>SRHC01003034.1:108943-183772 GCA_004794325.1 Pomacea maculata
AATAGTGGGACGATTGACACAAAATGTCATGAATTGGTGTTGAGGGATGTGAACGTGGAAGCTCCTTGTATAAAAGTCAATTACTGCACCCAAAGTTCCTCCACACCTTGATACTGAACAAAAACCATTTCGGGAAGGTATCGCGGTTACTCGATGGAAAGACACAAAGGTAGATTTCACTGTTAAATGGCACTTATTCAGCCGAGTTTCAATAAAGAGTATGAACAAGGCTAAACGAAGCACACTGCCTTGCATAGCACCAAAGATTACATCAGTTAGAATGAATCCTTTGTCTGCAATCTTTGTTGTTTAGCAGAAAACATTAAAAAAACAAAAAAAATCTAGTTCTAGCATTCCCCTTTCCGAAAATATATGTATACTTTTTACTGGTGTACCCATGTTAGTTTAGTTGTCTTGATCTTAAACGCTTCTTCGTGCAATACATAGCGCAGTAATAGAATTTTTTCAGACCTTTTATACACACAGACAGATACATATAAAGCACACCTCCACTAGCAGCAATGGCAATGACAATGGCGCTCATACACACCCTCAAAACCTTCCTATTCATGTATGAACACACGTTTTATCTTTTACAAAATATAAAACATTTTTAGTATTACCTATTTAAATCTTTCAGATAATTTAATTCCCTTTAAACCGCTTAACAGAAAAAATATCCAACAGGTGGTAACACAATTCACATAAAGGAGGCATCTTTGACTGAAGTAAATTTTGTCTTTGTACCAGTGACCGTGCGAAACAGGAGACAAGGGGAAAGTAGAAGAAAGATTTCTGTTTTACTTAAAGGGAAGTAAAAATCCCTAGTTAGACAAGAGACAGTTATAAGTGATAAGCAAATCAGTCTCAAGGCAAAATGCCTTATCTTCCCTTAAATAATTTCAACACACTATTTTTTTTCATTCATGTATTCCAGTTCAAAAAGACAACATAGAACAGTGATAAGAGGAGCATTGTTTATTATATTGGTATGTGCAGTTCTTAAGCATCCTAGTACATGACTTAGTGTACGTGTATAAATACTGATACTGGTATCACAGAGACATGCACTGTCCATCCGTTTCTACTTTTTATCTTTTAAACGTTTCAAACACGTTTCGACAGTTACTAGACATCTACTCTTTTCTTTAACCTAGACGCCATGATAACTTTTAAACCTGAAAATGAAAGGCATTTCCGTGCACACATCGTTGGAAACAGGAGATTAATATGAAACATACAGATGACATTTCAAATAGCATACTTATATATCATTTGAAACAGGTTTATTAACTCTTTCTTTACTCACACGGGTGGCAGACCTTGCCCCGCTCGCTTGTCTACGGAGTATACACATTCCGCTGATGAATTGTTGTAATTTTTTTAGGCCTATACAGCTCGTGGTTTAAAAGAAAAACTTAATAAATTAGATAGTTTAAGCATTTCTGAACACAATTATCTCCCTTAAATGACGAAGGACGTACGTTTGAACGGAAGTCTCGCCGATATTCTACACTACCTGTCCTTTACGATTGCACACGATCGTGAACATCATCCATCTAAAACGTCAAATAAGAACAGAAAGAACATTCCAGAGATATTCCTGCTTCAGATGAAGGAGAATTTGACCACGAATGGTGTAAAAAGGGTTTTCTTTAGCTCCCGAATTTCGGGCCCCGCCATGTTTAAAATGTGGAATAAAACTTTTTCAAAACTTCATTTCATATACCTCATTTTGGTTGGATTATCATAAAAGTGAGTTCTCGAGCAAGATTAAGGTAAACTGTTTCACTTCTACACATTTTGATCTGTCATAATCAATTTAAATTGTTCTTCTATCTTGTTTAGTTATTTTAAAATATTTTTTAAAAAGGGTAAATTCATGTGTACAGGGGGGTTTGACCGCCTTTAGCCTTGCGTAAAGAAAGAGTTAATATAAAAAAAAAACGTTCAAAATACAGAAGGCATTAACAAGAAGCCAAAACATTTAACTAAAAGATAATTTTTTATTGACATAGAGGGTTAAAAAAGTGTTTAAAATATTTTAAAACTTAAATTAACTAACAGTTTTAATTTACATGGAGAACTATTTTAACTACTGATAACTACATGATTATAACATTAAATAGATCTTCGTTTTCTTTCGGTGTGTAATACTAAGATTAAAAGAAAATTTTCATTTTCCTTAAGGTTACTGTTTTTTTCTAGTTAGATATATCCATATCTCTTCTAAACTATAAATTATAATGTCTTGACACATCATAAGCAAAATACAATATGCATTTTCTTCTATAGTACATGCTTTGTTTTGTTTGTTGTTTTTTTTTGCCATTTTCAAAATTTTCAAATCAGTTCTGGTGTTATTTCTCCTTTGCCTTTCCACCTGCAGACACTTCAAACATTGCTGTAGATGTGTTCTTTTTCTTCGGCAAGCTCGGTAGTGTTGACATAGATTGGGTCTGTAGCAGAGAAATATCAATGTAAGGAGATAAAGCATCTACAACCAATCTTTCAGTTATCGGGAGGTCTTAAGCGATAACAGATCAAACATTGTGACCTTTGCACTTGGTGACCGGATGAACAAAATAAAATTTTGTGCAGAAAAATTGGGAAAGATAAACATTTGTTAGTTTTACATCTTTTTTGACGTATGATCACCAATTTGTATCTTTAAAAAATTGGATAAAGGATTTATTTTCTACCGGAATCCCTACCATTAAAGTGTTGTGAACAAATACCTTCAATCAAATCCTTTTTATTCCTCAGGTTACCTAAAAAATGAAGCGTTGTGTATTTTTACTCCAAAACTTGTAATACAAATATTATTTCAAATGCAAGGTGTACCAACACTTTGAAGTAGGATGTATGAAGACGTTTTTGTCAAGTTCTATGCAAATATATAAAATATTTCAACAATTTATACAAATTCAAGATGTATTTATGCCTTTTAAATACAATTTTATATCTAGGTACAAATTACCCGTATAAGTACTTTATTATTAAAAGAGCATGTGACTATTTTTAGAGCCTCACAAGAGTCAACTTTGTCTGCATTTCGGGTCTTCTTTCCACGATGGTCAGTTTTCTCTTCATGATACACGTTCATCACACCTCCAGCTGGTATTTCTTCCAGACGCACTCCTGCCCACTGTTTCCTCCCTGAATGTGTCTCTCTTGTCTCATGGCTCTTATTTCTTCCTGTTGATTATTTAATAGGCTCTCAGGACCTAAACATGTGAAATAAGTATATCAGACCAGCTACTTGCTTTATAGTATATTATTTTCCTCCTTTTTATGCAACCTTCTGTGACCCTAGCACCTGCAACAGAAAATATCTCGCTTTTAGTAAAACACTTTTTTACGGCAAACAACAAGACACATATTGTAGTTCGAACAAATAATATTTATTCAATAATTCATTTAAAATTTTATTAGTAATCGATGCTGCTTAATTTTACCATACCATTTCCATGGCAGATAGAAATAAAAAGAGAGAAAATCTGGGATTTCTTTCATCTTTTCCTGAGCCCTTGTCCCAAACATTACGAGACAACTAAAAGTCAGTTTGCGACCCTATGCTAGACTGGGGGTGAAAATGAATAATAATAATGATAATAAGTAAAGTCATTTTACACAGGTTTGGCATGTAGTGCCTTTAAAGTTTATTATCTGCCCATCATTTGTTTAGGAAGAGTAAAAATAATAGAGGTTGCATACTACTTGATGCAGAATGCATGAACTTTCACACTGAGTGTCACTAATGAGTGTGTGTGTGTGTGTGGAAAATACTACGAAGATAAATATGTATGACGCGGTAACTTGAATATTTTTGCCATTCTCATGCAGTTTTTACTACTAGACATTCTGCATCAAAAAGACAGGTAGGCAAAGTGATGCAATGCACAGTCTTATTTGTGTTTTTCAGCTCAAGAGCAAGAAATAAAGCAACTATTTTCGGAAACTTTTAAAATATACATCTTTCTTCCTCCTAGTTTTGTGTTCCTAGTCTCTCTTTCTTTACAATAAAAGATAACGTTAGGGAGGTTAGCCATGAACAGGGCGGAGGTTGCACGTGTCTGTGTCTCTGTGTGAAGAAAATGTCTATAATCATTTTTTAAAAAAACTTTCTGTCCTGCGTGAGTGGATTAAACACTTTCAAGTGTCATTGTTTTATAGTTTGCGTCAAAATATTTCCTTTCGATGGATTCCCAACGCAATTATTGTGAAAAATGAGTGAAAGTCAGGCAGTTGAGAATTACACTGTGCAGTGACTTGTACTCACTTCTGTGGAAAGCTGCTGAACTGTGTCGTGCGGTGGATGTGGTACGACTGTGTTAGTTGTTTGGTTTCTTGTGATTCAAGAAAAGATGGCCCCTGAAAAAAGACTAAAGGAAGGATGAAACATTAATTAGCTCCGACGATAGTATGTTGAACACTTCCACTCAAAACACCACAGACTCCCAAGGAATACAAGAGCGACAATGTGAGAGGACAGATAATGTGACTCAAAAAGTAAACATCAGTCATGCGACTGACAGACCTACTCACACAAGCCTTTCCCATTGTAACAACTACAAGCAATAAAATAGTGAACCGTTTAGAAAGCCTACAACAAACGACTGAAGTTTTGAGGCAACAAGTTGAAGAAGGACAATATACAATAACAAAGCATATCTAGCAAGCAGCATGTGTGGCCTTAAAAAATAAAACAATCAACTGAAAAAGCTTTAGGAACACTTTTGCATCAAACCATATTAATCAAAATCGGGGCCCTAGGAAGATATTTCGTCTGCCTGCTCCCAAAGATGATGAGTTTCTACAACACATGCATTATATGATCCAGGTGTGAGAAAGAAGACCGAGGCATGCTGTTGGTCCATTGTTATTAAATCAAACATTACTTGTGAGTGTGATCGTAGCATTATCCTGTACAGACAAACAGTATTAGTTACAAAACTTAGAAATCAATTTATCAAGATAATAATATATCTCAAAAATATTAATCATCATGTGTACTCTTGTCTGAAGTCTTAAATATGTTCTAAAGAAAACTAACAGATTTATTTGCTATGAAAATGCATGTTCCATTTATATTTTTTGTAGGTAAGTAAAGCGTCTTTATGTATGTTAAGTACCTTAATTTTGCTTTAATTAATATCTCTTTTCCTCCTTGTGTTTCTCTCAGCAAAGTTACAAAAACATGGCATACAGGAAACCAATAGATAGGAAGAGCTCGTTCTCATGGTTGTTACAGATGTTACCAACGTCTTCAATGTGACTGCAATCATCATTGCAAAATCCTTCATAGTCACAATCATCTAACCTGAACTCCTCACCTGTGCATCTCAGATCGCCAAGGACGATGAGGCCCAAACCTGAATGCAAGTCATTTTAATATCCGTATACCAATGCGGCGAAAGAAAAACTGAAAGAAAATGATACCCAAACTTTGCAGTCTAAAAAAAATGTTTCTCAATGAAAATTTAGAAGGACGTGTGAACCTTGAATGAAGGCTGAGCCAGTTAATGCATTTCTGAATCAGCCCATACAGATATTTATGCACTTCCCCTGTTTCTTTTTTTTTTTAACAGCTCAAGAAAATTGCTTGTAAAGATTTTTAAAAAATTGTCTAGTATTGTAAAATGCTATACGAATCAGTATACATGTGTACAGAATCAATTACCTAACTCAACATCCCACGTCACCTTAAGGCGGCTTTAAACAGAAGCCAACAGGCCGACAAAAGAATTTAATGTGATTGCATAAAACTTTACTTACCTCAGCTCTCTTAATAAAGTGAAACTCAGCCTTCGATGCAAAACGGATAAAAACGGCGGAAATGCTCGAAATATGTCTAGTTATTTTTAGTTAGAAGGCTTGTAGTCAAAGAGGACAGTTGTTTGTGCGACATTGCTAGAGGACGGTCAATGTGTGTGATAATACCTTTAACGATAAGTGTAATTTGAGAAGATGCCCTCAGAGGAAGACGTTCATCATCATCAGCTGTTTCAGTGACCACGGTACAGGTGTAGATACCGTCGTGTGTCGTCTGCTGTGCTGCTATGATGTGTAGCTCCCCAGTAGTGCTGTTTACTTTCCCTGACCACGTGATGGAAGCAGGAGGCGGGTTGCTGTCAGCGTCACACACAAACGTCACATTGTGACCCTTGATGACCTCAGTGTAGGTGGACAGAGGCTGACCCTGATTGTCACTCCGTGTTATCCTGATAACTGGGCGATCTGTAAACAAGCAGATAGATTATGATTCATCGCATGTCATGTATCGAATTTGACAAGTGTATGAACCTGAAGTGTTTCTGTTGACACTTGCAAGCAAATAAACACGCGCTCACACGAAAAAAAGAGGTTAGACTCACTAATAGTGGCAGCTCAAATATAAAGCTTTTTGTCAGTTAATCAAATGTATTTTTATTCTTAACTCTAGTAATCTCTCTTGATCCTAGTTGCCTCCAGTGGAGCATAGGGACGCAAACTCATTTGCTTGAAAACTAAATGTTCTCAATGACTAAGTTGCCTTATTCACAGCATTCCTTGTTGTTGGATCCCAATACTCACAATAAACCTGTAATTGCAGTGTGTCACTGGAGAAAACGTCACCATCACTGTACATCGCCTCACACCTCACTCGCCTTCCATGATGTTTCCTGGTCACTCTAGTGATGATCAGGCTACTGCCATCAGGGAACCCGCCTGCATTTTCTGGCCACGTGTACTTTATTACACCAGACCGCTCATTGCTCTCACACTTTAAAGTAGCATTTGCTTCCTCCATTAAAGGATATCTTCTACTGTTTGTCTGGATGTTGACAGAAACTGTGAAAATACATGTAATTCTTACTGACATTTAATAAAACAAGCTTGCCTGTGCAGGAAAAAGTAGCTGTTTAACTTATGTCTTTTTCCTCCTTACAAAATGTTCTAAGCGTAAAAGGTACACTTTTTCTAGGTATTTTGCACATACACTTTGTTTTCCAAGTTAATTAAACTTTATGGATAAATACACAAAAAATATGTTTAAGGTGTAAATAACACAAAGAGTAGAGAGAGAAAAAGAAAAAGGAAAGATAAGAATACCTTTAACGATGACTGCAGAGTAGTAAGATGCCCTCAGTGGTAGACGTTCATCATCATCAACTGTTTCAGTGACCACGGTACAGGTGTAGTTACCGTCGTGTGTCGTCTGCTGTGCTGCTATGATGTGTAGCTCCCCAGTAGTGCTGTTTACTTTCCCTGACCACGTGATGGAAGCAGGAGGCGGGTTGCTGTCAGCGTCACACACAAACGTCACATTGTGACCCTTGATGACCTCAGAGTAGGTGGACTGTATCTGACATTGATTATCACTCCGTGTTATCCTGATAACCGGGCGATCTGTAAACAAGCCGATAGAAGGTGATTCGTCTCACATATCATCTATACATCATCCAAGTGTCTTCGTTTTTACTTACTAACATCTATCTCAAACCAAAAGTAGCAGTTTTTGTGGAAATATGTACACGGCTACACATATAAACATCCAAACACACTTAACCTTGCATGTAGGTTAAATAAAAAAGGAAAGAAGATCAAGGTATGCAGCTTGTACATAAAACACTGTGAGATGATAAACTTGAAACTCATTTGCGTAAAGACACTACATGCTGTCGATGACTAAGTGTCCTTATTCACAACATTCATTGTCGTTGGATCCCAATACTCACAGTAAACCTGTAATTGCAGTGTGTCACTGGAGACAACTTCACCATCACTAGACATTGCCTCACACCTCACTCGCCTTCCGTGATGTTCCCTGGTCACTCTAGTGATGATCAGGCTACTGCCATCAGGGAACCCGCCTGCATTTTCTGGCCACGTGTACTTTATTACACCAGACCGCTCATTGCTCTCACACTTTAAAGTAGCTTTTGTTTCCTCCATGAAAGAGTATATGCTACTGTTTGTGTGGATGTTGACAGAAACTGAAAAATGCATTCAAATCTTACTAGCAATTTAATAAAACAAGGTTGCCTGATCAGGAAAAAGTACCTGTTTACCTTATGTCTTTTTCCTCCTTACAAAATATTCTAAGCGTGAAAGGTAGACTTTTTCTAGATATTTCGCACATACTTTTACTTTGTTTTCCAAGTTAATTAAACTTTATGGACAAATACACAAAAAATGTTTAAGGTGTAAATAATGCAAACAGAAGAGAGAGAAAAACAAAATGTAAAGATAAGGATACCTTTAACGATGACTGCAGAGTAGTAAGATGCCCTCAGTGGTAGACGTTCATCATCACCGTTTGTCTCAGTAACCACGGTACAGGTGTAGATACCGTTGTGTGTTGTCTGCTGTGCTGCTATGATGTGTAGCTCCCCAGTAGAGCTGCTCACTTTCCCTGACCACGTGATGGAAGCAGGAGGCGGGTTGCTGTCAGCGTCACACACAAACGTCACATTGTGACCCTTGATGACTTCAGAGAAGGTGGACAGGGGCTGACCCTGATTATCACTTCGTGTTATCGTGATAACCGGGCGATCTGTTAACAAGCCGATAGAATGTTATTGGTCTCACGTAACATCTATACATCAGGCAAGTGTCTTCGTTTCTACTTACTAACATCTATCTCAAACCAAAAGTAGCAGTGTCTGTCGGCTGCACATATAAACATACAAACACACTTAACCTTGCATGTAGGTTATAAAAAAAAAAAAAAAAAAAAAAACAGAAAAAGAAGATCAAGGTATGCAGCTTGTACATGAAGCACTTTTTTGTTTTAGATGATAATCTTGAAACTAATTTGCATAAAGACACTATATGCTGTCGATGACTAAGTGGCCTTATTCACGGCATTCATTGCCGTTTGATCCCAATACTCACAGTAAACCTGTAATTGCAGTGTGTCACTGGAGACAACTTCACCATCACTGTACATCGCCTCACACCTCACTCGCCTTCCATTATGTCCTCTGGTCACTCTAGTGATGATCAGGCTACTGCCATCAGGGAACCCGCCTGCAGTTTCTGGCCACGTGTAATTTATTACATCAGACCGCTCATTGCTCTCACACATTAAAGTAGCGTTTGTTTCCTCCATTAAAGGATATCTGCTACTGTTTGTATGGATGTACACAAGAGCTGTAAAAAAAATATTTGAAACTGATAGCGACATTAAACTAAAAATTAATTCGCCTCCGCAGAAAGATGTAGACAGCTACCTCATCTTTCCGCTCCTTAAAACACGTTCTTAAGCAAAATATGTAATTAAATCTCTATTTCTCTCTCTCTCCATCTCTATTTGGTAACTAAATATTTTATAATGAACAAACGCCTCTTTAGCATAGGTAAATATTGCAACGATGCCCCCTTTTTTTCCTCACGGCATTAAAATAATAAAAGCTATTAGTTTTTTTTCGAACAGTCATTTATTTTCTTTATTTAGATTATAAAATTTTTAATGAAAATAGAATAATAAAGTAAAACATGCACTGTAAAAGAGGCAGTAGCAGCGGTCCTTTTTTTCATAAAAAGATGCATTCTTTTATTTGGCTGGATTTGCGGAAGAGATTTAGGACATTTAGTCGATTATGAGACTGGAAACAGTTACAATATTTCATTTCTGTATTTCATATGCAAAACATGTAGTTTCGTTTGTTAAAAATAACATACAAATTGTACACACGTTTATGAGATTTACTTTTATAAAATAGAAGTTCTTACAGTTACTGCAAATGATGGTGTAATCATAGCAAATTCCGATACTAGACGTCTCATGGTGACACTCAATGATGCTAGTCTCATTCCCAAGGCAAGATGAGATATCACCACGGATCCAAACGTCTTCATTTACAAACCTCCTCGCTCCAAGCCTAAACATTGCAGAATACCTTTTCCTTAAAACAATTGTTCTGATAATTATCAATGCTTAATTAAAATGCTTCAGTTGTTCTTAATTCATTAGAACATTTATGCTATGCATCTGTATCGTGCAAGGTTAGATAAATAAATAGATCATGGTATAATTCAGACGACAACAGTCAGCATTCATAGATCAGTATTTATGTAGATAGATATACTCTTAATGAGAGCATAACAACTATATTACAGGCGTTTATTGCACTATATAAATATATAAGATTTATTTTGTTACATCTGAAGTAACTCATGTCAAGCATTTTCGTTTTAAAGGGATAGGGATAGATTGTAAGTAAAGAATGACTGGATGGATGGAGCAACAGGTGAACATGTTTAGACATGTGTTTAGCTGTGTGTGTAAAATGTAAAGTTTCAAAATCAGCATTTAATGATTGGCAAGGTTGATATTTCATTCCCTTAAACTGTGTAATTTCAGTAGAATCTCAGGGCTTCTGCTAAGGCTAAATTCTTTGGGGTCCCTTTACACTATGGAGAAAAAAAACAACAACAAATCAATGTAGCCGTGTTGGTTACATCAACATACTTTTTTTATTCAACTGCCTTTCAGGCTCACAAAGGACTGTAATGTCTAGTTAGAAACGGCGAGATTTCTGTGCCATGAAGTCTGTGATGAGCTTATGCTCACTGTATATGTACATGAGGTGCTCACTTTCTTTCCGTTTCTGAGACGATGATTTTAACCACGCGGTCAACATCTTAGAAAGGAACTCTTCCCAAGTAAGGATGGAGGCGGGGGGGGGGGGGGAAACAACAAGTCAGTGCAAGGGAAGTAACTCTCACCTTGTAGCAGACGATTGGGCTACGATGTCAGACACTACACTTACCCAATTTTGCATCTGTTCTTCGCCCTTATTTGAAGGGGTCACCTGGGACCCCATTGAAGAAAATTGAAGGGTTAATGCGTAAGCAGAAGCCCTGTAATCTATTCATCATTCTTCCACAGACTCGTTCACTAACAGGAGAAAAAAAACTTACCATGGTAAGCCGAGCTGTCTACAGACGACCCTGGCAGTGTTGTTAGACGACACACACAGTTTCCACCATTGACCAACTCCGATGTCTATCTGTACCTGACCTCTTTTAGGTGAGATGACCTTCAATCGCACCTGTATGTTTTCTGTAACAAGCCGTCAGATATTCACTTTCTTTATAAGTTTGCCGATGTTTGCATTCCCACTACAGTATCTGTGCAGACAAAACAGTTTTCATCAACAAAAAGACAAAAATCATTTAAATAATTAAGATGCGTTGCAATATAGTTAAGTGCTAACACTTTAATTGTTGTGAAGATACATCATGTGTTTTCACCTAATCTTTAGACATTCTTGCATGGTTGATAGCTCTTTTGTAGGGAATTCTTACATAAAAAACGTTAAATGTGTCAATGTTTCTTTTTCTCCATTTGAGGATACATAATGCGACACAGCAAACAACAGAATAGAAACAACAAATTCTTACGTGAGTTGCAGGTGATAGCAATCGCATGGCGGCACCAGTGGTCCGTTATAATCTCTGCATGACTACACTGATGTAAGCTGGACTCCTCCCCTGTACACCCCGGGTTGTCAAACCTGATATAGTGGTAGCTCTGCCAGTCTATAAATAGCGACGTGGAATAACCGTGCGACCTGTTTGACAAAAGGTATGTTTGTGCATTTGTCTGTTTTTATCTATAGAATGTACCGACTTATTTTAATAGATACAGACTAGATGCAGTCAAAATCAACACTTTTTCCAAAAAACAATTTGCATATACATGCAGGCGCATTCCTTTTATTATCTGATTTTAGTTATAGACAATAAATTAGTCAATATGTTTTAATCAGTACAAACGACATATTTATGAACATGTTTTCTTATTTTATGTTTACTTGCTTTTGGTATTACTTAATTGTCCCTTTTTCTGTTTGTAAACAAATGACACACTTACACACAATTGCCTCTGCATCAAAATTTTTATCATATTGTATCTTATATAAAAAGATTATCTCAAATCGGTATGGAGCTTAGTGGTTACAATAAGAAGAAATTACAAAGAAACTGTAGTATATTATCTGTTTATCGTGAATATAACATGAAAAAAACAAATATAACTGCACTACATATAAGCGCAAGATCACAAAACATTACACACGTGTTGAAGCCCAGCATCCTGCAGACCACCTGTGCCTCTTGCTTCCTAAACATATTGCTACACACTCTGCCCCATGTTCCGTTGTACAACATCTCAAGGCCGCCATTCCACGATGCAGTTCCATCCACAAGTCGGACTTGCAGCTGTGCATCTAATCAACCATGAAAGTGAATTCGTAACGAGCTACAGCAAATCTTATTACCTACAGACTTGAAAATCAAAACATTTCTGTTCCTCTGTTGATTAATGTAAAACACTATCATGTCCAATTTATGAAAACAACTGTACCTAACAGTAAAAAATGTTTTTTTCTATTCTAGAATGAATAAGTAAATGTATTAGACATTTCAGAGAAAGCACCTTCCTTGCTTTATATAAACCTCTCTATATTACATTGTAACATTGTCAAACTATGAGACCACGCTGAGAAGGGAGATAACTCTGTAGTTACTCGTGTAGCTCTCGTGATCGCCTTTCTTAAAGATGGTTACAATTATAGATTCCTGTTATATACATATACACTTCCCGCTAGCAAAAATTGACTAAAATGATTTAGTTTAAAAGCCGGCTGCCTGTTCATCGGCTAATACTAACACTTTATCTGTGTCACACACTTTGCGACTTGAGGTTTCGTATTGCGGTATGTACCTCGCTCTCTCTAATGGTCTCCTCCAGTTCCTCTATTCCAGGCAGATTATCAAAATTTGTGCAGTCTATTTCAGATATATGAGAGTTCTCACCTTGGAAAACGTCTTTAAAGTGATTCATCCATTCATCTTTTGTAATACTTTCACCCTGTATTACCCAAACATGATTTTATTACTTTCCAAAACAGTTTGGGTAACTGATTGGCTTTGTCAAATTCTCTGCTTTTACCTTTTTATATCTTCTCTTTTTCTCCTTCACTAGCCTCCAGTACTGTTGCCTTGCCTCTACAGATTGATAAAGACTGGTCCGACCTTTGACATCTGTATTTACGTAAACAAGATTTTTATGCCTGTGTACATTCTTGGTCAAACCAGTCTGGTTGCTTTCTGCGGTTACCTGTAAAAACCTTTTTCCTCCTACATGTCACCGTTTACTGTAGGCAGTTCACGAACAGACCAACCGCTTTATTTACAGTTTGTTCTATTTCGGAGGACGTATTTGCAAGTTCGTCTCTGGATTTTCCCGTGTTCAGTGCTGCTTAAAAAAACATTTACTCTGTCACCGTGCCACACTACTTTTTCTGTCTCTTTTCCATTTCCACGTGGGTTCTTGCGGTCTGTTCGTGTCGTGCCTAATGTCAGTGAGACTGGCAGATAGTCTGACTACACTATTTTCGACCATTAAAGACAGGAATATCTCTTCCTTACACAGCTCGTTGGATACACAGAAGTGAAATAAGACATTAAACAGATTGAACGGCATCCTTGTCCTGATTACATCAAAATAACATGTTTATCAAACTTCATTATCTTTAGGTTCATGGTAAGTACCTCCATATGATCATTGTTTTTATTTGTTCGATAAATGTACATGTCTCTTTACCATGACTAGAACATCCCCAGATGGTGACATGATGACTCAGTTTCTTAGTCGGAGCAAAATACAAACAGTAGTCGGTAAAGTTGTGTAACTGGAGGCTGGTCTCAATATACTGTCAGTTATGCATAGCACATCAAACTACTATAGGTATTCTTCAAAGTCCGTGATATCTAGTTTGGGTAAAACTCCACCAACATTCAAGTTGAGAATTCTAATGTCGTCCTAGGTTGCATTATTCCCCTTGATGATGGAGTTGCTTCTGTCACTGTTCTTGTTGATACCTTCAGTGAGATGACAGTGACCGACGTTCTCTTTACTGAGTTTCTTGTGTTTGTTGAGGAGTGTGTTGACACTCGTTTGGTGATAGACAGGTTATCAGAAATAAGAGATTGTCTTTCCTTTGTTTGTGCTGACGCCAGGAAATGTCAGTGTGTTTTGTCAGTCTGCCAAGAGACTAAAAGAGTTTGCTGTCAGACATTCATTGCATCTTTTTCCGAGTACATAGAACAAGTGCCAGTATGTATGCTTCAGTGATGACCAGCAACCGTCATGCAGGTATTAGAACAGATGAACCACGTCTGTCCTGAACGTCCCAGGATGTTGCAGGCTAGCTAGTGGGGAGCCTAGTCAGGGTCACGTGATACTACAGTCATGCCGCTGACATCACTGATGCTGTAAAGGTCGGTCATTCACCCGAGTACTACAGGGGGTGACATGGTCTTCTTGCAGCATCATAGCATAACAATATTAAGACAAAGTGTAATTGAGTACTTACTCAAACCTTGTAGTAGGAGAGCAAACATCACACAGACACTGAGGACTGAGCGCATCATGATGTTAGCTGCGATGTCTTGCAGGAAGACGAGGATGTGAGGAGAGTCTGGCTGGAAAGCTGACACTGAGCACAGACCGCAGTGTGGATGCTTAAAGTCAGACAACAAGGAAGTTAATAACGGGAAAAGGATTTTCTAAAGAAATGTGTCCCACTGTTTATGTGATTGAGGGAAAACGCATAATTTAACATGTGGATAGTGGATTTCTCGATATTACCTATGCATCCATGTTTTGGCTCACACACAGACGCATTTCCTCAACACAACACGAATGCACTGAATCTCAATCGACAAATTTTGGTCATTTGTTGTCAATTAAGCAGTTTAAAGATACGCCTCACAAAACCCAGCTGTCTGATTGGTTCTTATTTATAATTATAGTCTTAGCGCTTGTTTCACATTTTGTCACCGCTATAGGTGCAGGTGTATTTTACATAGCCCTATTATGTCCTGAACATATGTATGAGGTTATTCACTTTCGCTTTCGTAGACTTTTTTGTAGGAAACTACCTTAAAATGTGGTGTTGACAAGTGTATGATTCGGATCAATGCAAGTCATGTATTGTTTCCACAATGTTAATTTAAATGCTGTAGGCTTATTCTGAAAGTTTTCCTGTGACGAAGCTTATCTTTTAATCTTATTGTCTCAGGACTAATGTCCTCAATCCTAACAAAAGCTGGATAGTATAATTGTACTCAAGCCCACACACACTGATGATGGTTGCAGGCGATCACTTACCACAAATCCTTGAGACTCCATCGAAAGCACTGATAGAAGCAAAATGTGCAAACACTAGGAAGTTCCTTAGACTTGTAAACCTAATGAAGTTCGTTTAGTGCAGAAAACTTTCCCCAGTTTCTCAGATGAATGTAAACATTTAAAAGGGTTGGAAGAGAAAAATCAGCGGTGATGCAGCAGGTGATGGTAACAAGATCACAATCTAAATTTTATCATGTCATCTTCCAATAACAAAGTTCCAAACTCAATAGAAAAATGCATATCATGCCGACATGCTGCCACGTTTAAATGTTTGCTGTCTTCCTCCTGAGACACTGTAGACACATGTATGTTGTCTAATGCTTAATATATCACAACACATTGCTTTTGTATTACCTGAGCAACTTACTTTGTGAGGACGATACCTATCTTTTTTTTACTTCTCACTTTTCCCTGTTCTTTAAATGGTCACATTTTTATTCCTTAGCTGGTAATTTGTGTGGTTTCCACATCATGGGGACTGCAAACATTGTTGTCGGTATTAACGCACTTTCAAGGAATTAGTGTTGTGTATTTAACTAAATTATAAACTAATAACAATTTTATGTAACAGTAGCTTAAACTGTATCCCACGAAGTCTGAAAGATTTTAAATGCTCAACATTGTTGTTGTTGTTGTTGTTGCTGCTGCTGCTGCTGTTGCTGCTGTTGTTGTTGTTGTAGTTAAAAGGAAAGTGCTTCCACCTGAAGGCGATTTCGCACTAAGGGGGGGAGGGTAAGGGAGGTTAGGTTAGGAGAGGGGAAGAGAAAGGAGAGTTGCAACCAGTGGTAAAAGGAGAAAGGAACGGATGCCGGTCATGGGTGCAGCAAGCACTCTTTCTTGGAGCCTTGTACCAGTTTTGATGTTACGCTTAGGATGTCCTGGAGGCCTGCTAGGTCCGACGTGGTGGTGTAGAGTCCAGGTTACCAGATTTTTTGTTGTTGTTGCCATATTTCTATTATTTAAGCAGTTATTTAAATGAAAGACTTTTTTAAAAATAATATATGTAATATTTATTGAGTTGAGCTCTAGTTCCAATGATCAATCATCCGTTATGTAGTTTATCTCCATATAAATAAACTTTGGAAGACTTACTCAGGGCTACCTTTAACCTGATTAGTCCAACCTATAGAAACCTGTCTAAATAAGATTAGCACACGAGTGGTGTGCCACCATTGTCATTACCAATGACAGTATGGTGTGCCAGAGATCTTTTGGTGGGTTAAGACAATTGATAATGTTTAAGAATAGCCTGTGTTTATTTAAGACCCGACTTAGGACATCTCTTTCCTCTTTGATTTCATGACACTCCAAAAGAATGTGTAAAGTGCTAAGCCTATCCCCACATGAAAGAGGGTTTAATCTATACAGGTAGTCCTCGGGTTACGACGGTCTCGAGTTACGTCGTTTTGTGGTTACGACGCTTTATACGACGCTCATTCCGACTTACGAGGTTTAGCGTCGTAAGTCGAACTCTACGTGCGCCACATTCCACGTTCGGCGAAAGTCATAGAGTCCAGTACAGAAGCCTGTTCTCTCTTTGGAATTGTTATCTTTGTTTATTAAAGTACTGTACACTGTTTATTACTGTTACAGCACTTACAGTACAGTATTTCATTATTAAATGTACTGTACTGCACATTATTTAATGTACTTATGTTTTTTGATAATTATGTAGAGTACTGTGTTAGGATAGATGTTTGGATAGACTAAGTGTTTGCAGTACTGTACTGTTATTATTATTTTGAACGTATGATCCGACTTACGTCGAAATTCGGTTTACGACGCCGCGTAAGAACCGATCAACGTCGTAAGTCGAGGACTACCTGTACTTAGTGAAATATTCCCCGCCAAGCCTCATTCTAGCTATCTTGGATTAATGGAGTCTATTAGCCCCAAAGAAAATCAGAGAAGTACTGGGATGTTCATCTATCAGTCATACTCAACGTCTGACTCTGCTATATATAGCACACTGCTGACGTCAGCTTACTTCTGTAACTGACGCAATAAACTGTGGATGACGTGTGCATGACGCTATTATGAAATGTGATGTAATGTTACGTCATTGTAGTCTCATTAAGGATGTTGTTACTGTCTCCATGGACACATGTACACGATGAAACAGAACATGAACTACAGCAAATATCTTTAACACGAGACACAATAAAACTGTTCATGGACTGTTAGTCATTCTTTTGGTGACCAGTGTCATCTCTCTTCGCTCTTTGTGTTAGCATGTGTCATGTCATGTCATGTCCTTTGCTAGGAATGCGGAATGACAGCAAGACTGAAGTTGTTATTACAGTTAGGGAGGTCATCGTGGTAGCATTTATGTCAAACTGGCTGATATCTATCTCTTGCACGTGTTTGTCATATGTGTAGAAAGTCAATGTATATGCTTTTCTGTGTTATATATCCTGTCCTATCTCACTGTTATGTTTTATTTCTATGAGTTTAAGGAGTTTCCTTTCAGTGTCTGTTTTTCTTGTCTGAAAGTTTTCCTTTTGTTTTTGTTTTTTTCAAGTTTTTTTCAACAGATTCTAGATGGCACGAATTCAGAATCATGCGTGGTCCACCTAAGAGAAAAACAGTAAGGCTTACATGGGGATCAAAAGGATGTAAATTAAAGTGACTTTCGTGTATTCGTTGCACCAACATTTGTCCCTACTAGATTATTTGTTCTGTGTTGTCCACTTTACTGTAAATGATCCTAATAGCTAATGATCTCAGAAGTCTATGGTAGAGTTTCCACATAATAAGCTTTCGTATTTATCTCCACTTTCATCTTGAAAGCCGAGCATCGTTAGCAGGAAGAAGCACTGACGTGTCGATAATACTGTCGTTGCTGTCAGTGTGGAGACAAGCGACGCTCACGCCGCCTCGTTCCTGATCTCATCGACTTCAGATATCCCATAATCGGATAAACGATTAACGGCCTTAATCTGTTTGTCTTGCATGTGGTTACACATAATGTTCGTGGGAACAAAAGATTTCAGAAACTTTCAAAAGTTTCTGCCTGTTATACGTCCAGTGTTTAGAGATAGGACACGTGTCCGTGTGATTCCTTTCCTCTTCTGTCTGCAATGGCTACCCAATCGCTCTTGTATCTAGTACAAACTGTCCGTGATGTCGTTGTTCTTTGGCTGGCACCTGCCCTGACTATTTGTCTAAACTTCTGAGCTAGACTTATTTTTTCTTTGAAAACTGTCTTCTGTCATCAGAACAACATATGGACACCGGATTTTTAGTTATTGTGCAGCAAAACAATCGAACTCTCTCCTTTTACATATCCGCCACCTATTCAATATTGAATCCTATAAACGTGCACTGAGAACGCACCTTCCTTAAGCATAACTAATCCCCTTCGATTTAAGCTGTGAGTTGTATCACCTGCTTGATTTCTTAAAATCATTTTAGCTCAATGGGTCTCTCCATTACTCGTGTCAACCTTATCTTATGACAGATTATTTGTTTATGGTTTCTCGTGGTTTCTGTTTGGTAAGCAAACGATATCAGAAATGTCGCGATGTTCATTTTTTATGCTTTAAAGAGGTGCAACGAGAAGGTTGAAAGTACTGGACAAACATCATGAACCCACGTGGTTGGACTCACGGGACTAGTTAACTTGTCAAGCAGGCTGGGGCCGATGGCCCAATAATGAGTGTGAAAGTGAGAGAGAGAGAGAGCGCGCGTATGGGCGAAAGTGTTGGTGTGAATGAGGAGAGAGAGGAAATATGGGGAATGGTTGGTGAGAGTGTACGTGTTAGGATGAGGGATTGAAACGATACGATCATATTCATACTTTTCATGTAATTCACATATAATTCTTGCGTATATTTTACGGCCAGTGTCGAATTGTATATCATGCCCTTATTTGAAACATCATTCGACCCATCGATTATATAATTCAATTTAATTCAATTCAGTCAGAATGTTTGAACTGCCCTTTTGCCCTGCCATAGTTGAAACTGAACAGCAGTTTCTCCTTACTTGCCCTCAATATACATACCTTCGTAAACTTTTATCCCTAACAATTGTTCTAAGCACCCTTCCCTTTTCCATTTCACACTTTTAATGGCAGATAATAGAGTGAGAACTACACTACATCTTGCCTCCTTTGTTTACAATGCATTGGAAATAAGAAAGACTGTGACTTAGACCAAAGCCCATAATGTCCAAAAATGACATATGGTTATGTTACTATTAAGTGGGTTATATGTTATCTTGTGACTAACATTAATTTGATAAGTATTAATTTGTAGTTTCATTTTTCTATGACTGTGTGGTGTTTGTTTAAATTACAATTCAAATCTTTACTTGCACCTGGGCATGTTGTGGTTACTTCTAATTATATGATTATTGATTTATATATATCTTCGATGGTTATGCTCCCCCTTGAAAAGGGCCGTTGGCCTATTCAATAAACTGATTCTGTTTGGTAAGCATGCGCCACGTTTGACACTGATTATCACTCTTACTTCTCTTTACCCAGCGTCTGGAATACAAGTACCAACTGGAATGATAATATGTCTGACCTTATGACCTACTTTTTCTTGTATAGTTTTTAGTAGATTGTTGCCCTTTTTTCTCTCGTAGTCGTATGTACATTTGTCCGCACTGTAGGCACACCGTTGGATACACATGTAAAATTGCGTGCGTGTGTGTTTAACGGCGATAATGTTAAGCTGATTGCTTATGTCAAAGCGCATTAAGCTGGCTGCCGGCATTAAAATCTTCTATAGAATTAATTATGATGGCTAAATTTCAAGCTGACCCGTTAAGAAGGACCTATTTTCCCTAGCGTGCAAAGACAACATGTAACATTGACCTGAGTACCTGTTTAACATCACGGTCGGGAACGTCCAATACTGAAGTGAGGACTTCCATCGCCGTATTCTACGGGACACATTGTCAGAGACGCTGTTTTTTGCTTTTTTGAATCTCACACTTTCACTTCACGCACGCGTCCCCTTTCGTGTTCTTTCCTTCACTCACAAAACACTTAGATTTGTCGTAGGCAACAAAAACATTATAACAGTCAAGATGAACTAAAGATATAGAAATGTCTGAGTCTTTCAGTTCGCTTCTAAATTATAAGATATACGTCAAATATCTTTCAATTCCAGAAATACTACAGCGCACAGGCTGCTCCAATAGTTCTCTTCATGTCACCAAGACGACATACACATGTTCCTTTCAATATTCTACGAACTGTCATATGTTTCTGAATATTTCATTAAAGTCTTACTTACTCACATCCACAAGTGCCACGTCTACGTAAAATCCTCTCTGCCTCAAAACTGGCACCACAAATATATTCCGGAGGATCAACACATGATCCAAGGCTGGTATTACAAATATACTCTTGGGGGGTCAACACATGACCCAAAGCTGGTACCACACATACATCCGCAGGGATTGACCCACACAATATCCAAAACGAACACCACACACACTTTCTATCCGCCTCTCTTCCCTGCTCACAGCCGTCTGCCTTCTTCCAAATATTTTTTCACTTGCGTCTCTATCAAATTACGTCATTTTTTTTGCGTCATAAAATGACGTCGGGTTCTGACGCGAAACCACGACGCAATCAACACTCTCTTATATGTAAGGCAAGGGCAATAATCTTTAAGAAAACGAAAGACAGGGGCAACAACCTCCTGTTCTTAATAGACTGGTCCGTGACACACATCACAGTACACACTACAGAATATTGTAAAGATTGCGAGTGGCTTTTATTAAGCTGTGTGAGATTTAATTGTGGTAGAAGTCGTGCTTGTAAAACAACTAATTGTTACATTGATATAAACTATGTTCCCCACCTATACACTTGAGGTCGTCAAGTACGATTGGGGCTGTTACACGTACACTAATGACGTCACAGTCAAAGTTTGCAATTTTTTTAACCTAAGATAGTTTATGTGTTGATAGAAACACAAAGATCTGTTTACCAATCAAATGTGCTGATTTACTCGATGTGTAATGACCATATTTTATTCAGTGTGCATGATAATTATTTATTCAGAATAGGAGGGTCGTTTGTCTTACACAAATATTCAATTTAGTTAACTACATCCAAAAGAGCGCCTTGCAGCTGATCGTAAGCTTCAAGATCAGTGCTTGTGACTACAGCATAAAAATAGGAAGACTGCACGATGTATTTGAATTTTTGTGATATCGTCGCTGAGCATTTAGAAGCTGGGCAGCCTTTAATTAATTAAAATCTTTACTGTTGCCGACTCTAGAAAACCAGGCATTTTAAACAATACGTTCTGATGCGTTAATGACTGTCCTTCCTGACATTTTCAGTTTACCTAAACCATTGCCTTATTCTCACTCTCCTTTCTCTCTTTCTCTCTCTCTGATCTCATTGCCTAATATTCTTCAGTCTATCTTAAGCAAAAGACATTGACATTAGTCGTCGCTACTATAGGTGAGGTCCACATCTAGCATTACATGTTTAGATATGTAAGAAAATTTAAAAGGCTTAAGACAAAAATTAATGAACACATTCTATCAAAATAAATACTGATGAAACTTCTGTATACAAACAACATTTTATTTCTGTATCAATTGCAATATCAACCTCCAGAGTCCACTAAAAGACGGCCTTAAAGTGTTCAGACCCATCACATTGTCAAATCAATCGTTCACTGTTGTATTGCTCCCAGAAGAACATTTTAGTGGCCCCTAGGGATCCAATCATATCCGTAGTATGACTGTTGTTGTATTATAGATTGAAAGTTTGGAGTACA
Source organism: Pomacea maculata (assembly GCA_004794325.1). NCBI lineage: Eukaryota > Metazoa > Mollusca > Gastropoda > Architaenioglossa > Ampullariidae > Pomacea > Pomacea maculata. Next base: position 130,889 of record SRHC01003034.1, read on the forward strand.
TTTGTCAACCTTTGACCCCTATGTCATATATCATTATAAAACCAAGCTAATGCTAACATAGTGTAGTTAAACGTTCTACCGTTTGGTTTCCTTTATATGATTAGATGAAAGTCTACAAATTCAAAAAAATCTGAAGGAAAAAAAAAGAATTATGGCAAATAACGGTTACTGCTCCATCATGAGTGTCTTTCTCATCGTGTTTTGGGTTGTCTTTGTGTGCCTCACTAGATTGTCTGTGTTGTCGCAAGCCCCTGTGTGTTCGTGTAGACGTCTTCTCGAACTAATTGCTGTGGTACTAGAACAGATGCCAGAATTCTGAAAATTTTTTCAAGAAAAAAGAAAGGTTACTCTGGAAAATTGACGATAGTTCAGTCAAGACAGAGTACCCTCCCTTTACAAGGGAAGTAACTGTGTTCAGAAATGCCCAAACTATCGTAACTAAGCGATTTCTTTACTAAAAAATGCGCCGTAAACGCCAAAAAAATAAAATAAAATAAAATAAATAAATATAAACACGACGGTCCTGTACGCCCGCAGCGTGGAAGTGGACTGTGTGCGGGTGCGGGCCTAGGACACCGCAGTGTCGCTGAAGTGCTTTCAAAATGAAAGTAACTGAAATTATGTTATAACTACATAAACTAAATAGAAAAAATGCAGAATTCAACTAGGGCAAATGAAATTCTAGAAAGTAGGCAATTAAGAAAAAAAAGATCAGAACAGGACATTCATTATAGTTACCGAGTCGGCGTCACAGATCGCTGACCTGCCAAAATCTGACAGGCATTGGCAGAGTAGCTTCGTTAATTGGTTACAACATTTATTTGCTCTTTGGTGAGATGTATCTGGTAACCATTCCGTAATAGACCTTTAGAAAAAAAATTATCTTTTAATTTTTAATTTTATGTTTTACAACAATCAATGAGAAGTTTTATACCTACTTAAAAGGCAACTAGTAAAGTGACATAGTTGATAACATGACGACATCTCCAAAAAGGATACAGATGCCTATTCAAGCAGGAAAGCGCCCAATCCCAGGTTACTTTGCATTAAACAACCATGTGAAGAAGGTAATGTCATGAATATATACATTCTGGGCCTTGATGTTTTTACATGTTCGAGTTCTATTTTTTTTTCTACTCCAGCCTCCAGAGCCATCATTCCTGAAAAAAATTTAAATGTGAATTTTACTATCAAAACCTTAAATAACAAATTTATTAAATGGAAATCTGAGTTAAACTCATTTGCCTGATCACTCGATTTGATCTGTAATCCATTACAACTTAAATACATACTAATATATATATGACGAGAGAGATTTATAAATTAGTAAAATGCACATTTTTAAACAAATGGCTGTTTGCTACTTTTCCTTTTAAATACATCTTGCTAGATATCAACACACATTTAAAATAACATTTTTCGAAACATGTCCGGCGCACTATCTTTGTACATAACACGTGAGACTACCTATCACTTTTATTTTCCATTTCATGTCTATTGTATCCACAATTAATTTCGCGGATTTTACAAAATTCGAACGGCTACATACATAGAATACAAATGTAATATACTCGCCTGAAAGCTGCTGACAAGAGGAATGAAAATCGTGCTTGCCTCCCCTACTTTGGTTTTCACATGAGGCGAATGTGCAATTCCTCCTGTAAAGCCTTTCGCTTTTTTTTGTCACTTTGTCTCTTGCTTTTGTTGACGACAAAAATTATTTCCGCAAATCGGGAAACTCTCAATTACAGAGAGAATAAAAGAGGTCAGTTAGTGTGTGTTGTTAACAAGTGTTTTGAAAAGGTGAACAGTGTTTTGGTCTGCTTAAAGAAATGTTTTCACACGTTATCTAGTACATAGTAACTAGACAAAATCAAAATTATGTGACAAGAATGTACTGTAAAATATGTTCTTACTTATTAAGCATATGATACCAACGTCGTTATCGTGGTGGCATCTGGTGTTGTAATATGTGGAATGTTCACATTGCTCTAGTCTGGACTCATTCCCCTGGCAGTCCACGTTGTCAAGCAAAATGCTACCCGAGCCTGTCTCATAAAGATGTGACTTCACTACAGCCACTTGAGAGCTGAATACATAAAAATGTTAATGTTTGCATATAATATCTGCGTACTTTTTTTACTATATATTTTTCAGAACAAAAGAGTCTTGAAACATTCTAAATGTTTTGCGTTCGTAAACGGTGGTAATTATAAGATTTATAATAACGTATGAAAGGTAGGAATTCAATCTATTGATAAAATGACAAGCAACAAGATAAAAGTTTGCCTTATCTAACAGTTTCATTAGACAAAGTATTGAAAATGTAATTAAAATGGCATAATAATTTAATAAGTCTACAATAGCACCCGGCAACTTGAGTATCACGACTTTGCGGATGACATCAGCCTGTTGTCCCACAAGCAACAACACGCACAGACAAAGCTCACTCGGCTCGCAGAAGAAGCAGCGATGACTGGCCTGACCATCAACATCAAGAAGAAGGAGGTAATGAAGGTCAATAGCAAGCAAGAAGCCCCACTCCAACTACATGGAGAATGTATTACAGAGTCTGACCGTTTCACCTACCTTGGCAGCATAGTCAGCAAAGATAGAGGTACAGATGAAGATGTAAGAAGCTGAATAAATAAAAGCAGGCTTGCATTCCACACCCTGTGACCTTTCTGGAACTCCAAGGCTTTGTCTCTACACACCAAGATCCACGTCTTCAACACAAATGTAAAGTCAGTCCTTCTATACGGATGTGAGACATGGCGGGTGACAAACACCATCACCAACAAGATATAGACATTCATCAACAAATGTCTGCGCCACATCTTCAACATCAGATGGCCCGAGAAGATCTCCAATACAGACCTGTGGGAGCGAACCAGCCAAAAACCTCCCAGCCATCAGGAAGTGGAAGTAGGGCTGTATTGGCCACACCTTACAAAAGCCAGCCGACAATTTAACGAGACAAGCTCTGGGCTGGAACCCACAGGGGAGGCGCAGGGTTGGGAGACCCAGACAGACGTGGAGGAAATCAGTCCACAGAGAGGCAGAGACTGCTGGCATGACATGGTCCCAACTGGAAAGGGATGCCCAGAACAGGGTCCGATGGCGGGATGTGGTTGCGGCCCTATCATCTACTTGGGGCGTAAAGTAATAATAAGAAGAAGACAATAGTAATTTGATATCTATATTACAATTCAAAATATAGAAAGAAACTAATCCAAAACATTCAGTGTCACACCTGTTAAACCCAAGCATTTTACAGGCCACAATCGCCTCTTCCTTTCCAAAGCCATTGTCGCAAACTGTGCTCCAGATTCCGTGGAACAGCATTTCTAATCGGCCATTCCATGGTGCCGTCCCATTCTTCAAACGTGCTTTGAGCTGTATGTCTGATGGAATGCATGGGGAAAACGACAAACCAGAGGTTAGTTGTACTGTGTAAGTCTGCAAATGGTAGAATATTATTATAATTTCAATTGACCAGGAGAGTGTATAGAACGGTATGAAAAAGACGTTTTGCTACATCGAAACATAGAAGCCCAATACGGTAGCAAAAACAAACAAAAAAGAGATAACTCACCTATTTAACATCAGAGGTTTATAGCTGTTATAAATATGAGTTTGAAGCATATCTTTAGAATAGGAAACACCTTATCATATTATACATGCGTGTATTATTATTATTTATTTTAATGTTTTATAGAAAATTATACGTATGTCACTGAGTGCAATATGGTAGAGAGACAACACAAAATATTTTATGTATTTAGCTTTTTCGAGAAAGTTAAAGAAGTTTTGTAAAATGTCTTGGGGGGATTTTTATATGTAAGTAGTCAGAATTCTAAAACATTTTGTCATGTAATGATTTCCTCAACATTGAAAGTTATGCTTCAGCATATGTGTACTCAGCACTGGTATTTGTATTCACTTTCACGGCATGTAATAAAACAATGGGTAAATGAAATGTCTACTTAATTAGAAGAATATTTTGTTTATTACTGTTGTTGCATGTGATGCCATGGTCCTCTGAATGACTGCATCTGTGGTTGAAATACATCGTATCGATGCACTCTTTCAGGTTGTTTTCTGTTCCCTGACACTTGAAGTAAATAGGCAGAGTGCCACCTGTACCTTTTCCGTATACAGCTGAAGGTACAACTGCTGCATCATCGCTATTGTCAAACAAAATGTAATAAAGATAACAGAAACTTTAAGTAATTACAAAGGTCTTGTTTAAAAGTTTACAATCTTTTAGTCGGAGTTTAACTGTAAGCTTATGTGCCTAGAGAGCAGACAAGCAAAACAGCCTATTTCGAAGAAGTATCTGGGTGGCGCCACCAGCAAAGATGCAAACGTCTTAAAGATGGAGTGACCCGTCGTGACAAGTGCATTTGATGGCAGGGCAGAGAGAAAAGATCTGAAGGCTGGTCACACCTGACCCGCAAGACTCACGATTAGGAAAAAAAATAGTCTTTCTTCTTCACTTCACCACCCGCTGGCTTTCTATTAAACGAAATTTATTTCTGAAAAATACCTTCTCCATGACTTCCTTTCTGAAGAGAAATGATTGGTAAAAAGTAGCTAGTATAAAAGTAGTTTTCTATTTTTATCAAGTGTAGATGCCAACAACATTGCATTAACTTCATAAAACCCTCTGACCTGCTGAATCCGAGCATCCTGCAGACTACCTGCGCTTCATTCGTTCCAAAATCATCTCCACACACGGTTTTCCATTCTTCCTCGAAAAATATTTGTAATCGCCCGCCTTCTGATGTACCACCAGCCAATCGAGCTTTCAGCTGAAAGTCTGATAAAAAAGAGAAAAAATATTTTAAACAAATTAGAAATGCTTTTAAATAATAGTGATGACAGTTTCATTTCGGTAAATATAGTTTATTAACATTAATCTATATGTTTTCCTTATTAAGGCTAGAATTAATTGCATTGTAAAACATGTGCACTCTTACGCACAGTAAACACGTACATAAAATACATTCACACTTACGCACAGAAAAACATTTATTAGCCTTTAAATCTACCGGATTTCGATAAACAGGGGTATTAAATATCCATAGCCTTGTTTAAGAAAATGTAGTATTTTGAGAGTAATAAAGTTCCTACCATAATTTTGTTGAAGTCGAACACTTGAAAGTATATATATGTAGAACCTTGTTAACAATCTTGACAATGCCTTTACAGTGGTAGAACGGTCAAAGATATAAACAAAACTTTGTAAAAAAAAAAAAACTATAAAAACGCATACTTACTCAAAATGCACATGACACCAAGTTCTTCTTTACAGCTGTAGTTGTAGTAAAATGTCTCGATGCACTCATGAAGACTACTTTCCTCTCCTTGGCAGCTTAGAGACATCTTCACACTGTTGACTAAACTCCTGCGATATATTTTTGCTGCTGCTTCCGTGCTATAAAAATGAGTAAAAATGTACTCAGACAAAATAATGAGCTACACAACAAATATTTAGTCACGCGTACAGTTTTATGCAAAGCACATGCTGTGAATATAGGGAAATATAAGTAAATAAGACACACTTACATCATCACACACCCATGAACACACACTACTGAACATTTTCTGTGGTTAAGCATAGGAAACAAAAGTTGTTTATTTAATGATTGCGATTGTTACTCCTGATCATGGTCATACCATATTGTTTGCCTGAGCATTTTAAAACTAATTCTCTTGGGAGTATCTGTTCTGGTATTGATAAAATACTGGACATCTTTCGGACAACTTTCTGATCACAAAAGGAAGATAAATTCCTCTGCATGACATCAATTACCTTTAGGTTATAAATTGATTTTGCAGCTCAAACTATTCTTATCATGTAGAGTAAAGGAACGAATCACACACAAAGGAAAATGACAAAATGCTTTCAATAAATAACTAATAGAAAACGGCTTAAGATTACTTTGCTTCTGAAGAACTTGCTTAAAGAAGGTAAAGTTTTATTCTGGCCACATTAAACAATATGCTCTGTTATATTTCATTTAAGCTGGCAATCAAAAACCGTGCCTAGTTGTGAACCATCTCATAATGCATCACACTGGAATCAACATTATTAGTTCTTTGTGTCCTCTATCTTCCTAAAGATGTATTACATCCTGCTCATGCTTTAAGAGCCAATAATATTTACATTTACATGTATCTTACCGCAATTGAAAAGACAAAATGAATAATATGGCCACATGAAACATTATGAAAAACAAAAATATTTCACAAATTACCTGTTGAATCCTAACATCCCACAGACCACCTTCGCCCCTGTTTTCCCAAATCTCGTTCCGCAGACAGTGTTCCAATGGCCATTAAAATATATTTGTAGACGCCCCACACTCTTCTTCTCGTTCATTAAACGAAATTTTATCTGCTCAGCTGAATTAGAAAAGAACTAGTTTAGCAAACATAAAAATAGTTATAGTCTTTAATATTTTGCATTTAATTAAACACAGCACATAGTTTAAAAAAAGTGAAACTTCCTACTTGTAATGAATTCCTGCAGAAAATTTATAAAGAAAGATTAGTAAGAGAATATATTTTGTATAAAGTAGTAGACAAAAAATAACAACAAAAGCATTAAACGACTAAATTACTAGGATTTTCCCATGACACTATTCTTTCTATAAATCTGTCACACAAAACAAAGTATGTACCTATTGTGAAGTAAGCGACTATCTTAATATTTAAAGGCTTGTATTCACCAAAGTATGTAATTATTTTTTCATAAATCAGATTTCTTACTAATCAAAAAGTGCAGTTCCTAGTGTTTCGATCATCTAAATACATTTAATACTTCCAACTGATTGTCCTGCAATCATATATTGTTGTCAGCTAAACACATTTCTAAGACAATAGACATGCACTGAGAATAATTGGGAAATGGGAAAAATATGTTAAGTGGAAGTTTTTAGCTGGTTATCTTTACTTCAAATTTATTTTGGTTCTTGTTGGTTCCTTACAATAAATACGTATTACTTTATAACATTTTGTGGTAGACTTAGTAGGTGGTAGCCTTGCACTCACTCATCACCACAAATACTATACAATTAAACAATTTTTCCCATCTAAACAACAGCTACTCATACAAATTATCCGCTGCAGTTATTTTGACAGCTTACCTGTCACATATATAATTACTAAGCAGTACTCATCCGATTTAAGCAACACTTTATAGATGCATTATCAAATGAGATTAAATGTTTACTAACCATGCAACGACAAAAAAAGTTATGTCAGAGAATAATATTACCAGCTTCACACATGATTCCAACATCGTCCAGATGTGTGCAGTCAAATTCACAATATTTAATATTAAGGCACTGCATCAGGCTAGTTTCATTGCCTTCACATTTCAGTTGAACAGGCAAAATTGCACCTGAACCTGCTCCGTACACTGAACTTACAGCTATGGCCTTAGAGCTGTTAGACATAGCAACAGAGATGAAGATATGAACATGTTTTATAATACTTTATTTAAATGTAAATAAGATGGAACAAAAACATGAAATATAGTGAATCTCAAAAACAATAGTATCCACACAACTATCTTTAAGTAATGGAGCATTCAAGGGCTATGACTGAAGCATAAACTGAGTTAACAGATTGCATTTTCGAAGAATTAGAGATAAGCATTTTTATATGACAATTCTCTCTCTGTATTTATACTCAATTAAAAATGTAATTTAATAGGTGTTTTACTAAGTAGGATAAGTAACATTCAAATCTCTTATAGTTATATTTTTGTATTTCTTTAATGACCAGCAAAAACAACATTTAAATGGGTTAAAATAAACTTCAATTTAATCTAATTTAATTAGTTCAATTTATTTTCCTCGGAAATTTTTTTTCTAGAGATAAAATCGTGTATTAACGTGTTTCAATTAGGAGTACACAAATAATCTGTTAAAAGCTAATTTTTGTTAATTAGAGTGTATGCGATCATAAATAAAGATGCCCAAATCCCATTATAATTTGATAGAAATGGCTTAACTAAGCAGACATAGATGTGGTGCCTACAACTTCCAAAGGCTGGTTGCAGTCAAACCGAATGGAAACATAACTCACCTGTTAAATCCAAGCATCCTGCAGGCGACCTGAGCTTCATTGTTTCCAAATTTTTCTCTACAAACTGTCTTCCAAACTCCATCGTAAACAATTTCTAATCGTCCTGTTGACAACTTCTGGTCTGTCTTGTTTCCTTGAACCACACGTGCAACTAGAACAGAAGTATAAATTATTGTTTTTCCTATCACAGTTGCATCATTGTCGTCGTCGTCATCGTCGTTATGAGGGTGTGTGCTTAAGCAACTGACCTAATTGCTTTGATTGTAAGTGTGTCTGTATGTGCATGTATTTATGAGCGAGAGAGAAAAGTTATGCCCCATATGTGCTTATGATTGATTCATTGTGGTTGGTATTTGTGGTTTTCTTACTTCTTGGTATTTTTTTTTTTTTGCAAAACCTGTGGCTTTCCTTTAGACATGTTTCCCGTACAATACTACTTAAAATATTAATCATGTGATTAATTTATCGATCATCATTACAATTACTACTTTGAAGATTTAAAACACAGACGTCTTTCACAACACACCTAAACACATTTTTATTTAGGATGTTCAACAAGCAAACACGCCTTTAAAAGAATAGACACACAGAACTAACACTTTTCAGGCACAGCCCTTTCACCAAAAAGTGAAGGGGGTTCAAAGAAATATCGAAAAATAAACAACATAAACTTCCATACGTTTTCTCTTATGAAATTGTCTTACCAATCACGGGTGATGGCAAAGAAATAGGTGTGGACAATCTGAAGTCTGCAATTAGAATTACCATAAATAATTTTCCAAAGAGATCACCGACATTAAATGGAGTTGCACCTTCAATGTAAATGTAACATAATTTTGCTTTTTTGAAAACACATTTCCACAAGTTCTTTAATGGTTGTTCTATAATCTGTGCAATGATATAGTTAATGGTGATTACATATACGTAATGTCTCAATCCAAGTATATATATACTCGATCAACACAAACTCTTAAAACTCACTTTTTAATAACTTACGTTTAGAAAGGATTTTGCAGATTATATCTATCGAGTACTGCAACTCCCCAAATTCCCTGAAAAAAAACACATTCTCCTCAGGTGGCTCGCTGGCGATGGTAATTAGCTCTGAGAGTTGAACATTTCCAATGCCAATGGCAAAGATGTGAATGCCCGCCTCCTTGCTTATCTCTGCCTCAATTTCTGTAATATCTGGTCGCTGGGAATTGCCGTCGGTGATTAGTATTGCGACGTTTGGGACTTCCGGTCGGTCACCGTGAACAGCTGTGAACATCTCTTCTCTCGTCCTTTTTAGAGCTTCTCCTGTGTTGGTGCTTATACCATGAGAGTGTGTGATCTTGCCGATAGCAGTAAGTAATTCTTTTTCGATTTGATACTGGCTAAGGTAGAACTCTACATTGGTTGTGTGACTGTAAGTGATGATTCCCACTCGAGCATCGCCACCATCGATGTTTAGATTAACGACCAAATCACGGGTAGAATGCAGCATGCGAGTGAAATCCCTAGAGCGCACGCTTCCTGAACTGTCAAGAATGAATACTATGTCTACCACTGCGCTGTAGCAATCTGTTCACAAAACAAATGATATTTAAGACCCTTTTTCATTTTTATTTCATTTTAGACAGATCAAAACTAACTGTTTTTGTATCTTTTTGTATCATCATCTTCATCATCAATATATATTATTATTAGAAAGAGATTGGGCTTGCGGTAAGTAGTAAAGGGAGAGATTAAACCTCCTCGCTGTTCGCTCTACCATTCTTTCACATTTTCCCTCCTAAAAAGGATAATCTGTGTTTATGGAAGTGACACCAGTGTTTCTGAACTCTTGTAAAGTTTCTGAAATTTTAGTTATATAGTGTATTAGTTGGGAATTTATTACCTTTCGTTGACCTTTGGCGTTCTAATTAAACTTGATTTTTTTTATTTGTTTTGTGTGAAAATCATTTTGAATTATTCAGTTTTCTCTCTGTGAAGTTACGACCTACTTGTTCGGCAACCTGTGATCTAACCCCTTCCTTCCATCCTTGATGAACGACAGCAGCGTGCTGTATACGTTGTCTTTTAGCAGCATGAAAAGTTATGCTCATCGCATTTTATTTTAGAGCAAGAAAACTTGAAAATGTCATAAGTAAAGACTGTGACACCTTCACCATCTTTGTCATTCTGATCCGTCTGACCAGTAAGTTTTCTCCATACGGAGCGTTATAGTAAGTCAAATATAATATTTAAAGTGTCTTCAACAGACCTACATCAGATGACATTGATCAATGAAAAATTATGTTAGTGAGGGTCGAGATATGCATTTTACTGTGCAAATTTATGCAAAATGATGCTGCATACAGATCAGAAATTAGAACAAACATCTGCTCTGTTCCGTCTGCCCAAAACCTTTTCTGGTAACCAATATGTACAATATTCTGGTTTAGACGGTTCGTTGTTGGATGCCTTAGGTCTTTTTTCATCTACAGCCTTAGATGTAATTTATCTTTTTGCAAATTAAAATAAACTAGTTTCTTCAAGAATGGAAGCAAGAAGTGTATCCAAATATCTGCTTTAATTAACTTATGATTAAAGATTTTTTTTATTTACAAAATTGATGTTGTTGTTTTCAACCCTGTCTACTGTAATACTCTGCCTTGTCACAGTGTCTGCCGCGACCTCGGGAAGGAAGGGAGGATGGAGAGAATGGTAGTATCGTGTAGCGCCAGTATGAATGGACTATATGCCTTCCCTGGTAGATTGGGTTGTCAGCACAGTCATGAAATTAGACGTGTTTTATATACAGATAAGAAATGTTTCAGAAAAGTATTAAAAAGGTAAAACCGAAAAAGAGAGAATTGACAGAAACGTGGAAAATCAAAGTTCAAGACTAAGAGGTTCCCGCCCTCAACTAAGCTGCTCTCTCCCGTCAAACATGTGTCACCGACAAACAGAGTCCATCGACTAAACTAAAGGCAATTACAAAGTTTGAATACCAACCTAGTCAGCTGAAAAGAGCTAACGTATATATATATATATCTGTTCGGTTATTTTAGTGTTCACTTATTTATGTCTCGGTGTAAATAATCAAAGGATACATTTGATGCCTGCCTACGAGGGTTGCGAAATGTTCTCTTGCTTAAGCTAGTTTTAATTATTTTATATATTTATATTAGTACATATAAATTAAATATGAATTAGTCTATATTTTATTTTATTTTTTTAAATTTTTTTTTTATTTTTTGCTCCGACTAAACTGATACTTACCGCTGATGATGGTAGTGCACGTAGAGTCTGAATCTGCAAAAACCATTGACATGATTGACACTGAAGTTGAAATTGCACCTTGCTCGTCTTTAAAACCGTCATATCAACAGGTACATTTTAGTACCAAACAGCACATCGTGGTAAATCTATGCTTGAGACGATATCGAACACGATATACGTATTTACATAACTTTAGTTCCATTGGTATTTGTGTCCCTGTTATGTACCACTTTTAACAAAATTGTGAACAGATGCTACTTTCTGACATTTTCTTTCATTTACTCCAAAGCATTCAGGGTTTTGGAATACATAGAACAAGTACAACTAGATTTATTTGAGCGATTATCAGCCACACTTGATGAAAAAGTTAGAACAGATGAGCCACTTTTGGTCTGAAGGAAGCATCCCAGGATGTTGCAGGCGAGATTGTTATGAGCCTAGGAAGGGTCACGTGATACTACAGTCATGTCGCTGACTTTACTGATGCTGTAAATGTCGGTCATCACACGAGTACTACAGGAGGCATGGTCTTCTTGTAGCATCATAACATAATGAAGTGAATATAATGTGAGCACGAGCACCCACCTACACACACATACACGTGCGCAGTAGTACCTTCATTCCCTTAATTATACTTTTGACCTTTCTACTAATGTTTATCGCGGCCCATTACAAAATATTAAAAATGTCTCCAACTAATTAATACTTACCCACACCCTGTATTAGAAGAGCAAATGTGACACAGACACTGAGGACTGAGCGCATCATGATGTTAGCTGCGATGTCTTGCAGGAAGACGAGGATGTGAGGAGAGTCTGGCTGGAAAGCTGACACTGAGCACAGACCGCAGTGTGGATGTTTACAGTCAGACATCAAGGATGTAAATAACGGGAAAAGGATTTTCTAAAGAAATGTGTCGTACTGTCTCACACACAGACACATTTCCTCAACACAACACGAATGCGCTAAATCTCAATAGTCAAATTTTGGTCATTTGTTGTCAATTAAACAGTTAAAGTTTAAAGATAGGCCTAATAAAACCCAGCTTGTGATTGGTTTTATTTATATAGTCTAAGCGCTTGTTTCACATCCTGTCATAGTTATAGGTGCAGGTGTATTTCGTATAGCCTAAATATCTCCTGAACATATGTATCGGTTATTCACTTTTTTTTTGTTTTTGTAGACTTTTTGGTAGAAAACTCAAAATGTTGTCTGGACAGCTATATGACTGGTATCAATACAAGTCATATATTTTTTCCCATACGACCATGAACAGGCATGGTTTATTTATATTGAATAGACAGGAAATCAATTACATCTTAACGAACACATAACACCCTTGTAATGACAACATTCCAGCTGAAATTTCAGGGTCTCTCATTAAATTCCTGGGTTAACGCTGATCTTTCATGATGTAATAGCAGTGGCGCTTATAGAAAATACGATGATATTTCCATTCACAGTTAGAATAAACTCAAAAACTTGTATTGATTTAAAATCATCATAGAATGTTAGTGTCTTTACTTTGGAAAAAAAGTTAAATTCTTTCTTTTGGGGGTTGTGGGGTATCCATAATAGATTAAGCGATGGCGATTCTGTAGTGTTTGTTCCTGTGACCAAGCTAATCTTCCAACATTCACTCAGGACTAATAGCCCTAACCCTTAGTAATACGGATACTGTAATCATACTCATGCCCAAACACACTGATGTTGGATGCAGGCGATAACTTACCATAAATCCTTGAGACTCCATAGAGAGCAATAATAGAAGCAAAATGTGCAAACACTAGGAAGTTCTTTCGACTTTTAAATCTTCATGAAGTACGTTTCATCTTCGTTTCATTATCTTGAAGAGTGAATTTCTCTAGAAATTCCAAGAAGCTCTTTAGAAACACATCTTTCATGCAAAATCAACTTGTAATAACATTAAAAAATAATTTTAATAATATACCACATATAAATCCGGACACTGTGAACCTTAAAACTCTCAAATAACTGAAGAAAAGGACGTTTATCTGTCACACATGGCTGAGCTACAAACGTGAGTGACATCAGAGTTTATCAGTGCTCACACGAGTTGTTTATGGAGCAAACGTTGGGTGTGAGGGTTAAGTTGTCTTATTAAGACAAAAAATAATAAATTTGTGCAGACTGGCAATTATATTAGACAGGTATATATATATATTGCTTAAAAAAAATAAACTTAGTAATTCTATAATGTCACGATTGAGGCCGTTAATCGTTTATTTCGTTGTGGGATTTCTGAGTGTCAAGTCGATGTAATCAGAAATGAAGAGACGTAAACGTCGCTTGTCTCCACACTGACAACAACGACAGTATTATAGACACATCAGTGCTTCTTCCTGCTAACGATGCTTGACTTTCCGGCTGAAAGTGACGATAAATACGAAAGCTTATATCTAAAATTCTGCCATAGGTTCCTAGGAACCTTTGCTATCAGAATCGTTTACCGTAAAGTCAACAACATAGAACAAATAATCTAGTAGGGACACATGTTGGTGCAATGAATAGTCTACAGCACAAGAAAGATTTTAATTCACATCCTCATGATCCCCCTGTAAGGCAGACTTGTAAAAAAAAAGCAAACTACAAATAGACAAAAGGAAAACTTCCATACGAGAAAAACAAACACTGAAAGGAAACTCCTTAAACACATAGAAATAAAGAATGAAAGTCAGATAGGACAGGATATATAACACAGAAAAGCATATACATTGACTTTGTACACATATTACAAATACCTGCAAGAGATAAATATCAGCCAGTGCCGGACACTCTCCACAGATGCTCCCCAAAATCTATACAAGAGACCGTGTGAGGACTTTTCGCCGCATTATGTCAGAGAGAGAGAGAGAGCTTACTTACTTCTCAAAGAATGAAAGTAACTACTAGATTACACAATAATTCTTTATTTCAAACCAATTTTACACACAGACTTCACAGACAGTTCACTTTGATTGTCACAGATTATGCGCAACAGCTTTGCGAAAAAACATTGATACAATGGCGAGAGAAATGTGTGAGCTAACGGTTCACATGAAGAGGGATAGTGAGAGAGAGTTCACTGATACATTGATACAATGGCGAGAGAAATGTGTGAGCTAAGGGGCGTCCCACACTTGACTTCGACTAAAGGTCCCGCGTGAAATGCCGAAATGAAGTGCCCCGCGCCGAAAGGTCCGGCGGCGAAACGTCCGTGTACCCATTCCTTCTCAAAATGTCATGTGAGAAAGAAGAAAAACGACGACTGCATTCTAAGGCCTTTGTAGCAGCACAAATAAAAAATAATATCTAAGTTAGTTTATTTTAAATTAAATTGTTCTCGAAACCCCGAGAGATTTGGTTGTAAACTTCTCCAGAAAACAAATTATGAGCTTTTAATACTGCTCGGTATTAATCATGACAGGTGTAAAAGTTTACAAATCTTAGTTAACTTGCAATATTTATTGTTGGTTACTTTGTCCGAAATAAAAGGAAATAGTGTTTTACAGAAATATTTGCACATATTTGTATAAGGGCTCGACTGTATTTTTAAATGTAGTCCCAATATTATCATGCATGAAAACTTCAGGTGGATTTGCTGTTAGCTGCTAAAAGTAGCGGGCAGAAGAAAACTTCGTACAGCTATTGCAATGAATATTTGTCAAGCATAGATATGAAGTCAGAAGCAACCAGAATTGTGTACAAAAAGTCTGTGGATTTGGATCTATCCATATAATAAATATTCTGTTTGATAGTGAATTTTTGGCATATGTTAACCTCGCTCTCTGATTGTCAACAACAAAAAAGAATCTGTATTGTCTCATGCACATACATACCTGACGACAGTCCTACACACAATTTGTTTAACGAGCAAACGTTGGGTGGGGTTCCGATGTCTTATTTTATCAAAATATAACAAATAATTTTGTGCAGACTAGAAACTATATTATGCAGGTATATATAATATTTTAAAGAAATAAAATGGAGTATGTTATCTGGTCACGTTTGTAGCACACGGAGTTCTTGCTACTAATACTGCTACTTCAGTCCATGCTCGCAGGAATATGCGAGACCTTGAGTATCTTACAGCCAACTTTTTGTAAGGATGATTACCTTTCCTCCATGGTACCGTACTTTCCTCAGCTCTCTAAGGTGTCCGCTCCACAGCTGGATTAATGAACGGAATTTATCTGCATCCCACTTATGGCGGAATTTTCGGAAAAAGCTTTTGTATTATCGCAACTTTCATCGTAAAGTCGGGCTTGGTTAGCAGGAAGAAGCACTGATGTGTGGATAATACTGTCGTTGTTGTCAGTGTGGACACAAGCGACGTTCACGTCTCCTCATTCCTGATCTCATCGACTTGACACTCAGAAATCACAACCGAATAAACGATTAACGGCCTCAATCTGTCTGTCCTGCATGCAGCTACACATAATATTCGTGGTGACAAAAGATTTTAGAAACTTTCAAATGTTTCTGCCTGTTATAATTCAGGTGTTTAGAGCTAAGAAACGGATCGGTGTTACTCCTCTCTTTCATAGTTACCCAGCAGCTCTTGCATCAAGTGTAAACTGTCTGTGCTGTGTTTTAATTCCCTGGCAGGCAACTTTCATGGCTATTTCTTCGAACTTCTCTTTAGTACCAGCTAGACAACTTTGGTCTTGGACAACCATCATTTGTTATCAAAACAACATATGGACACATGATTTTTAGTTAAATGCATCGAAAGAAAGGAACTCTCTCCCTTTCCATATTCGCGACCTAACCTCTATTGACTCCTTTAAACGTCTACGGAAAACAAACTCTTCCTTTCCCACAATGCTTGTCCGTTTTTATACCTTTCCCTCCTTTTCCGATTATTGCTACTTTCCTGCTTGTCTTCCTTTTGTAAAATCACTATACTTTCAAACATTAGTTACGCTTTTCTTTAAAAGATCATCCCGATTTTTATGTTTATTCCTTGTTACTCCTAGAGAAGTGTTGGGTTGAATTCCATAGTGGATTATCAGCATCCAGGTGATTTCTCTGTCTACATTGTCAAATAAATGTCCACTAAAGTTATATAAAGGGAGGACTGCCACTCAATAGACTGCTCAATGACGATACGGATAGTGGCAATGTGGTCAGTGCATGACCTTTCCTGGCGAAACCCTGCTTCTTCTGGTCTCAGTCTCTTGTCCAGTGCCTTCATCCTTCTCTCTAGTTCTACCCATGTCAAAACTTTTGCTAATTATGGACAGCAGCATGTTCCCCAGTCAGCTGTTGCATTAATGAATGATAAAGGTATCAGGTGATACATGCATTAATATTGGCTTTTTGTGTTTTTGTTTACATGTTTTGTGTGTTTCAAGGCTGGAATTGAGTCATCGCCGAAGGCAAACAATGTCCAGTAGAGGATGAGTAACGTTTGACATGAATTCTCTTCCCATTACGAAGATTTAAACACTCGAGGTGCACTGAGACTTTTCACTTCACAAAGTTGTGCAATGTTCACACACAAAATGTCAACATGTTCCTGCAAAAGTGTTAATACGATCTGAATAGTTTGCTTTTTTTTTTAAACTTACGGTCGTCATCGTACTTCGTCCCCAAATTGCGGAAATGTTGATCCCGAGTTAATCGCTTTTGTCTAGTAGACGACATAAGTCGTGTGTAAAAATGATTGTCCCAGCGATAACTGTATTAAATATCTGCTTAAAAAATTTTAGGAACACCAACAGTTCCGGCTCTAAATTTCGAAACTGCCAGTGCGCGAGTTTCCTTGAAACTAATCCCTTCAGATTTTAGCTTTAAGCTGTATTTTATTAAACACTAATCCTGGCGTGGTTTTCAAACTAGAAATGTACAGTATGTAATGAAAACTTAACTGATGTGTAATTACATTTCTTTTGTGCAATGATCAGAATGTCTTTAAACATGTACAGGCAACTTGCTTTTTGTGTAGGCACCATATTGGTTACACATGTAAGATGTGTGTGTGTGTTTAACGGCGATAATGTTAAGCTGATTGCTTATGTCAAAGCGCATTAAGGTGGCTGCCGGCAGCAAAATGTTCTGTGGAATGAATTATGAAGAAAAGTTTCAAGCTAAAATGCTCACATGGACCTTCCATCCCTATCGTACACAGTTAACATGTAACATTGACCTCAGTACCTGTTCAACACCACCACGTGAGGGAAGCGACCATTATTAGAGTAAGAAATTACATCGCCCTATACCAAGGGACATATCACAGTACACAATACAAAATATTGTGAAGTTTGCGGGTGGCTTTTATTTATCTCCGATAAATCTACGTTTGCAAATACTCCAGTCTGAGATTATTGTAAAATATCGATTGGGGTGTTGTCATTATTGAAAAGTATTTCTTGTTCTACTATAACCTTTGAGCGATTTATGAGCAGCATGTTGAGTTCTAAGAAAACTAACAGTCGTGCCATGGTAACCTCCTACAGACAGCTCCACGAGTGTCAGTCCTTCAAGTTCTCAGTCACTGGAATGTGATAATCTCTAGCATGGTCCTTGTTAATCTGTCTTTTCAAGCATCAAGTTTCTTCTTGCCAGTCATTTCTCTGGTCTTATACATGTAGAGGCGCTCATCTTCTCTCTGAGTGAGCTCCTTACCTGTTGGGTCGGTTTGACCTTTAACACTGGGTCTTGGTCAGTACTTTCATCGTGGGAACCGTGATGAGGCCGCTAAAAGTCGGAAATTCGTTGTGCGTGAGAGACTTGTTCTACCTGTCTTACTGATAATAATACAGGCTGTGTGTGGAAATCCCTGTTTTTGTTGTTTATGTGTGTGTTTGTATTATTGTGTGTAGAACTCTGCAAACATTTCACATTCAGAGTGTATGTGTGGTACATCCTAATTATGGATTAGGGGAGATAACTGCTAGTTATTATAATCACAAATACGTAGGGAAGAGTTCCGCTTACGTGTGTATTACCTCCCTTGCATATTTCTGAGATAGAAGTCAAAACTGTAAGTCAGTAATGATCAATTTATTTTTTCTAAATATACTTGAGAGACCTTGTCGAAGAATTTCCTTCAAGGAACCTTAACGGATGGCCAGAGGAAGAACTGGACTCTCGCTCACATTAGGGAAGAGTGGCAGGCCCTTTCAACTGTCCAGAAAGAAAACTTGTTCCTACTAAATTACGTTTCAAAAAGTATAAGAATGTTCAACATGAGTGTCTTTCAATCGTCCAGTTCTGAATATTCGAAAGACTATAAGTGATAGAAAAGATAAGGCTGTCAATCTTTGTCAGTGGAGATATGGCGTATACCTGCAAAGGCGAGTACAGGTCATGGCAGGAGAATGAGACACTGTTGTTCCCTAGAATAGTGAACGTTTTGTACAACATGCATAAATAAAGAAAACGTTAACCAATCATAAAAGCAATAATAACAGCAACAGCAGCAGCAACAGCAACAGCAGCAACAACAGCAACAGCAGCAGCACCAACAGCACCAGCAGCAGCAATTTCGAACTGTACGTCTGGATGTGAGCTCAGCTGCAAAGAAAACCAACACCCACAATGCTGTTCAGCCATACAAAAAACCAAAAAAAAGCCAAACAATCTTTCATAAACAATTTACACCACTACCACAAAACATTGATATGATAACTCTGAGGTGAGGGTACATGTGAGTAGGCACTATTCTATTCGTGCCTTTGTCTTTATTTTTTGACTCAACTAATCAGACCAAATAGTGGACCTGGTTACTATTTCAGGATTTCTATTTTCCGGAGATAAGCACACGGCCGAATACTACTATCAAAATATATTTTTAAAAAAACGTTAACAAAAAGAAGCGTTATATTAATGGAAGTATAAATTACACACCAAAATTTACACTGTTTTGGATTTATATTAGTAAAGTAAATAACTCAGTGTTTAAGTTGACAGTACTTTGAAAGTGTTATAGAAATCAGTTTACAATTACACAGAAGCGATAAATTAAATTTGTATATCACCTGTGACCTTAGGGACAATAGTAAGGATTCATGCCTACAGTAGTCTCTACTGTGATTACTTACTGCTAATTAACTTACCTCAGATGTATTCCTGTCCTCACAACCCAGGTTTCACTTAAGGCAAAGACGGCTGAAAAACTCCACAGTTTTCTTGTTGTAAGGCCTGGAGTAACAAGAACTGAAATATTCATGTGTATTATTTTAGTTGATGATTCTATACAAATATATTCTTGATTTTGTATGTTGTTTTGGTTTTTTTTTCTTTGTTTGTTGTGGATGTTGATTCAACAGTCAGTTTCTAGAATAATGTTTGTGTTGTGTTTGTAGACATCAAAATAAAAACAAGTTTAAATCTATGGTATGGCAAATGTGATGATAAATAAAAACTAAATGTTTACGAAATTTTTTTTAGAGGAAATGGCTTTGTTTTAACATCTGAACTTTCAACAGAATCATGTTTGAACTGTTCTAATGTTATCTTAAAATCTGAACAAATCTTTTTGCCTTAACAAAAGAAGTCTTTCAGGATTTCTTGTTTGCAGCATTTGTCACATCTGAATTTTTTTGTTCTTAAACAGAATGAACAGTCGCCTGGGTCTGCACTACTCTTTTCTCTCTCTCTCTCTGTCATATTTCCATGCGTGTGGCTGTATGGTTTCGAACATTAAAAATAAGTTTTATAAATGCGTGTTATCTATCACATCTTAGCAAAGCATGTGCAAGATAGAACCTAACCTTTAGTTTCTGCTACTTTTACATTCTTCAAAGTGGTAAGGAATTTGGGTAAGATGGACGTAATGGGGCAGGAGGAAGTGGAATTCACTGAACAGGTTGAAGTAGACCTTAAACCTGAAACAGACAGGGTAAAGAGCCTCCCCCGTCAACCACAACCCATTTACATACTTTGAGGCGAAGAACCAGTGTCTGGATACTCACGTGCACGTTACATAAGTGCTCGTTCAGACAGTTGACTTTGTCATCAATGTGTGGAGAGATTATGCTGGTGTTCACTTGAAAAAAAAACTTAGATGTAAGGTTAACTCACCAACACTGTCGTCTATTCATTATGCCCTCTAATTCATCAACCATCCGGCAATTTCAACTGCACGTGCAGAAAAATGCTGCGCTGATGAAATCACTCCAGAATTACAAAAAATAAACAAAAACAAAAAACAAAATACAACCCGATATAATTTGCAAACAGATATTTTACAGGTCACGAGGAAATATTTAAATTAATACTTTAGGTTTCGATAAATCTTTATGTAAGATACAATATATTGTTATTACAGAAAAAATACTTTATATATGCTGGTTACAAAAGTTAATAATCTAAAAATGTGTTTACTACACTCCCTGTAATTTATTTGACGTGTGGTTATTACTGTGATTACTTCATTAAACAATTAACAATTTCCAGCACTGCAAGACTAAGCATTTAATGATTGCAATTCGCATTCTATGACAATTACGAAAATAAAAATGACACTTATATGTATATTTCTTCGGTTGAAAGGTCAGCAAAGACAAAGATTTAACAAGCATAAGTAACCATTAGTTTGAAAGTTCGATAAAAGAGAAATATATCTCACGTGATCTAAGGGTAATTAATAATCTCTGCTTTGATTAATTGCTGCTGTTTCACTTACCTCAGCATTGTGTGTGATGTTGTTAAGCCCATGATGTACATGAATAAGTCTTGCTGAAAGACGCAAAATGTTCCTGGTTATAAAACTTAGAATAAAAGCGAGAAAATGACCGCGTTTCGCGCAATACCTGAAGGTGTTTCCGAACCTGGCGGAAAATACACAATGTTAATCTCTGTGTGTGTGTGTGTGTGTGTGTGAAAGAGAGAGGTGGGTAAATACTTTAGAATACCTTTAATGATAAAACCAAGTTGAAAAGTTGTCGACAGTGGTAGACGATCATCATCACCCTCTGTCTCAGTGACCACGGTACAGGTGTAGTTACCTTCGTGTGTCGTCTGCTGTGCTGCTATGATGTGTAGCTCCCCAGTAGTGCTGTTTACTTTCCCTGACCACGTGATGGAAGCAGGAGGCGGGTTGCTGTCAGCGTCACACACAAACGTCACATTGTGACCCTTGATGACCTCAGTGAAGGGGGACAGTGGCTGACCCTGATTGTCACTCCGTGTTATCCTGATAACCGGACGATCTGTAAACAAGCCGATAGAGAATTCGTCGCACATCTAATCTATGGAATCAGAAAGGTGTCTGGTGCAGGAGTAACTATTTTTGTTGACATAAGTAATTTACACACACACACAAGAAAAAGCGAGATGAAACCCACTAATGGCAGGTTGTACTTAAAACCCTTTCTACCGTCGTCTAGTCACGTGTTTAGTCTTCACTCAAGTAATAGCGCTCTTAAACTTAAAACTCATTTACTTAAGAAGACTAAATGTTATCGATCTCTAAGTAGCTTTATTCATCACATTCATTGCTGTCCATTAAATATACTCACAGTAAACCTGTAATTGCAGTGTGTCACTGGAGACAACTTCACCATCACTAGATATCGCCTCACACCTCACTCGGCTTCTATGCTGTTCCCTGGTCACTCTAGTGATGATCAGGCTACTGCCATCAGGGAACCCGCCTGCATTTTCTGGCCACGTGTACTTTATTACACCAGACCGCTGATTGCTCGCACACTTTAAAGTAGCATTTGTTTCCTCCATTAACGGATATCTGCTGCTATTTGTTTGGATGTTGACAGGAGCTGTTAAAAATACTTGAAATTAAACTGAAAATTAATTTGTCTACGCAAAAGGATGTAGGTAACTACGTCATGTCTGACCCCTCCTTACAAGATATTCTTAAACAAAATATGTGTTTATATATATATATATCCTAACTAATTTTTTTTTAACATTACAGAACTAAATATTACATCGATACCCCGCTTTTCTTCCTCACGGGATAAAAAACTTACAGATTTTAGTTTTTTCTAATCAGTTTTCATATTTTCTTTATTTAGCATAAACGATATTAATTATTGCTTTTAGTTGGCTTTCTAAAATGATATAAGGTGTGACTAACAATGAACCCATTCTTGAATGAAGTGACACAAAAAAAAAACAAAACAAAACAGTAAGGGTAAGAAACGCATATAAAAAGGTAGAAACATGATATATAGATAAGACCTATCACCGAATGCATTTTTGCAAAATATTTAGAGTACGAAAAGAATTCCAAATTAAAATAGAATACATAAAATAAAACATGTACAGTTAATTAAAGAGGCAGCAGTAGCGGTCTTTTTTAAATAGAAAGTGTCATCCGTTTAGCTGACTGCATTTGTGGAAAAGATTTACACATTTAGTCCAATATTGGACTGGAAACAGTTACAATATTTTATTTCTGTATTCCATATCCAAAACAGTTAGTTTCATTCGTTAAATCTAACAAACAAATTGTACATATGTTGATGAGATTTACTTTCATTTAAAAAAAGTTCTTACAGTCACTGCAAGTAATGGTGTAATCCCAGCAGAGTCCGCCACTAGACATCTCAGGCTGACACTCAGTGATGATAGTCTCATTGCCAAGGCAAGATGAGAAATCAGTCACTCCATTAAGGAGCCAGACGTTGTTATATACAAAGGTCCTGGCACCAAGCCTAAACATTGCAGAATACCTTTTCCTTAAAATAATTGTTCTGATAATTATTAATGCTTAATTAAAATGCTTCAGGTGTTCTTAATTCAGAAGAACTTTTATGCTATGTATCTGTATCGTTCAAGGTTAGATAAATAAATAGATCATGGTATTATTCAGACGACAACAGTCTGCATTCATAGATCAGTATTTATGTAGATAGATATACTCTAAATAAAAACATAACAACTATATTACAGGAGTTTATTAACTCAACTATGTAAACATATAAGATCTATTTTGTTACATCTGAAGTAATTAATGTCAAGCATTTTTTTTAAAGGGACAGGGATAGATTGCAAGTAAAGAATAAAAGAATGGATGGAGTAAAACGTGAACATTTTATACATTGTGTTTAGCTGTGTGTGTAAAATGTAAAGTTTCAAAATCAGCATTTAATGATTAGCAAGGTTGATATTTCATTCCCTTAAACTGTGTAATTTCAGGAGAACCAGCATTCATCCTTCGTTCACAGACTCGTTCACTAACAGGATAAAAGAACTTACCATGGTAAGCCAAGCTGTCTACAGAGGACCCTTGCAGCGATGTTAGACGACACACATAGTGTCCCCCAATGACCAACCCCAATGTGTATCTTTACTTCACTTCTGTTAGGTGAGATGACGTCCAATCGCACCTGTATGTTTTCTGTTTTAAGCAGTCAGATATTTACTACATCTTTATAAGTTTGCCGACGAGTTACTAACAACAAAACGACAAAAATCATTTATACGATTAAGATACGTTGCAGTAATGTCTTTACATTTTAATATTTGCGAAAATACATCATGTGTTTTGCCTAATCTCTAGATAGTCTTGCATGCTTGATATCTCTTTTGTAACGAATTCTTGCATAAAAAAAACGGTCAATGCGTCAATGTTTCTTTTTCTCCATTTGAGGATACAGAATGAGACAGAGAAAACAACAGAATAGAAACAACAGATTCTTACGTAAGTTGCAGGTGATAGCATTGACATGGGGGCACCTGATCCCCGTGCTAATCCCTCTGTGACTACACTTCTCTAAGCTGGTCTCCTCGCCTGTACACCTCAGAGTGTCAAACAGGAACCCGTTGTACCTCAGACCATACTTATATAAAGTCGCGATACAACCTTCCGACCTGTTTGACAAAAGGTATTTATGTGCATTTGTCTGGTCTTATTTTCTGTTGAATGCACCGACTTAACGAAAAGATATATTATATATGAATATATACAGACAAGTCGAAATCAAAATCATGTACCTGCATAGGCATTACTTTTATTATCTATCGTTTATTATACACTACGTTAGTCAATATTTTTTCATCAGTACAAACGACATATTTATAAAATTGTTTCATTATTTTATGTCTACTTGCTTTTGATATTACTTGATTGTCCCTTTTTCTCTTTGTAAACAATTCACACAAAAATGCAAGATCACAAAACATTACACACGTGTTGAAGCCCAGCATGCTGCAGGTCACCTGTGCCTCTTGTTTCCTAAACCTACGGCCACACACCGGGCCCCATGTTCCGTTGTACAACATCTCAAGGAAACCATTCCACGGGGCAGTTCCATCCACAAGCCGGACTTGCAGCTGTGCATCTAATCAACCATGAAAGTGAATTGTTAACGAACTACAGCAAATCTTATTACCTACAGACGTGAAAATCAAAACTTTTCTCTTCCTCTGTTGAATTACGCAAGATACTATCATGTAAAATTTATGAAGACAACTGTACCTGACAGTAAACAACTTTTTTTTCTATTCTAGAATGAATAAGTAAATGTTTGAATCATTTCATACAGAAGAGAAAGCACTTTCCTTGCTATATATAAACCCCTCTATATTACATTGTAACTATGTCGAACATAAAAGTAATAAAGGACAACTACGCATGAGATTACAAAAGAAAATCTTAATAAACGGATGTCACCACAAATATCGCAATGATGTTTATCTTGTGGCCCAAATGCAAAGGTTTAAATAGTGTGATACATTAAAAATCTGAAGAAGAAAAAAAAAGGGCATAAAACGGTTTGTGTTTTCTGTCTTTCTTATTGGTGAGCTGCTTCTTCATTCGAATGAATGCTTTTAGAGATTCATACATTGACATTATTGTTTTAGTAAATAGGAAAGATGTTCCAGAGATAATTAGAGTTCTCAGTAATGTTGCTTGTTGGACAGAGTCATACGCCCCTATCCACTAACCATACAGACCGTTTGGCCAGTTTAATGAGATATTTCTTAGTCACAGCATAAAATGAGAATATATTATCTTTTGTTGAGTAACCCCTCATAAAGCCTGCTTGTGTTTCAGGTAAAAGCATTTTTTTTAGTCAATGATGTAATCTTCTCTTTAATCTTGATGAGCAGCATTTCCCCACCACGCTTAGAAGAGAGATAACTCTGTAGTTACTGGGGCACTCGTGATTGCCTTTCTTATAGATGGTTACAATTATAGATTCTTTTTATATACATTTACATTTCCCGCTAGTAAAAATTGGCTAAAAATATTTAGTTGAAAAGTCAACTGCCGGTTCACCGGCTGATTTCAACATTCTACTAACACTTTCTCTGTGCCACACACTTTGCGACTTGAGGTTTCGCATTGCGGTATGTACCTCGCTCTCTCTAATGGTCTCATCGAGTTACTTCCTCTATTGCAGGAAGATTATCAAAATTTGTGCAATCAACATCATGTATTTGAGGGTTATTATCTTGGAAAGCGTCTTTAAGTGATTCATCCATTCATCTTTTGTAATATTTTCACTCTTTATTACCCAAACATGATTTTATTATTTTCCAAAACAGTTTTACTTAACTGATTGGCTTTGTCAAATTCTCTGCTTTCACCTATATATATGTTATCTCTTTTTTTCCTTCACTAGCATCCAGTTCTGTTGCCTTGCCCCTACAGGTTGATAAAGATTGGTCCGACCTTTGATATCTGTATTTGCTTAAACAAGATTTACCCCATTTTAATGCCTGCGTGCATTTCTGGTCAAACCAGTGTGGTTGTTTTCTTGGGTTACCTGTAAAAACCTGTTTCCTCATTCACGTCACCGCTTTCTGTAGGCAGTTCACGAACAGATTCGCCTCATTGACCTTTTGTTTTATTTCGAAGGACACACTTTAATTTCTTCTCTGGCTTTTCTTCTGTTTTTACTGCTTTATTTACCCTTTCACCGTACAACATCCCTTTTTCTGTCTATTTTCCATTTCCACGTGGGTTCTTGTGGTCTGTTCGTGTCATGCGCATTGTCAGTGAGACCGGCAAATGGTCTGACTACACTATTTTCGACTTTTAAAGACAGGAATATCTTCCTTACACAGCTCGTTGGATAAACAGAAGTAATCTAAAACATTAAACTGGCCAGAAGGTCCCAGGATGTTGCAGGCGAGCTAGTGGGAAGCCTAGTTTGGGTCACGTGATTAGCTAGTCAAGCCACTGACTTTACTGATGCTGTAAAGGTCGATCATCACACGAGTACTACAGGGTGTGGCATGGTCTTCTTGCAGCATCATAGCATAATGATATTAAGACAAAGTGTAATTGAGTACTTACTCAAACCTTGTAGTAGAAGAGTAAACATCACACTGACACTGAGGACTGAGCGCATCATGATGTTAGCTGCGATGTCTTGCAGGAAGACGAGGATGTGAGGAGAGTCTGGCTGGAAAGCTGACACTGAGCACAGACCGCAGTGTGGATGCTTAAAGTCAGACAACAAGGATGTAAATTCGGTAACAGGATTTTCTTAAGAAATGTGCCCCACTGGTTATGTGATTCAGGGAAAACTCATAATTCGGCGTATGGAGAGTGGATTTGTCGATATTATTACCTATGCATTCACGTGTTGGCTCAAACACATTTCCTAAACGCAACACGAATGCACTGAATCTCAATAGTCAAATTTCCGTCATTTGTTGTCAATTAAACAGTTTACAGTTTAAAGATAGGCCTAATAAAACCTATTTAGGCAAAAAAATTAATTTGTGCAGACTGGCAATTATATTAGACAGCTATATATATACCTGGAAAAAAATAAAAAGAAGAATTCTATATAATCAGGTTTGTAGCACTCAGTGCCTATAAACCACGACATTGCCAAGGCCCAGACAGTTGGTGTCTTTTCCCAAAAATCTTTGGCATAAGATAAGTAACCGCCTAACCACGAAAAAAAAAATCTTTTGTTGGCGCAAATGCAAGACATGGACAACATACGAGTGAAAGAAGAACAACATATGAGCTACGAAAGGATAAACGACAGTACAGACAATGAATTTTAAAAATACAAGCTAGCAATAATCGGAAAAGAAAGAAACGGCGTAAAAAACGGACAAGCATTATAAGAAATGGTCTACTACTAATGCTTAAGGAAGAAGTGTGTTTTCAGTTTAAAGGATTCAACAGTGGGTAGGTGGTGAAAATGGAAAGGGGAGAGTTCCATTGTTTCAAGGCACAATAACGGAGTCAAAGATCAAAGTTGTCTAGCTGGGACTTCAGGGAAGAGCAGTTCAGAGAAATAGTCAGGGCAGATGACAGCAAAGGTATTAAAACACAGCACGGACAGTGTGTACTGGATACAAGAGCGACTGCTTAGCCATTTCAGACAATGAAGAAAAGGAGTAACATGGACCCGTCTCCTAGCCCTAAACACCACAAACTGTGTAGAATCTTTAATCATGACAGGATGTGTAGCTGCATGCAGGACCAACGGTTTATCCGGTTGTGTGATATCTGAGTGTCCAGTCGATGTAATCAGGAAGGAAGAGGTGTGAACGTCGCTTGTCTCCACACTGACAACAACGACAGTATTATCGACACATCAGTGCTTCTTCCTGTTAAGGAACCTTGCCTTTCCCACTTAAAGTGGCGATTAATACGGAAGCTTAGTTGCATAGAACGTTAGCTAACTGAATTGTTTACCGTAAAGTCAACAACATAGAACAAATAATCTAGTTGAGACAATGTTGGTGCAATGAAAAGTCTACAATACACGAAAGATTTTAATTTACATCCACATGATCCCCCTGTAAACATGACTAGCAGTTTTATTTTATTAATTTGTTTGTGCTCTTTAACGGACCACTCATAATCCTGAATTCGTACCATCTAGATTCTGTTGAAAAACAAACTTAAATAAACAAAAGGAAAACTTACATACGAGAAGGACAAACACTGAAATATTTTCTTAAATGTTTTACGTAGATTATTGCCTTTTTTTCTCATATCCGTTTGTACATGTATCTGCTTTTTTGTGTAGGCACCATATTGAATACACATGTAAGATTGTGTGTGTTTGTGTGTAACGGCAATAATGTTAAGATTGCTGGTGTCAAAGCGCAATAAACTGGCTGCCGGCAGTAAAATGCTCCATTGAATGGATTATGATAGCGAAGTCTCAAACTGAAATGCTAAGATGGACCAACCAGCCCTATCGCACAAAGTTAGTATATAACATTGACATGAGTATACGTATGTAAGATCCTAATTATGGATCAGCGGAGATAACTGCTAGTTATTATATCCAGAAATACGTAGGGAAGAGTTCAGCTCAATTGTGTATTACCTCGCCTGCTTTTTCAATCCCTCCAAGATCGACTAAAGATCTTCTGACAGTGACACAGTAAATTATAAGACGATGATGATGATGATGATGATGTCTATTTGTAAAGCGCAGGTATCCATTCAGAAGAATGCTCATTGGGCAGCAAAAAATAAAAAATAAAAAAAAATAAATGAAAAAAGAAGAAAAAGATAAAGTGAACAAATATATAAAACACCAGAAAAGTAAAAATAAAGACAGAAGTGTTGCTTGGTTATTTAAGTCTGTCTTAAATAAACAGATGGGTCTTCAGTCTTTTTCGAAAGATGTACCTAGGGTTAGGGATGTACCTAGATTTGTTAAATAGAAGATGAAGTGAAAACTGCAAGTTAGTAATGATAAATTTCTAACCCTTTTCTATATATACAGTGGTTTCTTTAGATTACCTTATGTTTTGAAGGAAACATTGAATGTTTATGTAAACGAAAAGAAGCGTGCTGAAACAAGAGAGTTACTGATTGTCTATCGCAGGGATGCACAAGCTACGGCCCGCGGGCCATATCCGGCCCGCGAAACTTCTGCCCACAGTGCAGTAAATCGGCATGTAAGTAATAAAAAAAAAGACCTAAAAAAAACGAAAAAAAGGGAAGAAGAAGTATTTATCCCCACGTAGGGGCGTCTCTCAATCTTTTTTTCGATAGACGAACATTTCGATTCAGTGCTTCGACTTGGTGTCTCTACGATGAGGCCGGACATCCAGAAGTTGGTTTCGGGAAAACAACTTCAAATATCCCACTAATTAGTACATAATTAATGGTAAGTACAACTTGTTTCTAATAAAAAATGGTATCTGCTCTATTTTTTTTTCCTTTTTGTATTTTTGCGGTGAAGTGGCCCGCGACATGGCTGTCTGAAATGGATATGGCCCGCAGGCCGAAAAAGGTTGGGCATCACTGGTCTATCGAATTGGCTTTGCACACCTTAACCTTACTAACCGTTGGTGTTCGATACAATACAGTCGATGGTTGCCCCGCCTCTCATCAAGTGTGTTGCAGTATTCATGGTTTTTAACGAAAAAATGAATGCTGGTCCCGGGGAGCCGAACACGCTGGCGAGATTTAGTCTTACTACCCACCTCAACCTTAATTGCAGGGGAACCATACTCACAATACTTACACGTCTGTCGTACAGTTTACCACGTGACTCACAAGCTTCTAGACCTGCTGTTCCCTGTCATTCATCCCGAGTATTTTCCTCTTGCCTTCTCAAAGTACAAGTAAATTTGTCGTTAGAGATGCTCAAGTCGCTTCGACTGCTGACTAGAAGCTCCTTCCACTCTGAGGTCGTGCCGAGAAGTGTCCTGAGAAGTGTCCCTTCTCTAGTTTACTTTGCGCATTCGAACGTCACGCACAACGAGGGACGCTATTGGTCACTCACCAACCAATCAAGTAGCCAGCATCGACAAGAGAACGATCAGCCTATTGACGCTCCACCCCGCCTGCAGTGGCGTGGTGGACAGGTGACTGCCCCTTACTGCTCGTAAACTTGACGGACAGGGAGTGCCAGCCCCTGAGGTGTCATCATCTTCCCAGACGTCACTGACGCCTGTTAGCCGGTTGGTCGCGCTTGGCTGCTGTAACCACTGAGGGCTGTCTCCTACTCTGCGCTCCTACCGCCTACAACACCTCTACACTGGCACGTAGGCCTCTTGTTGCATAAGGGCCATCAGGCTTGTCACCAAGCCACCTTAGACCCAAATTGGGACCATTGATATTTCTCCACTGTTAACAAAGCGCCTGCTATGACCACCTCCTCGTCAAAGACAAGGCTTGCCTGTCGTCAATTAAGAAAATAATTGTCAAGACACAACTGCCACTATCTGACTTGTAGTTTCAGTCAGAAAAAGCACATCGCAATATTACATTAATTACTACAGAGAGCACTCCCCCTTCGTCCCACTTTCCAGCTACTAGCTACCTAGCCCAGACGATACAAAGTGTCACTTATGACCACCATATGCAATCAAATCCCTGTAACTAAACCAATAAGTTATGGTCACCAGCATCTGTACCACTATATAAAAAAAAAACCAGTTCAATTCTCTCCAGGCCTTTCTACACCTGTTAATCACCCATCATCGAATCTATTAAAAGTGCAACACATTTCTTTTATGAGCAATACCGCAGACAACAGTCCACGTGATGCTAGTTCATCCACTACAACTTTCATTTCTTCCAATTCTAATGACCTGCTCATCTCCTTTTCCAGAATAATGCAACTTACTATCATCCGTTACTTTATTTTTCCTCATTTTCCTTCTGTCTTTCTTTGATATTATAATTTCGTCAATACTATTTATCCATCTGTCCCTTCATATCTCGATTTTTTTTTCGCTTTCAGGGTTATACTTTTTCAAAATTATGGGAATGCAATATTATAAAAAGCACCTTGTTAAATATTATATTACTTTTACATTTGAAATTTTATCATCATCAATCATCAATATCATTATTATTAACATTTACCTTTGGAAGTTGACAATAAAGTGTGATCAATAACGTTTAAAACATGCAGCAGCCATTGCGTAATTACATAAGCTAATGTCAATACTCTTCTCCTCATCCGAGTCCCTCTAATCTCGTGAAACTACTTAATGTTCATGCCACTCAGTAACACGTTAGTTTAATTTTTTTATTGACAGTTTTTCACTTAGTTACTGTTACATAAAAATAATCTTTCAATAAGTAGTCTATACAATTCGTACCTTAAATAAGGTAAGAATATTTACAACAATGAGCAAGTAAAAAATGTTAAATGACAATCTTAGTTATACATTACACAGAATACACAAATTAGTGCAGAAAAACTGAAGATTATCGAGCACACTACAAATCCTCAACAGATAATTATATTTTTTGTCAAATTAAGAACTTATTCCAAAGCTTTAAGAATTGAAGGTTTTGTTACACGATCTAGAGGACGACCACAAAACACAAACGTGAACATACACACCAGCAAACACACGTACACATAATTTGACTCTTCAGATGGCTCAATGTATCTCATAGTATCTAACAATGAGTAAGGTGCATTTTAAATTTTTTTTTACTTTTTTTTGTGCATTAAGAGGTCTCTACTCTCCCCTTTTGCCAACCTCTATGTTCAGTGGACAGGTTGCTTGGAATCTGTTGACAACCGCCGCAACTGAACCTAACCGTCTAGCAAAGCTCTGAGCCGTTTAAATATCATCCTAGCAGTATTTTTCAATGGCAAGTATTTTTGTTACCTTTATCTGTATTGCATAATGACTATATAGTATTAAGATTTCTTTATTTATAATATTTTTGCACAGTAGGAATGGTGGATGACATTAGCAAGGAATGAATGACGTCTTTATGTTTGGATCAAAGCCTCCATACATTCCCTTTTAATTCACAAACATGCGTACATACACTAGTAATACATTTTTATAGTCAAACACAAACACATAGAAGAACGTAGAGACGAACATGCGGACAAATAAAAAAAATAAAAAAGCTGAGAGGAGATCAGTTAGGTATCGATATAAGGTATGCCTTTTCTAAATTTCTCTCAATAAGTTTTTTAAGCATCAGTCCTTTGGACGCTCATTTTTTATATATTAACAATATATTCATCCTGTTTTTAAAAATATGCCAAGCTAGAATGATCAAGAGCTTTCTTTCTCTATAAATCGCTTTTTACAAGCTATCAATGTCGTCGATGTCGCTGTACTCGTGATCCGAGTCGCATTCTTCCCGACCAAGCTCAGCAGTGTTGACATACAGGTCCTCTGTAATATGGACACACAGTAAGGTCAGAACTTAGTAACATCAACTTATTCTGAACAGAATAATGCAACCTTTATTACTATGTATATATGGTGTTGTTGGTTTTTTTTTGTTTGAACTGTTTAATGTTCAGTTTCGGGTGGTTTTCATCCTTTTCAGATTTTTGGATAACTTATAAATGGTACCCTAATGAAATTGAATATTTTGTCTACTCACCTTTCAGTATGTTAATTATCTCTACTTACCTGTCACAATGTCTTTCTCTTGAGGCATGTTCATTACTTCGCTTCTAGCCTTTTGGCCATAATAATTATTTGTTGCGCCACTGGATTTCATGTCCTCCAAAGGCACTGTTGTTTCTAGAACCTGTCTTGTGTTAACCTCTGCATGTCTGCTCAAACGTTTCTTTACTAGAAACAAAAAGAATGCTTTCATTTGAGCACTTAAAGTCATCATTTGTTTCCGACTTGTAATAAATTTGTAGGAAGCAGCGAATTCCAAACCGAAATGCAAAGCAAGTTAGTTGATCTTAAATGCAGAAGCCAATGGAATGTCATTTCTTTAGTAGCAAGCTGTTTATTCTTGTGTGTCTTTCCATTGTCTGATCACACAGCTAGACTAAGTAATGTATTAGGACCTGCGATCCTTTATTGTAGCAATTTTTATTAAGAAGGCAGATTATAAATAAGGTTGTACCTCTGCAATGCCTGGCTATACAGACTGTGACAATAATAACAAGCACAGCAACAGTCCCAACAGCTGCACCAATGATGACTTTTACGTTGACACCACGGTCCTCTAATACAAACAAACAAACACAACATCGAACATGTTCTTATCTGTTTATATTTCTAAAATACTATGAGCAGCATGGATAATATCTGAATGGTTTTTTTTATTTACAACGATAATTCTCCTTCTAATCATAACACTCGCTACAATCAAAAAATGCTAAAGTCAATGAACGGTGACTGCTCTTGTATCTCTGTTAGCAGCTAACTATTTTGTAATTAGTAAAAGTCAATTTTTGTAGCAAACAATCGCTTTTGATTAGTTTCCATTTTGTGTAATACTGTAATAGAGCAGAGTACAATAGCTTGAAGATGTATAAATACTACGGCTGCTACCAAGATTGTAGTAAACAATGCTAAGAAATCAAGCTAGCAAGCCAACAGTTATCAAACTAATACAATTTACAAAATGTAATGTTAACCAATGCTTACCATTACTTCTGACTAAAAACATAACAGGCAGCTCTCCAAATTCATTGCTAAAAATAACTTTATAGAACCCTTCATCAGCGTTTGTCATGTTGATGGTGGTGATGTTGCAGATGACTGATTCAGGAAAAGAGCTGTTCACATCACAATTGACATAAATTTTATCCCAGATTGATGTCCCTTCGGTGCTGTCGTTATTATATTGCCCAAGGTAGAGTATTTTCTTGACTTTAGGTGTTGGGTATGCTGTCAGTTGAACACTGAAAAGGCCTTCGTTTACATCAAAAGTTATAATTGTTGGTTGTTCTTCGCCATTCTTTATCCTAGGAGCACCTAAACACAAGGTCGATAACTATCATTAGTTTTTAGCATGAACAGCAAAACAACAAGAAACCCACACCTATACAACCTTTACACAGACACAAATATTTGACGCAAGTACAACAGATTAATGTATTTGACTACAATTTAATCTTTAATTTAACCAATATTTACACTTCAAATCTTACCTATTCTAAAAATAATTAACTTTGTCACAGGGAGACAACTCTTACTGTATTATGCATAGAACGACCTGATTCGCAAGTTATCCAGTGACTTATAGAAATTGTTATAGAAATTTATTAAATATTTTAGGTGTTAAAATATGTAGATATGTATATAATGCACCTATGAATAATAATCACATTTCTTATAACATTAATATGTTTACATACTGTTTAAAATGAAGTATTATATAACAATATTGTTAAATGTAATGTTACATTTAGCCAGCAGTTCTTGCAGTAATACTTACACTCAACGTAAAGCCTGATGCTACGACTTTCTTGTCCAACTCCGTTGTTCACCTCACACCTGTAGTCACCTGCCGCCTCACAAGGTGCTGCAGTCAAGTCATATGTTAACTCTCCTATTTGATCAGGGATTTGAACTGCACCTCGAGGCCTGCTGGCGACCTCTTGCTTGTCGTTCGAAACACTGACAATCGTCATGTGAGGTAATGGCCTCCCTTCAGCTTCACAGAGCATGCGCACGCTAGAGTTTTCAGCAACGGTCACAACCGTTTCGGCTTCAGCGTTTATTTGGAAGCTTAATACGTGGGATCGGTCTAAAATCATAAAAACACCAATAAATTAACTCGTTTAAAGAGCAACCATTATTCAATAACTTTTTTTTACAAAGATGAAAAATAATCATTATTAAAAAAATCATGTTTAGGTAATAACAAATATATACTAATAATGTGTTGGTTTGAAAGATTTATCCATGTTTATGTACTGGACTTTATATTGAGAAAAAACAAACAATAGTGACAAGGTTTAATTTTTAGCTCTAAAAGATTTTCCCCTTCATATGTAAAGAAGATATGAAAATTGTCTATTGTTATCACGCATGTCTTTCAAAAGAAAACATTCTATTCTACTATTAGAAGCATAAATGAATATGGAAGAAGACAATACGTGTTACGTATATAGTGATTGCACAAAAAGAAGCTCACATTTTACAATGACCTCAAAGCTGTATGTTGAATTTAGTGGCAGACGGCCATCACTGGACACTGACTCAGAAGACATAATACAGAAGTATCGACCATTGTGATTGGTCTTGTGTGCAGACGATATTTGTAACTGTCCGGTGACACTGTCAACCAGTCCAGACCATCTTGTGGAAGCAGGAGGAGGGTTGCTGTCAGCCTCACAGTAAAGAATGACTCGCTGGTATTGACTGACAACACAGCGACTTGGACTGGACTCCAGAGGTTCACACGCGTTTCCTTCCCATTTTATTCTAACCACAGGACGATCTGAAAAGATTTCAAAACAATAAAACACATAGCACATTAATTTTAAGTAATGATATTGTATTGTTTTGTTTTTTATACTCTCTTCTGAGACGAGTACCGTCAGCTTCATTCTTCTTCCGCTCACAGTAGTTGCACATTCATATCAAGAACATCATTAACTCACAATAAATTATGATTAACAATTTCTGTCAATTGTGTCCTGTATCCTAATTTATTTCCTTTTTTTGCAAACTAACATTTATGCATTCTATGATGACAATTAGGTATTATGGGTTTCTGGGTGGAAAAAAAACATCAAAGTAAAGTATGTCTTTGATATCTTACAATAAACATCCATTGCCAATGTGTCACTCGTAGCAATTTGAGTTTTTGGGGGCTGTCCATAGCTGGCCATACACCTCACTCTGCCTCCATTGTGTGATCTGGTTAGGTTGTCAAAGATGAGGTATTCACCAGAAGGACGGCCACCTGCAGTCTCTGGCCAAGAGAAGTTAAGATGTGACAGACCTCGCTGTGAGGAGACGCATTTCAGTGTAACATTGGTTCCCTCCATCAGTGGGTAGGCAGGGCTGGTAGAGCTTGTCTCCACAACGATGAAAAGAGAGGAGCTTGCTGAAATAAAAGACAACGCAGTGCGATGTGATACTCATGGGGTAGGATTTCTACTTTCGCCATAACACATGCTTTTTATTCATTCACAAATAGACAGCAGTACTTCTACAATATGCATAGCAATACATTGAGGCATATAAGGTTGTCTCGTTTAACAATTATATGGCTATGACACTGAGATAGTCATGTTCACAGATATAAAAATCAACGATAATCACGACAGTTAGCGATCCCGTAAAAAGAAAGCAAAATGCTTTATCTCTGCTATTTTAAACATTTTATTTTTTCGTTCTTTTATATTTACGTTCTGAGATTATAAGAGAAGTAATTATAACAAAAATTACAATCACTGCAGATTACTCCAAGCTCAGATGAAGAGCACGTATCACTGAAGCCAGTAACTGTCTGGAAACAGCCCAGTATGTTGGACTCCATGCCCGTGCACACAATACCAGCGACAAGGAAACGTCCTGTCTTCGGTCCAAAGGATGATGGCTCCACAGCAGTTGCTGCTTTTCTAAATATAAATGAGAGGACAAATGCCACTAAAATATTTGATTTGTATGAATAATGATAGTGTTAGAATAATTTTATTTGCGAGACTCTGCTCCTCACATATTTAAGATTAAACATTTCATATTCATTACCTACTTTTCTTCGGTTACACTGAAATGATAAAATCAGAAACATTGAGTTATGACCTCACAATCTCGCCACTATCTTGAGTGCCTAAGGAGTGGAAGTCAGCATGGAGAAAAGTATAGAATTTGTGAACACCATCAAGCATGGAAAGATGCACAGTGTGGAGAAAGTTTAAAGCTTCAGGTATCTAAGTGCTATCTTCTGGAAGGACTGTGGCTGCGAGGAGGATGTTTGTCTTAGGATCCAAACAGCACCAATGACCAGTCTGAGTAAATTATGGAATAACACCTGAATATACCGTGTCACCTATCTCAAGCGATTATGTTCCTACAGCTGTATGGATGTTAAAAGGGGTTCTAATTAACCGAGGTGGGGAAAAGGATGCAAACGCTTCACAAGAGTGTCTTGAAATGTCATGTAAGCAACACAAAACAAACGGAGTAATAGTTAACGCAGGTGTTTTCCTAGTTTGTTCCCAGAAACCTGTGTTCGCCATCATCAAAAGAACAAAAACAAGTCGAGGCTGACCCTGTTACTGAACATGGCATCTTACCGAGGACAGTTTCCTACGGAAGAACAAAGGTGGAAGACACCAAGCGAGCCAGGAAAATATGTCTGGACAACGTAAAGGAGTGGACAGGCTGGCTAGAGAGAGTCATTCTAATGGATGCACAAGATAGGTGGCGGATTAAGTAGGTGATGATGATGTTTGTTTATTGAATTTTATACCAATTACTTTTCACTCTTGTCTTTACTTTTTTTCTTTGTTTTTTCTTTGTTTTTCACTTTCAATTTTTTTTTTCCTAAACACTGATTATATCCCATCTTCCTTTTCAAGGATTAATTCACACATACACGAGCGCGGGTTCACATACACACACACAACATTCCTAACTCGACTGTTTGCTCATTTACTCACTGACATAATCTCACTTACGAGGGAAAGTTCATCTGTCTGCAAAGGACTTTTGCAAGGCTACTGCTGAAGTTACTGACACAAGGAGTAGTCCATGCAGCCCCAAATAATATTTCCACACGACCCATATCCTGTCTTGTGCGCCGGGTACCCGCTAGACGAAGTTGACTAGAAACTGGGGAAATAAATTTAAAAGCCTTAAAATCCATAGTTGTGTGCCATTATGAGCTTGTTTCTCGTACTGGGTAAAAACACAATAAACTTGTCTTGAAGATAATGAGTGTGATTGATTTAGCAAGAATATTTAAGGTTAAGATCACTGATGTCGTCCATGTTGTAAAACAATATAGTTTCTAAACGTAAGACGTAAGAGGTCAATGTAAACAGACTTCATTACGAGCAATGAATTAAAAAGTGTGTGAGACAATTATAAAATTTACCTTAGATTATATGTCCCTCGTTAGAAAAGAAAATCTCATTCACTTATGAACAACAAATGTAGCTGTGTTTTCTCTCAATCATCTCCTAATCCTTTCTGGGTTTGGACTTAAATTTCTTAATACTAGGCGGCGTAGGATCGTACTGTCTAGCATAATACATAAGCTAGTTCTTAAAGACTATGTGAAAGCAGTGATACTAGATAAATAACTGTACATTCTGCGTGGCATGTTGTGAATAAAATTAAAGCAGTCCTCACGGATGGTGCAGACGACACCGACATCTTTTCCATGGTTACAGTTGTGGTTATTGTACCCTTTGTGGGTACATTTTGCCAAGCTGGTTTCTGTACCCGTACAAGCCAAGTCGTCCAGCAAAATGTTTCCTGAACCTGCCCCGTACATCTTAGAGCCAACAAATAGTGCTTCGGGACTAGAAAAAAAAATTAGTGGTCAAATGTATTCCGAAAGTGCAAAAGGCAAAGTACACATAGAAACGACTTAACTGGATAAATGTGAAAAAACACTGCAAAAGTGAGAAAATTAAGATGTGACTGAGCAGTAAAAACGTGTTCATGTCGTGTAAATTCAATACAATGTTAAAATCCACACCGCTTTTGCAATTGAAGTTATCATTCAGCATTGTCAACTTGTTTCTTAATAAACAAAAACGTAAACGAAAACAAATTATGTGTCCAGATCGTTGATAAAGTTTTATTTTGTTTACTTTCGTTTCAATATCCGAAAGAGCAGTTTCATTCACAATCTCATGAATCTAGAGAGTATTTAACGTAGCAATACATTTTTGGTGGGGTTAGTGCAAAGGTATTGAACAACATATTACAAACCTGTCAAATCCCAGCATCCTACAGGCCACCCGAGCGTCGTTTTTATCAAAGTCATCGTCACACACTGTACTCCATCGCCCGTCGTACAACACCTCCAGGCGCCCCGCCCACCACGTCCCGTTCGCCAAACGAGCTGTCAGCTGACTTGCTGATTGTGACAACAATATATTCGGCAATTGTTTACTAAACCTTCATTAATACAACGTTCTGAATATACTCACAATGTAAACATTTATTTGATAAAAAAAAACTTTTTTTGTTATCCCGGAAGGCAGTTCGGGGCAGCTTGAAAGGATTTCACGTGTCACCACAGCAAATTTGTATTTGTCAAACAGTGTCATACATTCATAATTGAGACACCTGCATCCCTTTTCACGAAGTAACATTCAGAAGTCGCACTGCTGAAACAACGAAGGATACAGGTAAACAGAATCATTGGACAAATGATGGAAAAGACAAAAGATGGAAAAACTACCCTGACAGGACATGCCTGACATAACGAAGGATTTTAGCAACTTTTAGAAGTATTTGCTTGTTATACAGGGTCTGAAGAGTACTCTGGGCTTTTTCAATGACTTTGGAGCAGTAGGATACAACCGGATATAAGCTGCTTCTCTCCGTAACCGATAAAATGATGTAAAAAGAGATCAAGAAGAAGGTCTCTATGTGCGATCTGCAAAAGAGCTGAAGAAACCGATGGAAGAAAAAAAATTGAAATTCCGGAGACGGAAGAGCCGCTGTTGACCCTATTTTACGACAGATTGAATTGTGGGATTCCAGAAAATTCTCGTATCAAAGATGGCGCTCAGCTTTTAAAAAATAGGAACGATTTCCACCTCCGTTTCTTAGCTAATATGTCCTATTCAGACTCTTCCATACAGTGGATAGCACGCGCTTACAGATATACTTACAAATAACGTAAAGCCTGATGCTCTGAATATCTTTTCCAACTCCGTTGTCCACCTCACACCTGTAGTTACCTGAAGCCTCGTAAGATGCGGCAGTCAAGTCATATGTTAACACTACTCTTTGGTCAGTGAGCTGAAGTGCACCTCGGGGTCTGCTGGCGACCTCTCGCTGGTCCCCCGTGTCACGGACAATCGTCATGTGAGGTGATGGTCTCCCCTCAGCTTCACACCGCATGAACACTCGGGAGTGTTCAGGAACAGTCACAACCCATTGCATCTCTTCGTTGACTTGAAAGTTCAGCACTTGAGATGAGTCTAAAACCAGGGAAATACTATTTTTTTAAAAACCTCTTTTTTAACGCATTATTTAACAACTTAAGTTTCATCTGAGGAAAACAACCCATTTCTGGTACTAATAATAGTAACTCTAAGGAAACAAAGAAATACAATTTCATAGTGTGTTGGTATTACAGTTTTGCTCGTAATTTTTGTGCTGGATTCCACATTGAAAAAAAACATAAAAAGAAGAAGGTTATATTTTTAATTTTAATAGCATCAGAATTTTAATTTTATCTTTAGAAAAGAGAGTAAAATATTGTACTGTTCTTACAAAATCATAAATATTTTTGTTCTAATGCAGGAAGGTTTACCATTGTTAGCAAAATAAATCAATAATATGGAAGACAAGTACGTGTTTTGTGTATAAATATTATAAAAATGAGAATCACATTTTACAATGACTTCAAAGCTGTAGGTTGAATTTAGTGGCAGACGGCCATCGCTGGACACCGACTCAGAAGACACAACACAGAAGTATCGACCATTGTGATTGGTCTTATTTGCAGAGGATATTTGTAACTGTCCGGTTGCACTGTTAACCGGTCCAAACCATCTTGTGGAAGCAGGAGGAGGGTTGCTGTCAGCCTCACAGTAAAGAATGACTTGCTGGTATTGACTGACAACACAGCGACTTGGACTGGACTCCAGAGGTTCACACGTGTTTCCTTCCCATTTGATTCTAACCACAGGGCGATCTGCAAAGATTTCAAAACATTTAAACGCGTAACACGGTTGTCGCACGTTAATTATAAGTAATTATATATTTTTGTTTTATATACTCTCTTCTGATACCAGTACCGTCAGCTTCTTTCTTTTACCGCTCGTTTTAGGTGCACATTTCTCTTAAGATTATTATTAACACTCAATTAACACACAATAAATTATGATAGTAATTTTCATCACCATGAGTGCTTATTCCTATTAAGAATATAAGTAACCCAACATAAAGTTTTTTTTAATAATTTTCATCACATTTTGTAGAAATGAAGAAAAAAGATAATGGTTGTAATAGTCTAAAAATAATTCTTTAAAAAATTAGTAGGTGTAGGGATGCAAGAACTTAATGTATACAATTTTAACCTTAGAAATCCTTAGTAAACTAAGATTTTTTCAAAGAAACACAAATCTAATAACTAACTACTTATCTCTTATGAATGAGTTTGTATTATCAAGGACATCTTTCATTTCTGTCCTGTATTTCAATATTTTTTGTAAACTAACATTTATGCATTCTATAATGACAATTAGGTAAAAGGTAAAAAAATATAATTCACGTAAAGTATGTCTTTGCAAGCTTACAATAAACATTCATTGCCAATGTGTCACTGGTCAAAATTTGCCTTGTTGGAGGCTGTCCATAGCTGGCCATACACCTCACTCTGCCTCCATTGTGTGATCTGGTCAGGTTGTCAAAGATGAGGTATTCACCAGAAGGACGGCCACCTGCAGTCTCTGGCCAAGAGAAGTTCAGATGTGACAGACCTCGCTGTGAGGAGACGCATTTCAGTGTAACATTGGTTCCCTCCATCAGTGGGTAGGCAGGGCTGGTAGAGTTTGTCTCCACAATGATGAAAAGAGAGGAGCTTGCTGAAATAAAAGACATAGCACAGTGTGTTGTGTTACTCATAGGGTATTGTTTCTTTTTTTACCGAAGACTTACTTAAATAATTAACCATCACATAGCAGTACTTATTCATTATGCATAGCAATACCTAGAGACATATATTATTATCTTCTTCGGTTTTGACGCTGCGATGCTCATGCAAGCCATATTCCTAGACATAGACGAAATTAATAAGAGATGTAATTTACATAAATTTACAATCACTGCAGATTACTCCAAGCTCAGGTGAAGAGCAGGTATCACTGAAGCCAGTAACTGTCTGGAAACAGCCCAGTATGTTGGACTCCATGCCCGTGCACACAATACCAGCGACAAAGAACCGTCCTTTCCTCGGTCCAAAGGATGATGGCTCCACAGAAGCTGATGCTTGTCTAAAATAACAGAGATAGTGAGGGCCACTGAAAGAATGATCTGTATAAATACTGATCCTGGAACAATACTTTCGTGTGCAGGACACTTTTTTAACTATTCATAACAACATTTAGCTTCGGTGAAATTGATCTTATGACTGGTAGATGAGTTATAAAACCTACCAAACAATCTTTTGGGTTTTTTTTTACTTTTTGTCTTTTTTTTCTTCGTTTATTGTCCCTCTATTTTTGCTATTTTCTGTAACCACACTTTTGTCATCACACTTTTCTTGTTTACTCGTTAATCTCTCCCCCCCCCCTTAAATTACACTCACCTCACACAGATGCAGACGTACATTCACACATACACACAACTTTCATTACTTGATCGTTCCTTCAATTACTCTCTTAAATAAAAGTAACTTACGAGGGAAAGTTCGTCTGTCTGCAGATGACCTTTGCAAGGCTACTGCTGTAGCTACTGACACAAAGAGTAGTCCATGCAGCCCTAAGTAATATTTCCACACGACCCATATCCTCTCTTGTTCGCCGAGTACCCGTTAGACGAAGTTGACTAGATACTGTTGAAATCAAAGTAAAAGCTTTAAATATCATAACCAGGTGTCATCTGCAGGTCTGGTTTCTTGTACTGGCTTTTTGTACTGTTTTTTTTTTACGTAAATCGTTATCGCAAGTTCGCTCATTACCGCTGTGTCTAGTAGTATACACAATTATCTTGTAAGATAACAAAAGTGGGCGTAAGATGCTCTTAATTAAATTTAAAAAAAGTTCTTACAAACATTGCAGATGACACCAACATCTTCTGTGTGCCCACAGTCGTGCAAATAGTACCCTCCGTGCCTACAATGTGCCAGACTAATTTCTGTACCCCCACACGCCAGGTTGTCGAGCAAAATGTTTCCTGAACCTGCTCCAAATACAGAGGAGCCCACAACTAATGCTCCTGGACTGAAAACAAAATGTAGCACTTATCAGATTTGTCACACATGTAGAGACTAGAAAGCACACATTCAAACGACCTAACTGGACAAAATACGAAATAAAACTACAACAGTAGACAACGAAGGATGCAAATGATGAGCAAAGACTCATTACTATCTCGTCAATTTAAAGTTAACAGGTTTCCATTTAGCAGTGACAATGGTTTTTTAACAAACCCCCAAAAACAGTTAAACTAACAAAAACAAAAAGAACCAACCAAAGAGTAAGTTTTTTCTTCAAGATCATTGTCCAAATGTTATGGGGTTTGCTAGCTAAGAAACTACAGAAAACAAGACATTTGTTGTTGAATTATGTAGAAAAAAATGTGATGGGAGTAATGCAAAGACATTGAAGAACAAATTACGAACCTGTCAAATCCCAGCATCCTACAGGCCACCTGACCATCGCTGTTACCAAAGTCATCGTCACACACTGTACTCCATTGCCCGTTGTACAACACCTCCAGGCGTCCTGCCGACGATGTCCCGTTAGCTAAACGCGCCGTCAACTGACCCCCTGATAATTTTAAATTAATCAAACCTTTACTGTCTGAATTAAATGCATTGTCTTGTGTATGTAAATATTTGGAAATTCCATCGCTATGTCTATCTGCGTATGCTCACAGTCTAAAGGTATTTTAATTTGTTTATAAATTGTACTAATATCATTAACACTTACTGCGCACAAAATTGATTGGCTGCTGTATGGCTGTTCACATCATTATGACAGACTGAAACTATTTCCTAGTTTATTTAGTGAGATTTTGTTGATCATCATGTTATACACTGACGTACTTTCGTTTTCAACAGCTTTCTCTTAAGATGTATGGCGTGTGTGCGTGTGTGCGTGCGCGCGTGCGTGCGTGTATCTATGAGTGTTTGTGTAGATGAGTGTTTATGTCTGTAAGGATATGTGAGCGTGCTTCGTATTTGTGTTGTATAAGCGCGTGAGTGTGCGTAAGCGTGCGGAAACAGCGAGTTCACACTAAGCTCTTGATACTAATCTCGTCACTTCCGGTTTTAGTACTCGTGTTATTATTTGGACGTAGTGCGAAATACACTTCTCAAAACAATGGAAAGTTTTGAGTAGCACAGATACATACACGACGAGACGTGGTTGACCACAACTGTACAAGTCTACACTTCCA
The DNA here is from genome assembly GCA_004794325.1 of Pomacea maculata. Lineage (NCBI taxonomy): Eukaryota > Metazoa > Mollusca > Gastropoda > Architaenioglossa > Ampullariidae > Pomacea > Pomacea maculata. Next base: position 175,097 of record SRHC01003034.1, read on the forward strand.
GCAACACTGACCTTTGAGACTGATTACATACATATCGAATATTCCAAACACAAAGGTTCATCTGTCTAGGTTTGTGAGTTTGTATGTATTTATGCATATGTATTTTTGCGTGTATCTATTTATGCATGGCTGATTAAGAGTCGATTTATTGTACATGTCCTTCTTGTATCAATATTACAAATATCTGCTAGAGTGCTTTACATATATCATACAAAGTTTAAATCATTCAGAACTATACACCCTTATTGGCACAGAACAGACATTCTCACTTCTACAACATACACTCACATACACAAAGTAACTAAATGACAGACACACCTGATACACACTTAGGGTCAGGACAGGGTCACCACAGTGAAGTAAAGATGTTGTTCTGAAAGTTGGTTAAGATTATTTTTAAAGGAGATACAAGATTCAGAGTGTCAAAGCTGACGGGTAATCGGTTGCAAGTTGATGGTACTTGGTAGGACAGAGACCGCTGTCCATCCGTGTTTGTCTTAGTGGGACTCACAGAAGCTTGGTGTCAGAAGTCGTGCGGGCGTGTACATGGGAGTGAGTTCAGAGTTACTAAGGGTCAGTGTTATAAACAACAAAGTAAGTCAAATTGAAAAGTTTGTAGGTCAAAGGTTCACGACTAGGAGCGAGTGATGAGAGCGTATGATAGGTGAAATATGTTTACAGCTAGATAGTTTGCAGCATTATTCTGGATCCTTTGAAGTCAATCAAGAAGATACTTGAGCAATCCAGAGACTTACAATACTTCATCCTTGACAGCACAAAGGCACAGATTAGTGTTTTAGCTGCATCGGTGTTGAAATACTGACGAATGGTACTGATCCTATGAAGTTCAAAGTAAACAATTTAGCTGACATGAGAATTAAGTTGATATTGAGTTAAATTCTAATCGCGAATGACACCCAAACTGCTATAACAAATTGAATATGAAAACAAAACACACACACACACACACACTAAAATGAACCCCATGGAGGAACATGTTTTACTTACCGGACCGCGGAACCCTGAGATAACATATGAGACAAGATGCGATGAGCCTGTACATGATGATATCTGATGTGATGCGATAGACTGACAGGAACGTCAGACAGGCTGGCAGGACAACAAACACAAGGTCTGCAGTGGCAGATGCCGACTGTTGAACTGCTGTCCGTCAAAACAAAGTCGCAGGCCACAGTTAGCTGAGTTTAGCGGTGTAACAGACCCGGTATTCCTTTCGAATCATAAAATATCAGTCCCATAAACACTGCATGGCACAACTTCAATGCTTTCTTCTTTGTATTGTTATTATATTCTGGGATATAATATCCTGAAAGATTGACACGTTGATTCGCTAACTTGAAGCAGGAAATGAATAACCCGTGGATAAGTTCAAACCTAGATATTCGTTCGAGTAGTTACCTAACAAAAGTAGGCGTTTCTAGTGAATTGGAAGAACTCATGCACGAGCCATAAACACTTCTAGACAGTAACTAAACACTCGTAAACATTCCCTGCTTCTCGGAAGACAGCAGGACATGAATCGTACACTTAAGTTCACGAGAGTTCAGAGAGAGAGGCCCGGCAAGGACTTCAAATGGTCCAATCAGAAGCGACTGTTTCCAAATGTACTCACAGCCTTAGTGCGTGTTGAGTGTTTCAGAGGAAACTGGGCTTTTTCATATCCGTTATCTCTTTATGTCTGGCTGGCTTGCTATCTTCCCATGTCCCGCTACATCTCTTTTTAACGTATGTGTGTTTGGAAGTATATATATATAAACACACACATTCTTGCCTTACCATTAATTGCTATACAAATATGTAAATGACAACCGGTATACTTTTCCAGTCATTTCAATTTTTAGCCCGCCAGTACATGTTCAGTAAATATGTGAACTCTTTATGGCATCATTGTCACACGCAACTGAACTTGTTCGCCTCTACACTCTATCACTCATCCAGTGGTGACATTCGCGCATTCTTTCGACAAAGACAACACTAACTCTGCCTCTACACAGGCCCTGTCTAAATTTAATATATCTAATATTCAACTCACTATACGTACACAAGACTATGAACCCTGAATATCTCCTTAATGTGCCAACTGTTCATCCAAAACAAAACAAAAAAAAATCCATTCATTGTTGGAAAAATGTCACAGAGTCTTTCACAAACACAAAGAGTAACTTTCAATCTCTCCAAAGTTCTTTTTAAGTAGATCCAATTCTGTCCTTCTGTCAGCAAAATAGCTCAACTTACTGTCATGAGAAGGTGGCAGAGGTTCACTGGCGAATACACTATTTTTCCTTGGGTAAAGTCCGCACTTAATTCTCCTCGTGTAGCTTACTCTTTCCAGTCCTATCTTCCGCCACTCGATGTAGATACTCTTTCTTGATCCTCAGCGTTAGGAATGTTCCTCCTGCGAACAACTTCCTTCACACAACACTGGACATATCTCCATGAAAAAAAAACACACTTGCTGGTAGACGATACCAGGCTACCAGGCCCTCCGGTCGTTAGAGATCCGTTTCAGCGGGTCCTCCTTACTCGTCCCTCCACATTAGTTCCTTTCCTTGGCAATGAACTCCAAGCACCGATTCCCTTATCGCTACTCACACATGTAGCGGTCTCACCCGTCTTGGCGGCTGCTTTCAGAATCTCTCTTTATCGATAATTCCTCTTTCCGGCACTTCCTCCTCGCCGGTAGTTCCTGAAACGCTTATACTCTTTTAAATATTCGTATGGGGCTAATTAATATCTCAAAAACCACATATTATTACATCACATGGAGGTAGACAAAGATATTAAAACATCACTTTACATGCCTTGTCTAGGCAAGGAATTATACTGATTCCGCACTCTCTTTTTCTCAATTTACATTCGCCTGTCTTAGTTGACAACTCGTGCGGGAATGCTCGACTCAATACTTTTCTCAAACCCTACCGATTTAGTGAACATTTCACTCACACATGTATGCGTTTTCTCACATTCTTCCATTCCACTCATTCTGGCTCAAACTCGGGTAAGGGCGATAATCCCTGCCTGTCAACAAACAAGAGTAGCCCCCCCACCTGTTCCTAACCCTTCTAGTACATTCATCATGTCACTTGCCTGTGACAATCATATATTAAATGAATGATTATAATGTTTGAAGGACAAACAAGAAAGGTCTATTATGGGACAGTCACGCACGCGTACCGTTGGTTGCTTGCAGCAGAAATGGGCGATTTTATAGAATTATTCAATTATGTGAGACGAGATTTTTCTGGAAGTGAGGGGTCTACTATGTGATTTGGATGAATGTGTAACTCTGACTATGCAATGGTTAGGAGTGTTACTTGCAGGGGGTTCGTGGACATGTATGTTCGATCACGCCCCCGCGACACTCCTTTCCTTTTAAAAAAAACGAGCTGACCAGCGATTAACACATTTAAAAATGAAGAAAAAAGTAAATCATGGTGATGATGATAATGAATGTTCTACGGGTTCTTTCTGACGACGATTTGAACCACCAGGTTGGTGTAGCACGTGACTTTTATCTTAAGGACTAATGAGCAGTGGTGTTGAAACTCAAGTGTCAAAAGTCAAACCGATGTGTCTGTGGCCACAAACACGTCTTCAAGATAGTTTTTGGGAGGATTGAAGTGATAACTGAGCTGATGATTGCTGTAACAGTATTTCAGCAGGTCGTTGTCAGATCGCCGAGCAGACGATTACATACTACATACTTAGCAGACAGCTGAGCCGGTGGTGTTGGATGCTCGCAAACGAAAGCGGATTGTTAAAGATGATTGCAGATCGCTAAGAAGATCGCTGTATAAAACCTCTGGATAGACATCTCTACAGCTCGGCCAATGCTTAGCTGTATTGTTAGCTTGATGATTAGCTAGATGACTACGCCTTCGCAGCTTCCTTTGCAAGGTAAGGAATGGAGAGTAACACGAACAGTGACTCCTCGTCATGTTCCTTTCCCTTCGGAATATTTTTATATAGAATATTACCGTTTATTGCCGTTATTAAACGTTAACGGCTAGAGTCAGTGCTCGTACTTGCTGGCTAAACAATACTCACCCCTACACACACATGCGCACACACACACACACTCTGTCTCATGGTTAATGCCGCTAGCGTGTATGCCTATGTGCTTTCAAACCTCCTCTCTGAATGCCGGTGTTTCCTGTGGAATCCACTGCTTACCTAACCTATCTCTCAAGCAGTAACCAATCAGGATGCTGATTAGCCTAGTTGGTATCACTGTCATCTAGCGACTCTAACATATTGTTGCATTCATGCCGACCGACTGCACTGACTGTATTATCCGAGTCGTGTTTATTATTTTGTGTAAAGCCCTGCACCTTTTCAACACATGCAGTATGTATGTGTGTTGTGACCTAATTATAAATTAGTAGAGACAATTGCCAATTTCTATCACTCGAAATAAGCATAGAGGAAATTAGATGAATTGTGAATTGCTTCTCCAGCCTTTTTTATTCCCGTCATCATGAACATAAAGTATGTTCTCTTACAGTGTCACATAAATCATAAGATGGACCTAGATTTGTTACAATAGAAGGGGAAGTAAAAACTGCAATCCAGTAATGATAAATTTCGTCCCTTTTTCTGAGTAAACACCCATTTCTTACTTTTGATTACTAAACCCTTGGAAGGAAATAAATTAACATCCTAAATGGAAAATTGTGTGCAGAAAGAAGAGTTACTGGTTCTCTGTTGGATTGGCTTTGCACAACTTAACTTGCAGAGTTGCTGTTATTGTCAAGACTTGGATTGTTACTAGTACAAGCATTTCTTTAGGTATGGATGTAAATGCACGGATTGCCAGGTAAATCACTCACGTGTCATATAAGTTCAACCTACGTTTATTGAAATATAATTTACCTATCTATGCATATTTAATGCTGCTTTTTTTTCTTGTTAATTGATAACGAAAACAAACCAGTACGAAGCATAGCGATTAAGACAGTAAATCTTTGTATTTTTTCTCTGAAAAAGTAGTGGTATGCATTAAACACACATGAGTGTAATGAAAGACATTTTAATCACATTTATAAAATATATTTGGAGCAAAATGTTTTAGACTACATAACTGAACATATGTCATAGTATTGTGACAGTATGTAATATTGAATTAAATTATACATATTATATAAAGAACATTGTGTATCGGTAAACAGCAATCATTAATCTAAGTTTTGGAAATTACCCACCTTTTTATGTTGTAACAAAACAAGAAATATAGTTAATGCTTTTGTGTCTTTCTCTAAGCTTTAACACTACTCGGATTAAATGAAGGCTCGCACCCCAACTACCTTACAGAAATCTTGTCTGTCCACACTCCTACCAGAAACCTTCTCTCCTCATCAGACTCCCACATTCTATTCCCCACTCCTACACAGTCACATATGGACAACGGACGTCCTCCCTGTGTGAAAATTACTTTCAATAAATTATTGTTTAAGCATGCTATTTTGCGAAAACCATTTTTTTATTCTATTGTACAATATATTCATACTTTTTTTTAAAAGTGTAGCAAGTGCAGTGTTCTGAAGAATATTATTTCTTTATTAATAACTTTTTTTAAATTTATTGAATTCGTCGACATTGTTGTAGTCGTGATCCGAGTCGTCTTCATCCTGAGCAAGCTCGGCAGTGTTGACATACAGATCATCTGCAATAAAGACAAACAATAATGTCAGAACTCATCTACAACAGAGTACCATGAACAGAGTAATTTAACCTCTATTACTACAAGTAAAGATAACATCAATATTAACCAAGTGCATAAGTAACACATTATAGCAATAGCAGCTAAAAATACTAATATATTACAGATCGGTATAAACATACATCTGTTTCTATGGATTTCAGGAATTATTATTGTATATATATATATGGAAGTCTTCAGAGACTGTATATTCTGTCTACTCGTCTTTCATTCTGTTAATTTTGTCTACTTGCCTGTCATGATGTCTTCTGTTTGAGACATGCTCATTGCATCACTTCTACATGGCTCTCGATGATAATCATTTGTTGCGCCTCTAAATTGTATGTCCTCCAGAGAAACTTCTCTTTCCAGATCCTGCCTTGTATTTGGGTCTACATGTCTGGTCAGACACTTCTTACCTTGAATCAGAAAAAGAATACTTTGATTAGAACGCATCGTCACCCTTGGTGTCAAACTTGTATTCATTTCTTTGAATGTAGGAGCAGCGATAAATTGAACCTGAATTGCAGATCGTAAACCTTTTGTCACTGAAATGTCATTTCTGTCATACAGAGCTGGTTATTCTTTTTTTCTTCTCGCATGGTTTTATGCCACATATAGCCACAACGATGTATTATCATGTAGCATCTGCAAATAAGACTTGGCAATTTTTTTCACAAATGAGAATGAATCAACAATTAGAATGCATACGATAAATTAAGACCATGCCTTTGCAATGCTTGGCTATGAAGACTGTCAGAATAATGGCCACAATAAGTACACAAGCGCTTCCCAAGGCTGAACCAAGGATGTCATTTAAGTTGAAGCCACGGTCCTCTAACAAACAAACATGAAAAAAATGTCTTTATTTGTAGTTGAAATCTTGATACAAGTAGCACCTATAATTTCTGATTGTAATTTTTTATATAATTTTAAACGTTATTTCTGCACCTGATCCTAACTTCTGCTAAATAAAAAATAATAATAATACTATAATTGTTTACTAAAGTTATTTATTGTGATATCAGTTAAAAAACAATTTATCTTGGTGACTCTGCCCTTGCAGCTCTTCTGCAACTCAATATCGTGTGATTAATTAACGAAAGTCAGTTTTCTTTAGCAAATAATTGGTCAGTTTTCTTCTGTGAAATATTGTATAAGACATATCATTTTTTAACATTAATACTTGGAACGAACATGCTACTATGTTAGTTAAGAGACAAAGGTTGGCAAGAGCTTTCATCCACAGATTATATTTGACAGTAGTTACTTGACAATATATTGAATGTATATTGATACTGTAGCTGCTATCCAGGTTTTAGTCAAACCTTTAGTCAGAAATAAACAGAGTTAGCAGCAATCAAGCCAACAGTTGTCAACCAATACCATCTACAAAATGTTTTATTTATTAAGCTTACCATCTCGCCGGACTAGAAGTATAAAAGGCAGCTCCCCAAGCTCATTGCTGAAAATTACTTTATAGAACCCTTCGTCAGCGTTTGTCATGTTGATGGTCGTGATGTTGCAGATGACTGAGGCGGGAAGAAAGTTGTTCGCCTCACACGCGACATAAAACTTATTCCACGCTGGTGTCCCTTCGGTGCTGTTGTCATTGTACTGCCCGAGGTAGAGAGTGTTTTTGACTGTCGGTGTGGGGTATGCTGTCAGTTGAACACTGAAAAGGCCTTCGTTTATGGCAATATTAAGGATTGAAGATTGTTCGTCGGTGCTGCTTCTCCTGGGAGCACCTATACGAAAGGACGATAATTTAAAATAATCTCCAGTGTAAACAAAAAAAACCCCAAAGTATAAGCCTTCTCACCCAACTCGCACACTTTATACTCTTATAACGCAAGTAAAATCGAATGAGATATTTAACAACAAATTAAGCTTGAAATCTGACATATTATAAAACAAATAATTTCAATATACACGTCTTACAGGAGGACATCTCTTTTTGTATTCTCCATGGAACAACTTGGTATTTACAATCATATCTAAGTAACTTATAGAGTTTGCAGCATACATGAATTACAATCCTTTTAGTGTGTTTAAGAAAAGGGCAAAGTATACACCCGTGATCTGTACTACCATAACAATATTTTCTTCATAAAAATTGATCCATAATTGTTTACACGTAATAGTGCCATAAAAGAACTGTTTTAGCAGGTAGCTCATGCTTGCAGAAGTACTTACACATAACATAAATCCTGATGCTCTGAATATCTTTTCCAACTCCGTTGTCCACCTCACACCTGTAGTCACCTGAAGCCTCGCAAGGTGCGGCAGTCAAGTCATATGTTAACACATTTCTTTGGTCAGAAAACCCAACTGCACCTCGAGGTCTGCTGGCGACCTCTCGCTTGTCCACAGTGTCACGGACAATCGTCATGTGAGGTGATGGTCTCCCCTCAGCTTCACACCGCATGTATACTGGGGAGTGTTCAGGAACAGTCACAACCCTTCTCATCCCAGCATTCACTTCAAACTTCAGTATACGAGATGGGTCTAGACTCACAGAAATACAAATAACTCGTATATAAATCAAAGTATATATTGTTTGAAACATTTTTTTTTCTGAGGAGAATACTGTATTTGGTACAAAATAATTACGGTCTGCCAATAGAAGAAATCGTTTAATAATGTGCTGTTATACTACAGATTTATGTGTAGGGTAAACATACTGAGATAATGGGTTTTTTAGCTTTATGTTATATTCAAAGTAATTGTATATTTATATATAAAGAAGGTAGGTAAATTAAGTTTTCTTACACAGGGATAAGAATTTTTTTAACTAAAAGTTTTAATTCATGTAAGCAGTTTAAATATCTTCAAATTTAAAGTCGAATCATTGTTATACTTATAATATTTTAAAAAATAACAATTACATTTAACAATAACACTGAAGCTGTGTGTTGAGCTTAGTGTCTGACGGCCATCACTGGACACTGGTTTAG
>SRHC01003034.1:186933-241156 GCA_004794325.1 Pomacea maculata
GCAGGTATCACTGAAGCCAGTAAATGTCCGGATACAGTTTAGTATATTGGACTCCATGCCCGTGCACACAATACCAGCGACAAGGAAACGTCCTGTCCTCGGTCCAAAGGATGATGGCTCCACAGCAGTTGCTGCTTGTCTAAGATAACAGAGAGGACGAAGGTCACTAAAAGAACTAGATTTCTGTGAATATAAACATTACAGAAATAATGTCATGTTCAAGACAGCTTACTTCTGATTTTGAAATATCTGCATCACATGAGATGTAAAGACAGAGGTCTTTGTCGTACCAAGCTATTGTCAAACGGAGAAGACTGGACATGACACTTTACTAAAGACAGTCTTCTGGAGCTATGTCAATGACGGACGACACCAAGACATGCAAAAAGTAGTTGGCTGTTTATTTGCTTATTTGCTCATTTACTCACTGCTAGAAACCAACTTACGAGGGATAATTCATCTGTCTGCAGATGACCTTAGCAAGGCTACTGCTGAAGCTACTGACACAAGGAGTAGTCCATGCAGCCCCAAATAATATTTCCACACGACCCATATCCTGTCTTGTGCGCCGAGTACCCGCTAGACGAAGTTGAGTAGATACTGTAAAAATAAACAAAACATATGTAAAATTACAGTTTTCTTCTACTGACTAGAATCACAATAAACGTGGTTAGTTCATAACCCTTTTATGTGCCTCTGTCTATTTGTTTTTAGATAATTCTTATGTTACCGTTCCATATTATTTATATTTCCATGCTGAGAAGAAATATAGCGTTTAAACCTACAGTTGGTAAATTATGTTAAATGAGCTTTACTATAAGTACTACAATATGAATGTGAGACACACTGGAAGCTTATCTTAGATTATGTAATTGTTACTGGTCAAGTAGACTCTTATTTACACTATGAAGCACAAATTGGACTTCGATATCTCTCACTTACCTCTTGAACACTTAGTGTTTTTTTTTTTAGTTAAATTTGTTGTTATAAAGCTATGCCTGATCGTATTGTCCAGCAATGTGCACAACTGTCTTGCAAGGATAGAAAACTGTAAATTCTGCATAAAGTGTTATAAATACAACTAAAACAGTCCTCACAGACAACGCAGGCAACACCGACAGCTTTACTTTGGCTGCAGAAGTCGTCATTGTGCCACGTGTATTTACACCCTGTCAGACTGGCTTCAGTACCCCGACAAGTGTAGTTGTATGGTGCAATCTTGCCTGAACCTTCCCCGTACATCGCAGAACTGACAACTAGTGCTTCAGGACTGAAATATATTCCACAACAATGCGCAAATTGATGCCACGGGTGGAGATATAAAACACACATGGAAACGACTTAACAGGAAACAAATAAATCAAAACTGCGAAAGTTGGAAGATTAAGGTTGCAAATGATAAGAAAATAAAATGTGCAAATTTCGAACTGCTCCATTTTCGTACTTAAATAATTATCATTCCATAGTTCGAGTGCTTCGCAAAAGTTTATTAACAATAATAAAATCAAATTAAGAAAAAAAAAACCCCAAGAAAATTAACAAACAAGCAAAAGAATCAAACAGAAAGCAGGTTACCGGCTAAGATCGTTCTTCAAATGTTACTTGTTTTCCCAACTTGGGTTACACAATGTTCTAATAAACGTATTAATCTAGGGTTTCATAAGTTTTTTCCAAGATAAAGACAACATGAATTATCTTTGAAAAATCCAAATTACTGACAATTTCGTTATGGAAGGTAATACACAGGAGTTTGAACAAACTATTACAAACCTGTCGAATCCCAGCATCCTACAGGCCACCTGAGCGTTCTGTTTACCAAACATACGATCACACACTCTACTCCATTGCCCTTGATGGAATATCTCAAGGCGTCCCGCCCACCAGGTCCCGTTAGCCAAGCGCACGGTCTGCTGGCTCGCTGGAAAAATAAAGATTTAACTTTGTAAGCAAACATCATCTTTTGAAAAAAAAACATTATATATATTTTTCGGCATTTCTTAATTATAACATTCATCCACATGTCAGTTTGCCTCTATTCACAGTGTAAATTTTTTTTGTTTGATAATTAAGCAGAACTCGAGACTTTAGCTTAGAACAAAATTGTTAAGCTTAGAAAGCCATTATAAACATCATTGTTATAGATTAAAAGCACTTTCTGGTTCAGTAATTGACTTTTTGCTCATCATAAAGTTATAAGCTGGCCGTTGCCGTTTCACAGGACATCATTTTGATGTATTTGGATGGATCATGTGTCTGAGTAAATAAGTGTATGAGAAAGTGTGAGTGTGTGTGCGGGAAAACAGCGATAAGCACTACACACTCCTCTCGCCACTTCCAGGTTTTAGTTTTCATCCGGAAAATACACTTGACTTAGTAAAGGCAGTGATTGCAAATCACAACAGCACATTCAATTGTCTCGCGAACAATATCTGTGATGAGTGACAAGAAATGGTTTAATGTTTTGCCCTTTGTATATGATTAAATGTATATATTTGTTATTTTTTCAGTATGAAAAAATATGCATCGGGAGAGTAGGCAAAGACTCAGGGAGCAAAATTGACAAACAGATTTGACAATGTGTACTTTCTGACATTCTATTACCCAAGAACTCGTTTTAACATATAATTCAGTGATAACAATTTTCAGCATAACTATAGTTCTTGTGTTGACTTCAACAGACTATTACCATTATGGAGACCATCTTTTTATTTTTGGCCTAATAAAATTGCAAACGCATCTAACTTAGTTTTATGCAAACATTTTTTACGATTGAAATTAATGCAGCAATGTCCCCTTGTCTCCATCCTTCCCAAAATCAAATGACGTGTCATATATATATTCCTTCAATATTCCTCGTGATAAAAATTTTTAAAAACTCAATAGGCTTAGAGAACAGCAATGTCTGTAAACGATTTAGCTGGTTTCAGCTGCCTGATACTTATTACACTTTCTTGTAACGATACTATCCATATTTTAAAACCCAGATTAGTAAAAGAAATCTCCATATAATACAAAATTTCATTGCTAAATTGCAGACACACGAAGAGGTACACCATGTAGCAAATTGTATTTTTTACTTACCCGATCGTTGAACCAAGAGATAACATATGAGACAAGATGCGATGAGCCTGTACATGATGATATCTGATGCGATAGACTGACAGGAACGTCAGACAGGCTGGCAGGACATCAAACACAAAGTCTGCAGTGGCTGTGGTCCTGGTCTCCGTCAATGCAAATGTAAGTCGAAAGAAATTTTTATGCTGCAATGAGCAGAGTTCAAACGGTGTAACACACCTGACATTCTGCTTTTGGTCATTATAAAACACCGCCTGACACAGTTCCGGTTTTTTCTTCCAGTTAGTATTCTACTATTTTCATCTATCTCTACATGTCGATTTGTCGGCTGAAGTTAGCGAATGAATAGCCCGTGGCTAGCCTCAAAATTAAATGTCTGTAGCAGCAATTAATTCTTATGCTGCAGAGTGAGTTATTTTTAAATAATTTGGAAAGTCCATAAGCACGCCGGGACAGTAACGAGACATGCGTGAACATTTCTTGCTGCTCGGAAGATAAGAGGATGTGAAATGTTCACTAAAGCTTATGTCAATGTCGTGACTTATCGTATCGTAATCACTAGAACTTAAGGATGTTTAGTATGTTTACGAACATCCTGTTAATATATAAGGAATATTACAGATTTGCGTACGGACCTAGAGTAACCATTGTTATAGTAAGGCAAACACAAACTTTGACTTTGATTGTGTTCTTATTTTAGTCATAATGGCAAGGGAAAAGCTTTAAACTTTCACCATGTAGTGCTGATGTACACTAGCTTCTTCTGTTCACATCACACTTCTCTGCACAAGGTCTCGTCTGTCCACAATTTTCTATCAGGACCCTGTTCCGCTGTTTCACTGTCTGTGCGTGTGAGACGGAGATAGTGTTAGGCCGATTGCTTTTGTCAAAGCTCATTAAGTTTGATGCTAGAAAGGAAATGTGCTCTTCATTTAATAATGATGATGATGATCATCGTGGAGTTTCTTTACATGAGAGCAGCCATGACTACAGTGCAAAGTTCAAGGGTATGCTCAGACGGAACTCTCAGCCCTATAGGCAGCATGTAGTAAAAATGAGCTGAGCTGACTAACGTGTCAGCACCACAAGGGCGAGAAGCGTCCATTGACGCATAAAGAAATAGCATCACCATATACAAAGGGACGTAATCACAGTACGCTCTAGCACTTATTAACGTTCCTTATTACTTAGCCATATTCTGGCAACACAGGTTATGGCCAAGCATTTGCCACAAGCAAGGCGCAAGCACAGGTCACATGAAGGAATACTTCAGCGACGATTGCAAACAGGTTTCATCGGCAGTTGCCCACCGGCTTGATGAAGAGAGATGACTGAACGGTTGCTCAAATATTGGCAAATGTTGATGCGGACTTCAGTTCTGACAATGGCTCGTGTAGAATCTTAAATTATTTTGAGAAATCAGGGCTATGGCCATTAATTTTGTGAAAGGAAAGATTCCCCGGAGTGACTACCCACTACAAGACAACTGAAGGGGCAGAATACTTCGCCATACCACGACATTGAAGAGGCTCAGCGAAGGGACTGTACTCTTCATATGCATATAGTACAACAATCATGATATCTATATTTTGAAAAAAAAATGGTTAACGTACTAGTTCCCGCCAAATAGAGGATGTTGAAGAAGATCTTCGTACAGATCCATATTCACATGGCGTCATGAATGTCGACTTCTTATTTTGTTTGTAATAAATAATATATTCATGGCACTCACACTATTACTACAGCAAATACACCAGTTTTTTACACGTTGGAGGATCTATGAAAGACAAATGTAGTTTTGTATCCATAGCCTGCAAATTTCTTTGGAGTAAACTATTGACTCAACTGTTGTTACAATTCAAACTTTCTAACATAATTTTCATGCTCTACGATAATCTTTCGAGGATTAAAATGTCTGTTTTCGTAGATTCCAAGAGTTCTGTGTTGAATGTAAGTGTATGAAGAGAGTGACACATATGTGGCTCACACACCTGTCCGTCAGATTATCGGGGAGTGGGGGTAGTCAGTCACGTGTCCACCACACCACTGCAGGCGGGGCGGGGCATCAGTCGTTCTCTTGTCAATGTTGGCTGTTTGATTGGTTGGTGAGTGACCAATGGCGTGCCTCGTTGTGTGTGCTTGTGCAAGTTAGTCTGCTAACCATCTCGAGAAGATATCGCGGTTACTCTGCAGAAGGACACAACGGTCGATTTAAATGAATTATTTTATTTGTGATAACATCGGTAACAGAAATCGTGCTAAGAAGTTGTAGTAAAGTGAGAAACGAACATTATGACCTTCGCCACAGCCTTGAGTATACCTTTCATGCGCTACAAACAAAAGACTACAAACAAACTGCTGTTCAGTCATAAAAATGGCATAAGCGTCAGTACACACAGGAAAACTTTACAAAAATTTGTGTACAAATGAGATGACTGTGAAAGCCAAAATATGATCCTTGGTTACTATTGCAGGGAGTAAACTGATATCAACAGTCAGCCAAGTAATGCTACCAGTAGTAATTTTAAAAACTTCCTTAAGCCAGCAACAGTGTTTTACACCAAAATGCACATCATGTTTTTCTAAGAATGATAACAGCGGTGAACGAACGGCTAGTTTTAAAAGCTAAAATGCAATTGTACAGATACTATAAAAAAACCTTTCCTTCCATGTGAACCTAAATGAAGTGACTGAATATTGACACCGACTATAGTGTCTGCTGTGATTACTTACTGCTGTTAGACTTACCTCAGATTTACTCCTGTCATCACAACCCTGGCTTCACTTAGAGTAAGGACGGCTGGAAAGCTCCAACTCTTCCTGGTTATAAGGTTTTATGTCGCAAAAATCAGTGTTTTTAGCGGTTTCAAAATCGGTACGTGATGTGTAGTGTGTGTGTGTGTGCATAAATACAGAGAAATTTAATAAGAATACCTTTAATGATAAAAGAAAGATGGTAAGATGCCCTCAGTGGGAGACGTTTATCATCATCATCTGTCTCAGTGACCACGGTACAGGTGTAGTTACCGTCGTGTGTCGTCTGCTGTGCTGCTATGATGTGTAACTCCCCAGTAGTGCTGTTTACTTTCCCTGACCACGTGATGGAAGCAGGAGGCGGGTTGCTGTCAGCGTCACACACAAACGTCACATTGTGACCCTTGATGACCTCAGAGTAGGTGGACAGTGGCTGACCCTGATTGTCACGCCGTGTTATCCTGATAACTGGGCGATCTGTAAACAAGCCAATAGCACGTGATTCATTTCACTTCTCATCTACACAATAATACAAGTGTGTAATAGCTTTCCCTTCAGCCAACAATAATCGCTTATGTTGCCCAGGGCTTCTGCTTACGCAAAAAATTGCGTACAGTACGCATTAAAAGTTCGGAGGACCCCTTCAATTTTCGTCAATGGGGTCCCCTTCAAATTTAGGCAAAGTACAGGGACCCCTTAAAAATCTGAAGAAGGGGTCCCTGGGACCCCAAAGAATTTAGCCTTAGCAGAAGAGAAAAAAGAGAGAAAATAAAAGTTAGACCCACTAATGACAGCTCGTACATAAAGTGTTTTCTTTTGTAGTCTACTTACGTGCTCAGTCTTCACTCAAGTAATAGTGCATCTTAAACATTTGCTTACTAAGACTACATACTGTCGATGACACTGGATCACAATACTCACAGTAAACCTGTAATTGCAGTGTGTCACTGGAGACAACTTCACCATCACTGTACATCGCCTCACACCTCACTCGCCTTCCATTATGTTCCCTGGTCACTCTAGTGATGATCAGGCTACTGCCATCAGGGAACCCTCCTGCATTTTCTGGCCACGTGTACTTTATTACACCAGACCGCTCATTGCTCGCACACTTTAAAGTAGCATTTGTTTCCTCCATTAACGGATATCTGTTACTGTTTGTATGGATGCTGACAGGAGCTGTTAAAATACATGAGATTTCTTTATAACATTTAAAAAAAATTAAGAGAAATACTAGATAACTACTTGTCTTTTTGCTTATTACAGTATGTACTGTACAAAACAATACTACATTACGATTGCTAAAGTAAAACCAAAGTGAAATGTTTAGCCATCAACCTTATGTTTTAATGCTCCTTACAACATGTTCTACAAAATAAACTTATGTATACATTTTACAAGTTTCATATCTACACTTCGATTTTATTTCAGATTAATTAAAAAAAAGGGCAGATACTTAACATTTTGTTAAATGTGTGATTAATGAAAACTATCCATTGGTGAGAAGTATTTGGTGACTACCATCCTACATGAACCAAATACTGTTTGATTTATAACCGTCATTTTGTATTAAACTTCTTTTTTTTTACTTGAAACATTGATCAATTAAGGAATCTCTTACTATTTATATATTATATTGTATAACTGTAACATTGTATAATAAATAAATGCCTGTTTAGGTAAGCTAAGCTTTGCACTGCTATCATCGACTATTTCTTGAAAAAAAAATCACCAAAAAAACCTAAAGGTGTGAGTTTTTTTAAACATTTATCCTTTTTTTAAGAACGATAAAAGGTATGATTCTAACTGAACCTTAACAAGTTTGAACAAAGGGACAAAAAGAAGGAAAGTGAGGGTTAGACAGGTTTATCATAAACATTTATGAAAAGGTGAAAGTAAAGTAAGTAAATAACGCTTATCATCGAGAGTATTTTTTTAACAAGAAATAGATTAATAAAATGAATTTGTGGTGAAAGAATAATAAAGTTAATAAAACATATAATGTGAAGAGGTAGTAGTAGTGGTGGTTATTTTTTTTCAAAAAAGTTCCGTAACTTTACTTTTTCACATTTTTAGAAAAGTGTTGCTAGAGTTTCACATTTACCAAAATATGTAATAAGAAAGAATCTAAATATTTTCTTTCTGTATTTTACGTGAAATCGTATAGTTTTCTTTCATTAAGCCTAACATATAAATGGTAAACACATTGATGAGCTTTGTATTTATAAAAGAACAGTTCTTACAGTTACTGCAAATGATGTTGTAATCCTGGCACTCTCTGTAAAGACTCATCTCATGCTGACACTCAAAAATGTTTGTCTCATTCCCGACGCAAAATAAAGAAATGGCTGTTCGAGTTATTCTGTTGAATCCATAGAAACTGTCCTCAGGTATTTCTCTCAACATTGCCGCAGGCCTAAACATTGCAGAATGCCCTTTGATTAAATATTTTTATGATTTTTTTTCCAAAATGCTGCATGTTTTTTTTCTTAAGTCAGAAGAACTTTCATATTAGTCATGTCTAGCGTGCGAGATAAATAAATAACTATATAAGAGCTTCCATCGGAAGAGAACATTCTTTTTATAAATAGATCAGTATTTTATGTAATATTTTCTTACTGGCAAAATAGAAAGTATCATAGGCTTTTTCTCATTTTTCTCCGCTATATTTTTATGTATGAGATTGAGTTTTGACGCTGAAGAAACTCGTGTCAAGTGTTTTCATTAGGAAGGAACAAAGAAATATGAAAATAAGAATGGATGGATAGACTGACGGGGGAACATTTTAAGACATGTGTTTAACTATGTGTTTGTGTAAAACGTTTAAACTCAAAATCAACATTTAATGATTAGGAAACGTAACGACTAATTCCTTTGAAATGTGTAATTTCAGTAGAATCAGTATTCATAATCTTCACACGGACTCGACCACTAATAGAGAAAGAGAAAAGAACTTACAATGGTAAGCCGAGTTGTCTACAGACGACACTGGCAGTGTTGCTAGAGGACACGCACACTGTCCTCCAATGACAATCTCCGATGTCTATCTGTAGATGACCTCTGTTATGTCCCATGTCCTGAGTATCCCTCAAACGCAGTCGTGTGTGTTCTGTAACAATCATCTTTAAGTAATCCATCAGAGATTTATTTAGGTTTTGTACAAGTAGATGGTAGCAATTAATCTTCTCAAAATTGAGATGTAATAGAATAAGACCTGCCATACAATGACCAGATATCTCAAGAAAACAACACTTCGAAACGCTTAATTTATTTATTTAATAAGGTATTCTTATTCTTATTCTTATTCTTATTCTTATTCTTATTCTTATTCTTATTCTTATTCTTATTCTTATTCTTATTCTTATTCTTATTCTTATTCTTATTCTTATTCTTATTCTTAGATTTTTCCACAGTGCTTAGCTATTCAAATCTGTGTTCTTTTGCTTATCAAGAATATATTTATATGGTATATTAAAATATTTGTCATGGCAGCAAATCACATAAAAATGAAAATTTTTATTATTATAGTGATATACTTATTTTCTGCTATCTTGTCATTCAATAACACATTTTATGTTACGTTTGCCTATTTGTGGAAAGATGTTAGTATCACATGTATAGTACAAAGTCAGTCGGGGTCTGAAAAACGGCTTAATTTATTATTGAATTTTTTTCTACAATTTTAGCAATCAACGTTTCTCTACAATATAGCTTAATAACAGGTTAAGAACTTTTAACATAAAACAAACAGAAAATACAGTATTTTAAAACACAAGCATCCAATAGTCTCTCTGGAAAAAGACAGATTGAGACATGCAGTCGACTGTACTCCAGATAAAGTTACTTTTATATGGGGTCGTACAACGTCATAGTTGTATTTGTGCACACAAAAGAATACCTATATCCATATATCCATGTATAATCCGTACACATTGCAAAATATATAAATTTATCACACCTAAACTCATTTAAAAGCAGTATTGTTCAGTTTGAAAATGACTTCTGTTGTAAAAAAAAATACATCAAGCATATCACCTACATCTCTAAACACTCTTGAAGGCTTGATATCTCTTTTCTAAGGAAAATGAAGTTACCCTTCTAGAATTTTAGCATAGAAAATAGCATAGTAAATGCGTAGAATCTATTCTTAAAATTTGCTCCTTTTTGTTTTCCTCTTTTGGAATGCAATACAGTTGTAACCGAGTTGATTGATTAAACAAAAGAATAGAATTAGCAGGTTCTTACGTGTGTTGCAGGTGATACCAACGACATAAAAGCAGTAGTAGTCTGTGTAAATCTCGCTACAATGTTCTAAGCTGGTCTCCTCGCCTGTACACCTTGGGTCTCTAAGAAGTGTATAGTACGAACCATATTCGTACCTATCTTCTGTCGACACGGCGAAACCTTGCGACCTGTTTGACAGTCAATATGTTTGTGCGTTTGTCTGTTAACCTATCCACTGTACCAACACAAAAAAGACATTTCAATATATACTCACAATTTTAAGTCAAAATTAACACTTTATTTTGAAATCAGGTTGTACATATTGCTTTTATTATCTATCCTTGAATGAAGGCTAAGCCAGTCAATACATTTCTCAATTTGTCCAAACTAATATTTATGAACTTAACTTGTTTTATTATTTTAAAAGACTACTTGCCTTTAAGACCAATTAATTTTCCCTTTTTCTGTTGTAAACAAA
Organism: Pomacea maculata; assembly: GCA_004794325.1. NCBI lineage: Eukaryota > Metazoa > Mollusca > Gastropoda > Architaenioglossa > Ampullariidae > Pomacea > Pomacea maculata. The sequence goes on from SRHC01003034.1 coordinate 197,468, forward strand.
TCACACACTGAGATACGGACATAGGCATGATGACACACACACACACACAAAGAATTTTAATCTTATTAAGAAGGTAATTTTGAAACAATTTGGAGCTCAGTCTTCAGAATAAGACAGAGACCTTATCATTAGTAAAGAAAATTCTTTGAAGATTTATATTCACTGCACGTCGTGAATATGATTACACTGCACATAAACATAAGACTACATCAAGTTACACACGTGTTGAAGCCCAGCATCCTGCAGGTCACCTGCGCCTCTTGTTTCCTAAACTCATAGCTACAGACTGTGTGCCATGTTCCTCTGTAGAACATCTCAAGGCCGCCATTCCACGGGGCAGTTCCATTCACAAGCCGGACATGAGACTGTGCATCTGAACAATCATGAAAGTTAATTAGTAACGACCTACAGCAAACTTTATTACCTACGGATTTGTACATCCAGACCTTCGTGTTCCTCTGTTGATTTATGTCAGACACTATTGTGTTAAAAAGTGAAGGGACTTGATTATGAGAATATTATTTGGGTTATTTTAGAATGGATAAATGAATGTGCCTGACAAATTAAAGACAAAAAGTACCTTTATCACTTTATATTAAACTATATTTTGCTATCATAAGTGATGAAGAAATTTGTAAAGGACAACTTACCGACACATGGGATTACTAGAAGAAAAGCTGCAAAAGCATCATGTTTGTTTGTTGTCTCAGATGCACAGATTGAAATGCGATGTTATAGAAAAATTCTGAAGAGAAGAAAGATACAAATAATAGTGAAGAACGGTTTTTGTTTTTTGTGAATATCTTTGTTGTGTTTATCTGTGTCTTCGTCTGTGTGTTCGCGTCTCCTGGTGTATGATGTATTGTACACGCGTGCCTTTGCATGAAAATTACACAGCAAAGTAAACTAAACCTACAGCTTAACATAACACAAAGCCCATAAGTAATTTCAAGCAACGAAATATAGGCTGTTACAAAGTGATGCAACATACAACTTTTACAGTTCAAATAATTAACTAAACATGCCACTTAGAGTGTACTAAAAGTCAAGGCACTTAAAGTACATTCTTTTAACCAAAAGGCACCTCATTCATTTCATTGCTTCACTAAGGACTTTGTTCAGGTTCTTGGAGACAATATACAGTGTCCCTTTGCTGTTCTAGTGACCACCGTGTGCAAGCCACCCTTGTAACTCAATCAGTTATTATCACCGGCAGCTTCATTACTGGGAAGCAAAACAGTAGAACTCCACTTTCTAGATGGGTCATGGAATTTTCAGCACGGAATTTTCTAAAAGTGCACATAAATCACATGTCTTCCATGAGCATTACTCTTAACAACTCTACTAATACTTTCTCTCTCTCTTTCGACTTTCAATGACTAGTACGTCCTTCTTGTCTCTCTCAGCATACTAATGTGAGTAGCTCTCAAACGCCAACTTTGGTTCCTCATTTTTTCTCATTTCTTCTATGATTTTTATATGTTTGCCAGTCTTTATGTTCATTAAACCGTTCCGTTGTGTGATTTCTATGTCTTTATTTTATTATTATTTTTATTTTTCTTGAATGCTGACGGCATCCTCTTTCACGAGCATGATAATGCACAATAATTAATCGTGAGTTTTTTATTAATATTCTATTAATATTGTTACTTTTATTGTTATTTTCCGTTGCCAATTAGAATGTTCTTAGTACATAAAGACTAAAATACTTACAGTATGCCTTAAAGAAGAATACACCAGGAGACTCTCTGTCTTTTAGTGTACTGCGCATATATAACCACTTGGTGGGAAGTCAATCCTAACACAACTGAGCACAAGGATCAGCAACAACAATCTCACGAAAGAAAGAATTTAGGGTAGAGGTCATTTCCCTCTAATGCCGGAGTTTCGCACAAGAGTGTCAGTCGATCGTTTATCCCATGACTGGTAGATGAGGGAGGTATATGAACAGAATCGGTAGTGTGACTGAAGCAAATTTACGCAAATGCAAAATAATTCAGACCAAAAAGCATCTCTTAGGGTGTGTCATTCACTTTTTTGTGGTCTATAGAAGGAGCACAAGTGTGTGTAAGAGAGGGACAAAGAATTGGGGGAAGTGAGACATTTCGTTTGGGTGAGCTGGACAGTAACTGCGACTTTCGGCCTTTTTCTTTATAATGTATTCTTCGTGTATACGCCTTTTTATATTACAAGAGACAGGGCAGGTGCAGCTAAGTTGTCTTTATGTTCAGTGACAGGATACGCAAGTATTTGGACATGTGCGAGAGAAAATGTTATCCCACATGATTGTCGTGAATTGATAATAGAGATAAAGCGAAATAAATAAATAAAAGCTCCGGTTAACATAGTGGAACACAATTTAGCCACACTTGTAAAGTCCCTTTACACACTAACATCAATTACTTTTTCTCTCAAGTTTCTAAGGGGTGAACTTTCACATTTCCAACCTGTCCATTCACACTCATATACACATACAAACTTCATTGCTGACAGGTTTCCCCTTTCAATTTGATTACAGTTTGTATTTGTGTTGCTGAGTCTGAAACGAGTTTCACGTTCTGCGTTTTAAATTACAAAAATTCACTTGACTGTCTTTTCCTTACAAATAGGTATTGTTAGTGTCAAGTAATGTTGCAATGAGCTGTGTAGAGACAGATTTTTACTCAGATCTTTATGTAGTTATGTATATGCAGGAATTATAAATTATGATTGTAGTTTCTTTCATATTACTTTTTAAATTGTAGAGGATGAAATTGATTACAAAAATAAGTAAATTTAACATAGTTAAATTAAATGTTAATGGCGTAACTGACACGAGTTGTTTTTAACGTTCTTATACCGCAGAGCTTTATAGTATTTAATTTTTACAAGAAACTCATCTAACATGAAAAAAACGAAAAAAATTTCTTGCCTGGGGCTTAGATATGTGATTGACAGAGAATTATTCCAATAAAAATGGTGTGGCAATGTTATTTAACAGTGTCTTTAAATACAAATTTCATAATAGCCATGTGACTTCTGAAATAACGGCGCTATCTGTAATTGCCTACATCATATTAGGTGGAGTGCTGTTTTTGTTAGTCTATTATGTATGGTATGTGGCTTGTGTAGGTGTAGGTGACTTAAAGCTGTTAGACAAAGTGAACCAGATTTAAAAGTCATAAAGTTAGCACTAATTTGCTGATTTAGTCCAGCTTTTGAATTAGAAATACTAAGTGTTTTGATTTATTTATAAATGATTTATTGCTAAATAGCGTTTAAATTTAAGTAATCCTACTTATGTTAATGATAGTGTCTACAAAAATGCAATCGTTTTAATTTATGTCTCAGTTATTTTTTTACCTTGTGTTGGTTATATTATAGCAAATAACATAATTATAATACACTACTTTTTCTCCTCACATAGGCGCGCGTTCTCTCACTCTGTCATACGAACCATATCCATCTCTCAGAAGCGTCCTCACCAGGTTAAAGAAAACCAGAGCTGGATAAATGTTGCTTAGACTATGTGATTAATAGTTTGATTACTTCTACGACTATGAATCTTTTTAGCTGGCACAGCAATACTTACAACCACTGAAAAATCGAATTATTTTAAAATAGAAAATACTTTATTTCTTTCGGCTGGTGACTTACTTTCAATGTAGCACTCCGATTTCAAATATCTGGAGCAAATGGTGGCTCTTTCAAGACATAATCACAATGATCTAAATCTCGTAAAAGGGTTTTTCCCCCTGTCTTGATTGTCTAGTTTTCTTTGCGGAAAAAACCCTTTGTGTTGACTTTTCCATGCAAGGCATCCTGGAATCGCACACCTAGTGCCTAGGATCTCAAAATAATAACGACAGTAGCTCATCGATAATTGTGTTAAGCGGAAAAGTTAAATGCTAAGCAATAACTTAGTCCAGCGCATGCCCGGCGCAAGACAACTGTTCCCGCGTGAGAGATGGCAGTCATGGTCTCTATATTTGAAGGAGAGGAGTGAGTACATGGATAGAAACTGAAGCACGACTACTTCTAGTAGGGCAAAGAAAAAAAATCAGAACAAAAAGCATCTTAGGGTGTGTCTTGTGGTTTTTGTGTTTTCGATAGAAAGAGCAGAAGTGTGTGTGTGTGAAATAAGCAAGTTTTGAGGACGACGATATTTTGTTTGGGTAAGATGCACAGCAACTGCGAAGAATTGCACTTTTTCTTTCCAAATGTATACTTTATGTGTACGACTATTTTTATTAAGAAATGGCAGGGCAGGTGGAGCACAATATAGTTTTTCTTTATATTGCCGGACGGTAAACTCAAGATTTTGGATGAGTATGTGATAATATGGTGTTCAGCATGAGTGTCGTGACCTAATACCACAGACAAACAAACAAACGGAAACTGAGAGAGAGAACAAAAATTAGATTATTGCGACAGAATGAATTGACAGTGCTACATAAATGAAAATGAACCACCATTTACTTAGGTGCGGTTATGCACTAACACCAGTTGGACTTTTTCTTTGAAGCATGTAACTTGAACAAGTAGAAGAGAAGGTTTGTACTTGTACTCACTGACAGAAGACAAAACTCGTTGAACGATATTCTGACGTCGTTGGTCGGGACTCTACATCCTCATTAATTAGACATTAATTACAAGACAACTCACCTCTGCTTGAGCTGCTTACGTGAAATCACAAAGATTTAGGCGCCACCCTTAGGAGACTGGAGTCACTATATTATGGGACTGCAATCCTAAAGATGTGCAGACGCATTGGTGAAGATTAGAGATACATTCGTAAAGTAGATACTACAGTCCACTGTTTTACAAGTTTCATACCTGCGTAACGCTGTGCTTAGAACTTTTTTAATGGTTGAAAAAGGAAAAGACAGAAAAGAAAAGGATACGATTTGTTCAGTTTACACGAAGAGATATTCTTATAACCCCCTCCAGCATAAATTTTATAATGATTTAAAAACACGGATTGGTGCTGGTTTTTAAATAATCCAATACTGTTATCAAGCTAAATTTGCTTACCTCAGCAAGCTGGAAAACACAAATCATGTTGACATGAAATCATCAGGAAAATTTTGCTCAACACGTGCTGCCACGTTCGTAATATAATTCCTAAATTATTCCTCCTAATATACTGACTATCGGTGATTAATACAATACAGACAATGGTTATCCCTGAACTTCCTGTGTTAAGACCTTACTTATTTCACGGGTAGACATTTGAGAATATATTATCCCGCTTCTTTTTTGGTTTCGTACTTTCCTCAGCCATCCACCAGGTGTCTACTCTGTAGCTTAGTCAGGGAAGTAGGCTGTGCCCCACTTTGGTGAAACCACTAAGTTTAAACGCAGTGTCTCTAACTATAGGTAACGTACTTCCATCTAAAAAAATAAATTGAGATTTATTGAAAAACTTTCCAATATTTTAGGTAAGTTATCATATTTCCTTTACTTCTATGCTACAGTTTTCGTAGCCATAGATGCAAATGTAACATTTAACGTGCAAGAGCTGCTCATTTTATTGTCATCTCTACTATCGAAGAAGCTTACTGTGTAGTGGTAAACCAGGATTGACCTTTTAGCCCCTCTGATCTGTTTCACAAACTTGTCACTCAATGGCGAGTAGGACGAACTTGCGACCTTTCTTTCAGTCTTTTCCCTTATCCCCAATCTTAAGCGCCACCTGTGTCTTCGTGGTTTCACTTCCGATGTGATTACCGTTTGTATTCCTGTTGCTGAGACTGTCACGGACTTTTCTTTCCTGCATTTCGAGTTTCGGAAATTCACTGGACTGCCTTTTACTGTAATAGTGTGAGGTTAGAATGTCAAGGGATGCTTTATTCTTTACCAGTTGTCTGATTTTGTAAAGAATAGCTTCGTATATATTATAGCTTTCATAGAGTTGTGATCCTTGTGGGCAAGATGCTAGAGTGTTTATCTTTCTTTCCATGAAGAGGTTTTGCCAATGATCTGTTTCTATTTCAAACGTTTCAGTAGTACTTGATTGGTCAATTGAATTTAAGTTTAAAGATTTTTGTACTATAGATTGTGTTACACAACCTAGTGTTTACAGTGTGCTGTTATCGTCTGTTATATATGGTAGTTGAACATCGAATTTTGTTCTTTAGGTCTTAACTCATTAGTTTGCATGTAAAAGTTGCGGTTCTTTTTTTGTTAGCGTTGTTTCGATTTTTAGGGTGCAGGGATTAGAAGTTTTTTTAGTTCTACTTTAATGTCCTGTTGTATCTTACTATGATATTTGTAGTCAATGTGTTGCTGTCCCTTAACCACATGACTCCTTTGCGTCTTCTGCAGCAATATACATTTTGTTGTGTTGCAGTAAAATCAACTGAATGATTGCTGTGTAGGACAGAGAATTCACAACTCGGAAGGTAGTACGACATTAAAAAATAATAATTATACTTTATGCACACACACACACACAAAAGCTACAAAAAAGTAATATATTTTATTAGATAAACAGTAAAATTTAACTTACTGATTTTTTTTCTCATTCTCAGTTATTTAATTACAAGATGTAGAAAATATATTTCTACTTATTGTCTTTTTGTTAAGGTGTTTAGTGTGTTTAGTATCTTTAGCTAGTGTGTTAGGGCAAATGCTTGATTAGAGTGTTTAAGTAGGGACAAAACATCGTAGGCGGGCCAAGCTGGCACATCTCTGGCTGGCGCGACAACCTTCTCGCTGCCCTGCTCAGCTCCGGTGTCCGGACACCTAACGTGGACGGCCGCGCTTGACGTACGGCCAGGGGAGATAATTGTTCCACGCCTTTTGGTAGTGGTTGTGGGCCACCCTTCTCGGTGGGGAAAAACCCACAGGAAGAAACGAACAAAGTAGGGAGCAGTGGCAAGAACTTCACTTTTCTGGGTGGCGAGGCGGAGAGCGGCCGACAGAAGGTCCGTCGGTGAAAGGACGTTAAAAGATCCACGGGACTTTGAATCATTACGGAGGTGTGAACTTTGACTGACGAAGCTGTGGACAATGGAATCATTAGGAAAGTGTGAACTTTAAATGACGAACATATAAAAAGTGGAATCATTAGCCAGTGTGAACTTTAACGTGTGAATATTGGAGTTATCAGCGCCCTGCTCAGTAGCGAGAAGAGCCAGAAAGCTAAGTTTTGAGATAACATATGAAATGCTTGTAAACTATCTTCTTATAAATATATATGCACTCTTTGTTAATTATATTCTTGTCATTTGTTATTGAGCTGTTGTAATTAGGTGTGCGGGCGCATGCTAGATGACTGAATGCAAATAGATAGTCATTGCGCACAGGACCCACTTAACCGTCCATTGCACAAATCCATATTGAATTGAGTAACGGGCAAGCGACTTCGACATAGCACAATAAAACTGTCGTGAAAGAGTAGGGTTAGGGCTGTAGTGTGTGTTTGCACATCTAGTTTACTCTATATATGACGTCATTTCTCTCTCTAGAAATTGCGTCATTTACTCGGGCTACGTCATTTACGCGGTGCGGGTGGGAGCTTAGAAATATATTTTGTTTTTTGTACCAGTGACCGAACGAAACAGGAGACAAGGAGAAAGTAAGAGAAGGATTTCTAAAATTCCCTGGTTAGCTAAAAGACAGTTAAAAGTAATAAGCAAATCAGTCTCACGGCAAAATGCCTTATCTCCCCTTAAATAATTTTAACACTATTTTTGTCATTCATGTATTCCAGTTCAAAAACACAAGGAAATGTGATAAGAGAAGCATTGTTTATTATATTGGTATGTGCAGTTCTTAAGCATCTTAGTACAGGACATAGTGTACGTGTATAATTACTGATACTGGTATGACAGAGACAGGCACTGTCCATCCGTTTCTGCTTTTTATCTTTTCAACCTTTCAAACACTTTCAACTATTTCTAGACGTCTACTCTTTTCCTAAACCTAAGCGCCATGGTAAATTTTAAACCTGGAAATGAACGGCACTTTCATGCAAACATCCTAGCAAACAGGAGATTAATATGAGACATACAGATGATAAATCAAGTAGTATACTTCAGTAGATAAAAGTACATAATTTATGGCAGGTTTATTAATATGAAAAAACATTTAAAATACAGAAGGCATTAACAAGAAGCCAAAAAGTTTAACTAAAGAATAATTGTATATGGACATAGAGGGTAAAAATGTGTTTGAAATATTTGAAAACTTGAATCAACTAAAAGTTTTAATTTACATGGAGAACTATTTTTACTACTGCTAACTACTTAATTATAATATTAAATACATCTGTCGGTGCGCAACACCAAGCTTAAAAGAAAACTTTTATTTTTTTAGGGTTACTTGCTTTTCTTTTTTGGGGTAAATTTATCCAATATCTCTTCGAAATTATAAATTATAATGTCTTGACACACCATAAGCAAAATGCAATATGTATTTTAGTCTATAGTACATGCTTTGTTTATTTTGGCATTTTCAAAATTTTCGCAGCTTATCCAGAGCCAGGTTGACCAAATCATTTCTGGTGTTATTAACCCTCTTGCCATTCCACTTGCAGAAGAAGAATACTTTCTTTTTTTCTTTTTCTTGAGAAGATTACACACGCACGAGCAAACACCTGCAAACTCAAAAAACGCTCGCTCTTTTTAAAAGATCAAACTTAATGAGGAGATATAAAATGGATTAAATTAAAAGAAAGCTAGACGAACATTAAAATCGCTGTGGGAGACTGAAATTCGTTGACCTACAGATTGTATTACATACAAAACAATTAGAGTTCAAATAATCGCAAGACAATAAAATATTACTGGCTTGTCAAAGACCAACATCTTGCAGGTCTCCTGCGTCTCTTGTTTTTCGAAACCATCGTCACAGACTTTGCTCCATGTCCAAGGGTACAATATTTCAAGGCGGCCTTTCCACGACCAAGTTCCATTCACTAGCAGGACTCGAGACTGAGTATCTGATAAGTTAAACAGTTTAAATCTGTTGATTAAGTCTGCAGGATGTCTAACAACCTCTATCATAATTTTAAAAATGCCTGACCGACGCGTGGGAATAGAAGAAGAAAAGCTAAATAAATGCACATTACCACAAACATCAATGTTCCTGTAGGTGACTGTGTACTCTCACATGTTTCTCTGTGTTTTTGTGTGTGCACTAGCGCTTGAAACATAATAAATAAATGTTAGGCAAGTATTGTAGCAAGACAAACGCCAAATGCAGCCTATCCTTACCTTTCTACTCATTTTCTATTTCTTGGAATGCTAGGAACTATTCATGTCAGCTGGACGGGATGAAAGAGAACAAAGTGGAATTAAACTCACAAAACTCAGGCTAAGCGACTGAGTAACCAGGAGAATAATGAGCCACCGCACTTGAACCAAAGTCTATAAAGTTCAATTAAAAAGAAAGCATCTGGACACTTACATGTGACATGCAGGTTACACAAATACTCGTTCACACAGTTGACATTGTTATTCAAGTCTGGAAAGATGTTGCTGATGTTCACTTCCCACTGAAAACATCTTTTAGTCAATGTCCGTGTCGCTTATTTGGAGTGATCTAAAAAAAAGCCTCCATTTGTTTACATGTAATCTTTAGATACAACAAACTGATATGATAAACATTCCACGTCTTCTTCTATTTCTCGAAGAACCATAAAACGCAACAACCTGTAAAGATTTCGTAAAATTTCAGGTAAAAGATTTTAACTTGCTCCACTACTAGGTTAACAAGGACCATACTCTTAAATCGTAACAGCTCTAAAAACAATAGCCTCTGGAAATGAATAAAGTAAAATTGTATTTTACAATGCTATAAAAATCTGTCTTCATGTATACAGAACAAATAACCTCAGCTCAACATCCCACGTGACCTTAATGTGTCTGTAAAGGCCGCCGACAATGTGATTACATAAAACTTTACTTACCTCACCTCTCTCTTAATAAAGTTAATTTCGGTCTTCGATACAAAACGGGCAAATACGGCGGTATGGCTCGAAATGTTACTGGTAATAAGGCTTGTAGTGAAAGAGGACTGTTGTTGGTGAAAAGCTGGTTCATGACAAACAATGTGTCTTGTTGTTGTTGTTGTTGTTGTTGTTGTTGTTGTTGTTGTTGTTGTTGTTGTTGGGTGTGTAAAATACCTTTAACGATCAGTGTAATTTGAGAAGATGCCCTCAGTGGTAGACGTTCATCATCACCGTTTCTTTCAGTGACCACGGTACAGGTGTAAATATCGTTGTGTGTCGTCTGCTGTGCTGCTATGATGTGTAGCTCCCCAGTAGTGCTGCTCACTTTCCCTGACCACGTGATGGAAGCAGGAGGCGGGTTGCTGTCAGCGTCACACACAAACGTCACATTGTGACCCTTGATGACCTCAGAGTAGGTGGACAGTGGCTGACCCTGATTGTCACTCCGTGTTATCCTGATAACCGGGCGATCTGTAAACAAGCCAATAGAATTTGATTCATCGCATCCTATATCGAATTCGACAAATGTATGAACTTCAAGTGTTTTTTTTTTTTTTTTGTCGACACTTGCACGCAAATAAACACTCACGAAAAAAAGAGGTTAGACGCACTAATAGTGGCAGCTCAAACATAAAAGGTTTTTTCGTCAGTTAATCACATGTTTCTTTTTCTTAAGTCAAGTAATCTCTTTTGATCCTAGTCGTCCCCAGTGGAGCATAGAGCAAACTCATTTTCTTGGAGACTAAATGCTGTCGACGACTAAGTGGACTTATTCATTGCATTGATTGCCGTTGGATCACAATACTCACAGTAAACCTGTAATTGCAGTGTGTCACTGGAGACAACTTCACCATCACTGGACATCGCCTCACACCTCACTCGCCTTCCATGATGTCCCCTGGTCACTCTAGTGATGATCAGGCTACTGCCATCAGGGAACCCGCCTGCATTTTCTGGCCACGTGTACTTTATTACATCAGACCGCTCATTGCTCTCACACTTTAAAGTAGCATTTGTTTCCTCCATTAAAGGATATCTGCTACTGTTTGTGTGGATGTTGACAGAAACTGTGAAAAATGCATGCAATTCTTACTAATATTTTATAAAATAAGCTATTCTGTGGAAGGAAAAGTACCTGTTTACCTTATGTCTTTTTGCTCTTTACAAAATGTTCTAAGCGTAAAAGGTACACTTTTTCTAGAGTTTTCGAAGTTTGTTTGTTTTCCAAGTTAATAAACTTTATGGACAAATACACAAAGAAATATGTTTAAGGTGTAATTAACGCAATCAGAACAGAGACAAAAACAAAATGTAAAGATAAGAATACCTTTAACGATCAATGCAGATTGGTAAGATGTCATCAGTGGTAGACGATCATCATCATCATCTGTCTCAGTCACCACGGTACAGGTGTAGTTACCTTCGTGTGTCGTCTGCTGTGCTGCTATGATGTGTAACTCCCCAGTAGTGCTGTTCACTTTCCCTGACCACGTGATGGAAGAAGGACGCGGGTTGCTGTCAGCGTCACACACAAACGTCACATTGTGACCCTTGATGACCTCAGAGTAGGTGGACAGTGGCTGACCCTGATTGTCACTCCGTGTTATCCTGATAACCGGGCGATCTGTAAACAAGCCGATAGCACGTGATTCGTCGAACATATCATCTATATATCAGACAAGTGTCTTCGTTTTTGCTTACTAACACCTATCTCAAACCATAAGTAGCAGTTTCTGTGGAAACATGTACACGGCTACACATATAAACATACAAACAGACCTAACCTTGTATGTAGGTTAAAAAAAAAGAGAAAGATCAAGGTACGCAGTTTGGACATAAAGCACTTTGAGATGATAAACTTGAATCATTTGCGTAAAGACACTATATGTTGTCGATGACTAAGTGTCCTTATTCATAACATTCATTGTCACTGGATGACAATACTCACAGTAAACCTGTAATTGCAGTGTGTCACTGGAGACAACTTCACCATCACTGGACATCACTTCACACCTCACTCGGCTTCTATGATGTTCCCTGGTCACTCTAGAGATGATCAGGCTACTGCCATCAGGGAACCCGCCTGCATTTTCTGGCCACGTGTACTTTATTACATCAGACTCTTTATTGCTCGCACACTTTAAAGTAGCATTTGTTTCCTCCATTAAAGGATATCTGCTACTGTTTGTGTGGATGTTGACAAGATCTGTAAAAAATACTTGAAACTGTTAGCGACATTAAACTAAAAATTAAGTCGCCTCCGCAGAAAGATATAGCCAACTACATTCTTTCCGCTCCTTATAACAAGTTCTTAAGCAAAATATGTAATTAAATCTATATTTTTCTTTCTCTCTCTCCATCTCTCTTTGGTAACTAAAAATATTTTATAATGAACAAACGCCTTTTAGCATAGCTAAATATTGCAACGATGCCCCCTTTTTTTCCTTACGACATTAAACAAATTAAAGCTATTAGTTTTTGTTTTTTTGTGAAAAGTCGTTTGTTTTCTTTATTTTACATAAACGATCTTCATCATACCCTTTCGTTAGGTTCCTAAAATTACATCAGGTGTGACTTAGACTGAAACTTAACATTATTGAATGAAGTGACCGGAAAAAAACAGTAAGGGTAAGACAGGTTTATCATAAACTTGTATGAACAGGTAGGAGAGTACATAGATAAGACTTATCACCAAGTGCATTTAATTTATAAAAAGAATTTCAAATGAAAATAGAATAATAAAGTAAAACATGTAATGTTAAAGAGGCAGTAGTAGCGGTTTGCTTTTTTTTTCATAGAAAGTTATATCCCTTAAGTTGGCTGTATTTGAGGGAAGGATTTACACATGTAGCCGAATATGAGACTGGAAACAGTTACAATATTTTATTTCTGTATTTCATATGCAAAACACGTAGTTTCATTTGTTAAACCTAACATACAAATTGTACACACGTTGATGAGTTTTACTTTTATAAAATATGAGTTCTTACAGTCAGTGCAAGTGATGGTGTAATCATGGCAGAGTCCGTCACTATACGTCTCATGCTGACACTCAGCGATGCTAGTCTCATTCGCAACGCAAGATAAGAAATCACCAGTGATCCAAGTGTTTTTATATACAGACGTCCTCGCACCAAGCCTAAACATTGCAGAATACATTTTGCTTTAAACAATTGTTCTGATAATTATTAATGCTTAATTAAAATGCTTCAGGTGTTCTTAATTCAGAAGAACTTGTATGCTATGCATACATATCGTGTAAGGTTAGATAAATAAACATATCATGGTATAATTCAGACGACAGTCTGCATTCATAGATCAGTATTTATGTAGATAGATATACTCTTAACGAGAACATAACAACTATATTACAGGCGTTTATTGACTCCACTATATAAATATATAAGATCTATTTTGTTACACCTGAAGTAACTCATGTCAAGCATTTTCTTTTTAAAGGGATGGGGATAGATTGCAAGTAAAGAATGAATGGATGGATGGAATAACAGGTGAACACTTTTAGACATGTGTTTAGCTGTGTGTGTAAAATGTAAAGTTTCAAAATCAGCATTTAATGATTAGCAAGGTTGATAGTTCATTCTCTTAAACTGTGTAATTTCAGTAGAAACTATTCATCATCCTTACACAGACTCGGTCCCTAACAGGAGAAAAAAACTTACCATGGTAAGCCGAGCTGTCTACAGACGACCCTGGCAGTGTTGTCAGACGACACACACAGTGTCTGCCAACGACCAACTCCGATGTCTATCTCTACCTGACGTCTGTTAGGTGAGATGACGTTTAGTCGCACCTGTATGTTTTCTGTAACAAACAGTCAGATATTCACTATCTCTATAAGTTTATCTACATGTGCATTGCCACTTCAGTATCTGTGCAGACAAAACAGTTTCTATATCAACAAAAAAGACAAAAATCATTTAAATAATTAAGATGCACTGCAATATAGTTAAGTCCTAACATTTTAATTGTTGTGAAAATACATCATGTGTTTTACCTAATCTCTAGATATTCTTGCATGCTTGATATCTCTTTTGTCAGGAATTCTTGCATAAAAACGGTAAATGTGTCAATGTTTCTTTTTCTTCATTTGAGGATACAGAATGCGACACAGCAAACAACAGAATGGAAACAACAGATTCTTACGTGAGTTGCATGTGATACCAATGACATAGCGGCACAAGGGGTCACTGATAATCTCTGTATGAGTACACTTCTCTAAGCTGGTCTCCTCGCCTGTACACCTCAGGTCGTTAAACCTTATTTTGTGGTATCTCCTACTGTTTATAAATAGCGCCGTGGAATAAACGTGCGACCTGTTTGACAAAGGTATGTTTGTGTATTTGTCTGTTTTTATCTATAGAATGTACCGACTTTAATAGATACAGACTAGATGCAGTCAAAATCAACACTTTTTTCAGAAAACAATTTGCATATACATGCAGGCGCATTGCTTTTATTATCTGATTTTAGTTATAGACTAAGTTAGTCAATATTTTTGTAAGCAGTACTAACGACATATTTATGAACTTGTTTCATTATTTTATGTCTACTTGCTTTTGATATTACTTTATTGTCCCTTTTAATGTTTGTATACAATAATGCAAATCACACACTTCCACACAAAAACACAAGTGCCTCTTCATCAAAATGTTTATCTTATTGTATCTTATATAAAAAGATTATGTCGAATCGGTATGGAGCTCGGTGGTTAGAATAAGACGAAAGTAAAATGACCGCTTAGGAAATTGTAGTATATTGTCTGTTTATCGTGAATATAACATGAAAAATAAATATAATTACACAGCACATAAGCGCAAGATAACAAAACATTACACACGTGTTGAAGCCCAGCATCCTGCAGACCACCTGTTCCTCTTGTTTCCCAAACCTCTTGGCACACACTCTGCGCCATGTTCTTCTGTACAACACCTCAAGGCCGCCATTCCACGGGGCAGTTCCATCCACAAGCCGGACTTGCAGCTGTGCATCTAATCAACCATGAAAGTGAATTCGTAACGAGCTACAGCAAATCTTTTTAATTACAGACTTGAAAATCAAAACATTTCTGTTCCTCTGTTGATTTACATATAACACTCTCATGTCCAATTTATAAAAACAACTGTACCTAACAGTAAAAATTTTTTTTTCTATTTTAGAATGAACAAGTAAATGTATTAGACATTTCAAAGAAACCTCCTTCCTTGCTTTATATAAACCTCTCTACTTTACATTGTAACTAGGAAGATAATCGATGAGGACAGAACAAATCAAACGGGAAGTAATGGTAGTAAAGAAAGCAGTGAGGATAATCTGAACATACGTCCTAGCTATTTGAATTTTTTGAACTGGAACATAGAAGGATTAATGTCAAAGCTAGAAGACACTGACTTTATCGCTTACGTGTCCAAATTTGACTTTGTATGTCTAACTGAAACATTTATAAAGGAGTTCTACTCGAAGAACTTTCCCCATCACACAGCATTCAGCAAGCCAGGTATTAGACTATCAATGCACGGAAGATTATCGGGAGGACTATTAGTTTTGATCAAGAATGAATAAGTGGCCTATGTAAAGCATGTTGATAATAGTTTCGACAACATACTTGCATTTATCCTTAAGAAAGAACTCCTCGAAATAGACAAAGATATGTTATATGTCTGTGCCTATGTGCCCCCTGAACACTCTGTCTACTATGTCGTAACAGATAACGATAACGGCATCGGCTTACTTGAAGAATGTATAACTGATATGAAAAATGTTTATGAAGATGTATACCTCCTTATTTCAGGGGACCTAAATTCAAGAACTGGGACCGAAAACTGCCTTATGTATAGCATTAGTACATTGTATGATATGCATTTAAAAAATGATGAAATGATGACCAAATCCAGAAAGTCGGAGGATAAGGTGGTAAACAAATATGGCCGATTAGTACTAAATATGTGTTCTACTCTGGACTTGACTATACTAAATGGAGTATGTAATGGCGACCCTTATTGAAGTTTCACATACTTATCAGATAATGGAAATAGTACAATAGATTATTACATTGCTTCAGACGAACTGCTACATAAAAAGTCATCTGACTTTAAGATGATAGTGGCAGACAGGATTGAATCCAAACATTTTCCAGAACTTAGCCTACAAGTTCAGACAGTTGGTCATGTTATAAGGAATAACATCAAAACAAGTAGATCTGTAAGCAGGATAGTATGGAACCCCGCTAATATCCAGAAATTTCACCAAGCTGTCCAGTCCCCGGAGATACAGGAGCTACTAACGCAAGCAAGCGATAAGATAGATAAAGATATAAACGAAGCTCTTTCCCTATTTAACAGTTGTTTATTGAACTGCACTCAGTGCATGAATAAACGGATTAATGTAGACAGAAATGAGCATAAGCAAAAATGGTTCGACACTGAGTGTATCAAAGACAAAAGAAATACAAGAAAACTTTTAAGAAAATTCCATAGATCAGCTGATAGGAAAGGTGGTCAGATGTATTTTCTAGCACGTAAGGGATACAAAAAATTAGTTGAGAAGAAAAAGAAGCTATACAAAAACAGTTATGTGCAGACCTTATCAACTCTTCCACTAACCAGCAATCGTTTTGGAAGACTATAAAGAATATATCATGTAAAAGTGGGTTGGCAAGAAATACGATTGATGTTGATCAGTGGTATGTCCATTTCAAGACAGTACTTGAAGCCAACAGTGAAATAGAGAACTCACCCACTCAGAATATACTACAAGAAGATACGGGCTTAGATTACCCTATCACTAAAACCGAGGTTATACAAGCCATAAAATCCCTAAAAAATGGTAAAGCACCAGGTCCAGATGGCATAATTGGTGAACTCTATAAATATTCGGACGGTGCTTTTATAAACTTTTTTGTAAAATATTTTAACACCCTATTTGATAAAGGCATATACCCAGAACAGTGGACTGAATCTATTATTCAGCCCATCCATAAGAAGGGAGATTACTCAGATCCAAACAATTATCGTGGAATATCTCTAAATGATATTAGTAGTAAAATGTACAACTACATTATGAATAACAGGTTAAAAAAATGGGCAGAATTAAATGATATAGTGGGGGAGAACCAGGCTGGCTTTAGGAAAGATCGTTCTACGGTTGACCATATTTTTACATTATTTGCCATCATCCAGAAACAATTTGCTATGAATCGTAAATTTTATGTAGCATTTATTGATTTTGAAAAAGCATTCGACTCTGTCTCTCGAAAATTACTCTGGCCAATCCTTACCAAACATGGTATACATGGTAAACTACACACATGCATCCAAAATATGTACAAATAGGTTAAAGCCCGTGTGAGATGTGGAGGCGATTTCACGAATTACATTGAGTGCACAAAGGGAGTTAAGCAAGGAGATGTGTGCAGCCCTATACTTTTCTCGCTTTTTATTAATGAGCTAGCTTTAGAAGTTATGAATAATGGAAAACATGGGGCAACATTTACACATGAATTTATGGAAATATTCATTCTTTTATTTGCAGATGATATTGTATTGATGTCCGAAACTATAGTAGGACTACAACACCAGCTAAATACTTTATATAACGCATCCGTACGACTGGGCCTAAATGTTAATCTAAACAAGAGTAATATTGTTGTTTTTAGAAAAGGGGGATTTTTAGCAGCGAGTGAAAGGTGGCTCTATGGAGGTATGCAAATAAATGTGGTAAATACATATACAGTCAAATCTCCCTACTATGCCACCTACCGGGACCGAGCAAAAGTGGCATAGTAGCGAGAGTGGCATAATACGGAGGGTTCGTAAAAACGGCTTTATTTGTTCAAGTTACCCGTCAGTCCAAAGCAGGGGTGGGCAATTAATTTTCCCAAGGGGCCGCATGAGAAATTGGACTAATATAGTTAACTCAGTTTTACCCAATACTGTATGTATAGTATATATACTGGCGGGCGGGCCGGTCAGAGACAGGAGGCCTTTGCCCAGGTCTGGTCCAAAGCTCTCAAGAATCGTCGGCTTCTCTACCTGTCTCCTCTCATTCTCCCCCTCACCTCTTCATCCTCCACCCCTTCCAACCACATCCGCGCACCTGCATCCTGTCGCTAGTCGACCCCCTCACACCTTCCCTCTGTCACGTGGCTGTCACCCGGCCAGCGACCACCACCCCCCACATTGCCAGCCTCCACCCTCCCTGTGTGTGTGCTATGTTCCATCCACCTAACTGCGATGTCCCACACTACCGTACAGTATAGTAATCGAGCACTGCGCGGAATTTCACAACTTGTGTCTTTTAACAGTCACAAAAAAGTGGCATAGTAGCGAGAGTCTGGGGTGGCATAGTAAATTTTTTTTTACATTGAATTTATAGTCGGGACCGAGCAAAAGTGGCATAATACCGAGAGTGGCATAGTAGAGGGGTGGCATAGTAGGGAGATTTGACTAAGTATTTAGGCCTTTACTTCTCCACAAGATTAAGTTTTTCCCGTGTGTCTGAAGACCTAACTGCTAAGGCCAAGAAAGCAGTATTCTGCATCATTAATACATTATACAAAATAGGAAACCATTCTGTTAATGTTTTTATCAGACTATTTGACATGCAAGTTAAACCAGTCTTATGTTATGCAGCCGAAGTTTGGGGCCTTCATGGAAATGTCTGTATAGAAATTGCAAAAGTTCACACATATGCTATGAAAAGATTTTTGGGTGTGGGTACACGCACTCCTAATATGATATACGGTGATTTTGGCAGATATCCACTTTTCGTTAGCATATACATAAGCTGTGTCAGGTATTGGATAAAATTAACAAGGATGGAGCAACAAAGACTCCCATGGAGAGCTTACAAAATGTTAGAACGATTAGACAATAATGGAAAGCAAAACTGGGTATCTGAGATCAGGTTACTTCTTTTTAGATATGGTTTTGGACATGTTTGGCTAAATCAAGGAGTGGAATCAGTAAGCAACTTTATAAAATGTTTTAAACAAAGATTGATTAATTGTCACTGGCAAGAATGGGATTTTATAATCAATAGCAGTGAAAGGTATAGTTTCTATAAGTCAATTAAATCCGTGACTCACAGAGAGATGTATTTGAGTTTAGATGTTAATAGTTTCATCAGAAATGCATTAGTGAGAATTCGATTTGGTTTTTTAGATATAATGACACATACTTTAAGATATTCTGGCAATAATATAAGTAAAATATGTCCTATTTGTCAAATTGATGAAGAGGATGAGTTCCATTTTATATTATGTTGTCCATGCCTGAAAGATCTGAGAAAAAAATTTCATTCCGACAATGTACTACACTAGACCAAATAATTCCAAACTGCAGATGCTTATGTCAACAAGTAATGAAACAATACTGTCCAATCTTGCCAAGTTTTTATATTTAGCGGCAAAGAAAAGAGATGCTATTCTACGCTAATAACACTCTGTATCTATTGTGACATGTTGCATGACAATCCTTTTGAATGGGCCCAAAGGCCTAACAAAATAAACTATTCGTATTCGCATTCGTATTCGTATTCGTATTCGTATTCGTATTCGTATTCGTATTCGTATTGTAACTATGTCAAACCTAAAAGTAATAAAGGACGTCGACGCATGAGACCACGCTTAGAAGTGAGATACCTCTGTAGTTACAGGACACTCGTGATCGCCTATCTTATAGATGGTTACAATTATAGCTTCCTTTTATATACATATACATTTCCCGCTAGCAAAAATTGACTAAAAGTATTTAGTTGAAAAGCCAACTGCCTGTTCACCGGCTGATTTCAACATTCTACTAACACTTTCTCTGTGCCACACACTTTGCGACTTGAGGTTTCGTATTGCGGTATGTACCTCGCTCTCTCTAGGGGTCTCATCAAGTTCCTCTATTCCAGGCTGATTATCAAAATTTGTGCAATCAACATCAGGTATATGAGGGTTCTCATCTTGTAAAATGTATTTAAAGTGATTCATCCATTAATCTTTTGTAATACTTTCACCCTTTATTACCCAAACATGATTTTATTACTTTCCAAAACAGTTTGGGTAACTGATTGGCTTTGTCAAATTTTCTGCTTTTACCTTTTTATATCTTCTCTTTTTTTCCCTGACTAGCCTCCAGCCTTGCCTCTACAGATTGATAAAGACTGGTCCTACCTTTGACATCTGTATTTACGTAAACAAGATTTTTATGCCTGTGTGCATTCCTGGTCAAACCAGTCTGGTTGCTTTCTGCGGTTACCTGTAAAAACCTTTTTTCTCCTACATGTCGCCGCTTACTGTAGGAGTGTAGGCAGTTCACGAACAGACAATCGCTTTATTCACACTTTGTTCTATTTCGCAGGACGCATTTGCAAGTTCGCCTCTGGCTTTTCCATTGTTCAGTGCTGCTTTACCTAATCTCTAGATATTCTTGTATCTTGATATCTCTTTTGTAAGGAATTCTTGCATAAAAAACGGTAAGTGTGTCAATGTTTCTTTTTTTCCATTTGAGGATACATAATGCGACGCAGCAAACAACAGAATAAAAACAGCAGATTCTTACGTGAGTTGCAGGTGACAGCAGTGACATAGAGACACCTGATCCCCGTTCTAATCCCTCTATGACTACACTTCTCTAAGCTGGTCTCCTCGCCTGTACACCTCAGGTTGTTAAACTTGATCTTGTTGGATCTCCTACTGTTTGTATAAAGGGACCCGGTATAAACTTGCGACCTGTTTGACAAAAGGTATGTTTGTGCATTTGTCTGGTTTTATGTATTGAACTAACCATCTTAACACAAAAGGATATTTTAATCTTCACACAAGTTGCAGTGAAAATCAACACTTTTTTCAAAAAACAATTTGCATATACATGCAAGAGCATTACTTTTATTATCTGTCGTTAATTATAGACTAAGTCAATATTTTTTTAATCAGCACAAATGGCACATTTAGGAACTTTTTTACATTATTTTATGTCTACTTGCTCTTGATATAACATAATTGTCCCTTTTTCTGTTTGTAAACAAATCATACACTTACACAGAGACCCACAAGTGCTAATGCATCAAAATTTTTTTTCTTATTGTATCGTATATAAAAAGATTATCTCGAAGCGGTATGGAGCTCAGTGGTTACAATAAGACGTAAGTAAAATGACCGCTTGAGAAACTGTAGTACAGTCGGATCTCGAAAACTCGAACTCAAAGGGACCCAAAAAAATTTTCGACTTACGGAGTTTTCGAGTTACGGAAAATGGCGTAATAGGCGCATGCATTTGGCCGGGAACTAACTATTAATACGATATAGGAAGGTTTTCGACTTAGGGAAGGCAGACTTATGGAGGTCCCACTGTATATGATCTGTTTATCGTGAATATAACATGAAAAAACAAATATAATTGCACAGCACAAGCGCAGTATCACAAAACATTACACACGTGTTGAATCCCAGCATCCTACAGATCACCTGTGCCTCATGTTTGCTAAACCTATAGTCACACACTGAGTACCATGTTCCTCTGTACAACATCTCAAGGCGGCCATTCCACGGGGCAGTTCCATTCACAAGCCGGACTTGAAACTGTGCATCTATTCAACCATGAAAGTGAATTCGCAACGAGCTACAGCAAATCTTATTACCTACAGACTGGAAAATCAAAACATTTCTTGTCCTCTGTTGATTTACATAAGATACATGTCCAATTTATGAAAACAACTGTACCTAATAGTAAAAAAGTTTGTTTCTATTCTAGAATGACTAAGTAAATGTATTAGACATTTCATATAGAAACCTTGTCATGTGATAACTAGTATAGAGCTTTAGTCTGGGTTTTCACGTCTGTTCTATCCTCAAGGAAAGCGGACGCGTGGACAAACAAGCGGCACTTGGGCGTATGTCCGCTAGTCAAAAGACCACTTACATAGACCACGGCGGTAACTTAGGGTACAGTCACGTGGTCATGTCGGAACGCTAGGCGCGACAAGCTGTCTGTCACAGAGAACACACTCCTGAGGTACGACGTGAGTAAATACAAGATTTTAGACACACGGTACAGGGGCGGATAGGAAATCAGACTGTTTGGCACCAAGATATGTACCTTGTTACCATTATGAAAGGGATTTAGTAGGGGTAAGATAAAGACAAATGGACCACCCAACTATAATGTAGAAGCTAAAGACTGATTGGTTATACTTAGATAATGGAATAGCTCAAATAAAGACGTGGAGTGATTGACCAATCATGTGAAATGAGAAACCACACGGTTGAGAATTCAACGTTACGATCAGAGAAGTATAGTGGTTTTTCACATGAGGCTTTCGTCAAGGAAAGTTGTCTGACATCGACTCAAAGGTGTCTGAGTTATTCACTGTAATCCTGCCTGAGAAGTGTGTCGACTTCAGCAATGGACTTCAGAGGTGCGTTGGACCGCTGTACAGTAGAGTGTATAGTGCTTTATCACCAGCAGCTGTTTGATCGAAACCACAAGAAGCTGAATCTGGTGAATAATCGTCGGTCCTTGAGAGGTGCTGCAGTTGAATCAACGCTTCGACCTAGAAGGACGAAAGAAGCCGGGGTGACACACGGCAGGTCCAGAGCAAGATTGCCATGATGAAGACCAGACAGTGCGAGAGTCTCTGCGCTGGAGACAGAGAAGCCGCTGCGATTGACCCAAACCATAGACGTTATACCCTATGGACAGTCAACTCAGGCGCGGGAACAGATCTCTTGCGCCACGCATGCGCTGGACCACGGGTGGTACTCGCCTTTTCCGGCTTCGTCTTTCACAGTGTGTCGCAGTGCTTCTGTCGTGATTTATTTATTGTTTTTTTTTTAGATGCCAGGCAGCAACTGTGCGATTCCGGGATGCCCTGCTTGCAAAGTTCTAATCACAGGTTTATAATCATTTTTCCGCATAAGAATAGATAATAAAGACTGGGAAAAAGCTCTTTTGAGATCTGTTGTGATTCTATCTGCAGCATCGAAAGAGCGACCACTTGCTCCAGACATTATATTGTTATATTGAAGCTAAGTCATCTAGCTAGCGTGTGAGATAAATATAACCTTTTATATTTTATAATAATTCGACTTTCCAGTGGTTCTAAGTATTGGTGTGCCAGATGAAAAGATTTAAAGTTGTAAAAATAATCGAACTATTAATCACCTAGTATAAACAATGTTCAACACTGCTGATTTGAAACTGCTGAGTGCTGGATACGGTTCGCAATGTGTGTGTGTGTGGGGGGGAGTTGGTGTTCTTCGCCTTGCCAGCAACTAAGGCTATATCACGGAAAGGCAGCCAGCCCTGTAAACAGTTGCCACATGCAGAGAAAGAACGATTTGCCGTCTTGTGCATATTTATGTCACGGGGATTAGACACATCAATATCAGTAATAGATGAAAAAAACATCCAATTTTTCTTCGCCACCCATTTCAAGTGCACTATCGTCCTGATAACCCAGCGCGTGATGTGAATGTGTTCAAAACAACATTGTGCAAAAATCAAGAAGGATTTAAATGGAATTTATGGCACGTTTCTTACAGCCTTAGTCTGAATTCAAAAGCGATAAACTCACTACAAACTATCCTCTGTAACCACTAAGAAAAACAATGAGCTGGAGAGCGAGAACTTGCTGACAAAAACATTTTGACTCTTAACATAATTACAAATACTACGATGCAACGCTGTATTTGAGTGTAGAATTTTTCATTATCATTCACATATTAATAAAAATATATATCAAAACATATTTACTAAGAAGATTTCTTCAATAGTAAAGGATTGAAAGATACTCGCGGATACAAAACAAAGCGACTGGATATTGCCTGCACCCCACCTACTCTTACAACCCGCGGACACGAGTTGAGTCAACGCTTTCCCACTGCGCGCGCCTCGTGTTGGCTGTCCATAGGGTATAACGTCTCTGCCCAAACAGATTCTAGGACGTCGAACAGAGGAGGCCTCCAAGTGCACGTGACCTTTCGTGCGCACTGTCAGTGAGACTGGCAGATGGTCTTATTCTACAATAATTTCGACATTTAAAGACAGAAATATCTCTTCCTTACACAGCCATTAGCATAGCATATTAAAATACTATAGGTATTCAACAAAGTCAGGGACACCTAGTTTGGGTTAAACTCCATCAACATTCCAGTTGATAATTTTAATGTCGTCATAGGTTGCATTAGTCACCTGGCTGATGGAGTTCCTTGTCATTTTTCGTGTTGATAATTTTAGTGAGATGACAATTGCTGACGTTGTATTTACTGAGTTTTTTGTGTTTGTTGACGTGTGTGTTGACTGACACTCGTTGGGTGGTAGACATATTATTAGAAATAAGAGGTTGTCTTTTCTTTGTTTGTGTTGACGTCAGGAAATGTCAGTGCATCTTTATCTGAGTACATAGAACAAGTGTCACTATATACCCTTCATTGATGACCAGCAACCGTGATGCAGGTATGAGAACACATGAGCCACGTCTGGCATGAATGTCGCAGGATGTTGCAGGCGAGCTGGTTAGGAGGCTAGTCAGGGTCACGTGATACTACAGTCATGTCACTGACTTTACTGATGCTGTAAAGGTCGGTCGTCACACGAGTACTACAGGGGGTGGCATGGACTTCTTGCAGCATCATAGTATAACGATATTAAGACAAAGTGTAACTGAGTACTTACTCAAACCTTGTAGTAGAAGAGTAAACATCACACAGACACTGAGGACTGAGCGCATCATGATGTTAGCTGCGATGTCTTGCAGGAAGACGAGGATGTGAGGAGAGTCTGGCTGGAAAGCTGACACTGAGCACAGACCTCAGTGTGTGAGCTAACACTGAAGTAAGTAACAGGAAACGAATTTTCTTAAGAACTGTGTCCAACTGTTTATGTGATCGAGAGAAAAACTCATAATTCGGTGTGTGGATAGTGGCTTTGTCGACATTACCTATGCATCTATGTGTTAGCTGACATACAGACACTAACTCATTACCTCAACACACAAATGCAGTAAATCCCCATAGTCAAAAATTGGTCATTTCTTCAGTTGATAGACACGCCTAATAAGCCCAGCTGTCTGATTGGTTGTTTTTTTTTTTTTTAATATTCTAAGCGCTGGTTTCACATCCTGTCACGGCTATAGGTGTAAGTGTACTTTTACATAGCCCTAATATCACCCGGACATATGTATGGAGTTTTTCACTTTAACTTTTGTTTACTTTTAAAGACCTTTTGTAGGAAATTTTCCAAAACTGTGGTATTTACATCAATGACATCTATGTGATGAGGATTAATACAAGTCATATATTGTTTTCACATAAGAGCATGAACAGTCATGACTGTTTTCTAGTAAGCAGAAAGGAAATAAATAACATCTTAACGAACACATAGGACAACCCCAATCTTTCATGGTGTAATTACAGAGGCCCTTTTAACGAAAACGATGTTTCCATCAACAGTACGAATAATTTCAGAAAACCTATATTGATTGGAAATCATCACAGCCATAATACACATTAGAATTTTAATGATCTTTATTTTATTTTTTTAAATATTTTTGTGGGTATGGGGTATCTATAATAGATTAAGCAATGACCCACAACGTTAATTTAAATTCTGTAGTGTTTATTCTACACGTGTTCGTGTGATCAAGCCAATTTTCTAATATTATTGTCTCAGGACTAAAGACCCCAGCCCTATCGTGCAAAGACAACAAGGAACATTGACCTGAGTAACTGTTCAACACCTTTTTTGATAAAGTCCATCATTTCAGCAAGAAATTCCATCGCCGTATACCAAGGGACATATCACAGTACACAATACAGAATATTGAAGAAGATTGCGAGTGGCTTTTATTTATCTCCTATAAAACTACGACAGCAAATACTTCAGTCTTTAGATTATTGTAAAATATCGATTTGAGTGTTGTTATTATTAAAAAGTTAAGAACGGTTTTCTTGTTCTACCATAACCTTTGAACTATTGACGAGTGCATGTTGAGTAGTAAGAAAACTAATAGTCGCGCCATGCTAACCTCCTACAAACAGCTCTAATAGTGTCATTCCTTCAAGTTCTCATTCACTGGAATTTGATCATCGGGAGCGTGGTCCCTGTTAATCCGTCTTTTCGTACATTAAGATTCCTGTCTGTCAGTCATTTCTCTGGTCACCTTGTCAAACATTAAGTTTGTCTGGAATCCTCTTACCACCAGTAGGCGACATTTGACTAAGCAGACTGCAGGCTCTCACACTCTAGTCTCATGCTCGTTCTCTCCAGTGGTGAATAAAGATGTTTCTCATACATAACTCAAAGATAAGCTGGGTTTGGGGTCCATGAATTAACCTACTGAAACGCCTTCTCAAACTAGGTTCAAGTTTGAAGTAATATAACACAAGTTCTGCATACGGCTAATACTCTTTCAATTAGCTACACTCTCCACAGCTACAAAAGTTTTAAGATAAACGTGATGATAGAAATATAATATTTTAATTATTTTCTAAAATAAAAATAAAAATTCCATTATCCAAATGTCTACAGGTCTATATTCATTAAGTTAACAAATTCTAGTAATATCGACAAAGTGTTTAAACACCTGTGAAGCCAAGCATCCTGATGGCCACAATGGCTTCTCTCCCCAAACCAGACTGTGCTCCATGTTCCGTTGTACAATATTTCCAGTGAAATCTGAAACAAAACTGTGTTAACAACTAATCATGATAACATGGGATTCTCCAGTTATCACTAATAGTACAAATCGTATTATACGTAAAAATGAGTGATACAGGACGATGTCAATGTGATTTGCTCTACTTAGTAAGTTGGAAAACACAAATCATGCCGACATGAAATCATCAGTCACAATTCTCCTGAACATGTGTTGACAAGTTCAAAAGCTCGTTAATCTAATTTACAAATTCTTCCTCTTCATGTACTGACCATCGGTGTTTAATACAATACAGACAATGGTAGTCCCGGGACTTCCCGCGTTAAAGACCTCATTTATTTCACAGACAGCTCTATCTGAGGATATTGTCCCGCCTCTCATTTGATGTCATACTTTCCTCAACCCTCCACTAGATGTCCCCTAGTTGGGTCAACTGAGAAAAGAAGGTTGTGTCCCACTTTGGTCAAACCGGCTGGTCTAAGGGTCTTTGTGTTTAAATGCAGTTCCTCTTACCGCAGGGCAAGGTGCTGACATCTAACAATAAATAGTGGATGAAAACAAACAGTTTCTAGTTTTTACGATAAAGCTCTATGTTTCTCTTATTGTCACTGCTACTTTTTCGTAGCCAGAGATGTAACACAACAGTCATCGCAAAAGAACTGTATAATATGTTATCGTGATACCTACGGTTTATAAGGCGTGTCGTGTGCGATAAATCAGGAATGACCGGTTAACCCCTCTGACAAACTTTTCACTCAAGGTCGAGTGGGACTACCTTGCAACCTTCTTTCTACTCTCTACCCTCATCCCCTAACTTGAGTACCAGCTTTGTCTTTATGGTTTCAGTTTCGATGTGATTACAGTCGTATTTCTGATGATACTGTGACGGGCTTCTTTTCCTGCTTTTTAAATTCGAAAATGCACTTGACTGCATTTTACGTTAATAGCGATATGGTTAGAATGTCAAGTGATGCTTTAGTCTTCACCAGTAGGGTGTGTTTGGGAAGAAAAGCTTAGTATATATATCACTTCCACAGCTTCTTTAGCCTTTGTCGACATATGAGAAGTGTTCATCTGTGTTTCCTAAAAGAGGTTTAGTCCTTGATCACCTTTTCTTTCAAACGTTGCAGTAGGACTTGAGTGGTCTCGTTTATTAAATTTTAAGATGTTTGTAATATAGATTGTGTCAACCAGCAATTTTTTATAGCTTGCTGTAATCGTCTGTTATATTTATATATAATTATTGAACATTTTTTTTATTTGGTCGTATTTCATTTGTTTCAAGAGTGGAGCGATTGTAAGTGTTTTCTCGATTAAGGGCTTCAGTTCTTGTATCTGATATCTTTGAAGTTGTTAATTGTTATTTTATCTTTTAGTCATGTGTCCTGTTTTACTTCATATAGATGTTTTTAAGAGTCTCTGGTGGTTAAAACAAAATTTCCGAAATACCGTTTCGTATCATCTTTGTTATTGTTTACTTTTCCATATTCCAGAAAACAAAGCCTTTTTTGATAGGAAGCACTGATGCGTTGATAAATGTCCTTCTCTGGCTCTCATTGTTTAAAGTATTGTGGACACAACACCTTTATCTCTCTCTCTATCACCTCTCTTTCTATGACCTAAAATTATCGTTGACTCCATCTTTCAAATCAAATCAAATCAAATCAAATCAGACTTTATTGTCTGTCGAGGAGACCCAAGACAGAAAGTTTTCTTTTGCTCACAAGGGCAGGCATACATACTGATACATACATTTAATGCACACAGTTAGGAGTAATGAAACCATTACCATGGTAGTTTGGATCTCCGTCAAATAGTAATGAAATTCCAATACTTTAAATTCCTGTGTATATATTAAATAAATAAGTTGGCATTGCAGATTGCAACGAAATGTCCGAACTCCATTTTCTTCATCCTCCTAGTACTATTTTCTATGTCAAAGCTGTGTTCAATGTACTGACTGGGATGTCTTTTAGAAGCATGTCCTAATCTGGACGACTTAGAAACACCATCTCTTCATATATCTCCTTCTGTGTAGACTGCACCGTTCCATCAAAGCAGTTTATGTTTTATCCTAACAACAAACCTTGGATGACACAGACACAGACACACACAGGTGTCTTTAGACACAGACATGACATTAGTGGCATCTTATCATCGCTAATGTAGGTGAGGTCAACCGAGAGCCGGCTTAATCTACTTTTGAAGCTGTTACATTATGAAGCATTGACTATACAATATTATACTGTACTATTTGCACAATTTCTTATTTTTATTAAAAAAAAAGGATTATGATGAGGATGAGGATGAGGATGAGGATGATGAGGATAATGATAAATGCATGGTTTGTAAAGCGCATACTCACACTCCTAAGAAGAATGCTCTTAGCGCTTAAGAACAAGAGCGAAACACGGACACCATACAAGGGACAGGAAAACAAATAGCACATAAACTATAAAGAAACAACAACAGTACTAAAGAAGAATAAAATCAAATACAGAAAACACAAAAAGGAACCAAATAACAAGAAGCATCACATTGTCAAATCAACCAATAGTTCATTGTTTTGCTCCTGCTATAAAACCGTTTCGGTGGCCCAGTAGGAACCCAATCATGCACGTATCATCACTGATGTTGTATCGTAGGTAGAAAGCTCGGAGTATATTTCTCTGCTTTCATCCCTGTTGCCAGAGGCGGCGTTAGGAACCGTTAAGAACACGCGGGGCCTGGGGCCGACCATCCGCGCGGGGCCGGGGTAATGGAGTATGTGTATCAACATCCCTATTGATATGATGTCGGAAGCACTGATTTATATACAGTTAGATAGGCTGGATCCATTTCGCGAAATAACGCACGAATTTAGTGTTTTAATTGTTTGTAACCATTTGTGACAGTAGCGGCTTTTTCTTAAAGCGCAATAATATGGTGACGATAACTTCATAAACTGCTTGTTATTATTGTCGGGTTTAAAGTTAAGACATGGCTTCAATAATTTGCTTAATTAAAACTTAGAATCGTTTTCTGAACGTCAATTTTTTTTGGTCACAACTTGTTTAACACAGCTAGCAATAAGTCATAAAGATGACCTCGGGGCTGAAGCGCAGGGCCCCTTCGAGAGCGGGGCCTGGGGCGGCCGCCCCATTTGCCACCCCCTAACGCCGCCTCTGACTGGCGCCGACTATTAAACCGGACAACTGAGGTTCAGCTCTGTGTGTGTGAGTGTCGCTTGGGACTGCATGAAGTAGTCTTAATTTTTGCAACAAACTCCAAACTTTGAACTGAGATTTAGCCAGCTGTCGATAAAATCTCTTTCGTAAAACTTTGATGTGGTACAGGGATTTCGACAGTATTTAGGCGTGGAGATGTTTCCCGTACAGCAAGGGACTTTTATCCAGGCATCTTCCGTGTGCAGGACTTAAACATAGATTCATGACCTTTTGAGTCAACTGTACAATTAGTATTTGTCACGCATTTGGTGTGTCGAATGAAAGAGAGGAACTCTATCCTTTACAAAGGGCATTAGAACCAGCTTTATCCTCTCTCTTTCTTTCAATCTCTGTGACACTTTCGTTGACTTAGGAGCAAGTTTCAGTGCTCGGAACTCTGTTCTCTTATCTCAGGCAAACAATGTCAAGCAGATGTCAGAAGTCTTCCTCTATCACTTCTGTCTGCTCACTGGCTGCAAGTAGATGTTATTCACGATCTGAGAAGATACTAGAAGTTTGATGGAACACACACACATACACACACACATGGCAGTATGGGTAGAGTTATGAGACTGAACTGTGCAGCAGTGACTGTGTTAAGTTTTCTCACATTAATGTCTCATAAATACAAGTCAAACAGTTCACGAGGGCAGTCGTACTTTAAACACTTCTAACGGTACAAGAGACAGAAAAAAAATGTACTGAAATTGTGCAGGGCCATAGGTGGAGATACAAAGACCACAGACTTTACAGAAGAGCTCAGGAGAAACAAAAATCTGTTTTCCTGGTTTGCAAAAGTAAACTGAAAGTGATAAATCAGTCTAGAGCGTGTCATAATATAAGAAATTGTGTCAATTGTACAGTAAAGTATTGTATAGTAAATCCACCAAAATTTAATATCTTCAAAACTATTACTCGTCGGCTCTCTGTTGACATCACTTACAGTAACGATGAGAAGATTCCACTGAAGTCATATTCTGTGGCTAAAGATAGACTGAAGGATACCGTTAGGCCGGAAGATAAGAGAGAGAAGTAGATGTTTCCTATAGTAGGTATCTGTAACTACCGGCGTTTCCAGCTGCTCTCCGGTCACCTTTTTTATTCTGAACTATTTGATCAATTTTAAAATTGTTTTCTGTTTATTAGTTTAAATAAACTTGTATTCGACTTTTTAGGTGACTAATTATTATAATGTAAAATAGTGTCAAAGAACATGATAGAACTTTCACAGTAATTTTCATAGAAAACATTTTACACCAATCGTGGTCAAATTCTCCTTCAAATAAAGCAGGAATATCCTCTGGGATGTTCTTTCTGTTGTCATTCGAAGTGTCAGATGCATGATGTTCACGATCGTATCGCATTTCAACATCGCCATGTGTACAATCGAAAAGGACAGGTAGTGTAGAATATCGACGAGACTTCAATCGTTCAAACGTACTTCCGTCGTCATGTAAGGGTGTAACGGATAAGTACTTAGTAGAGGGGGTAAGGCGGGAAGGTCGACAACCGTGGTTGATCTGATCTAGGGTAGTGGGCAGGAAGTTGTTTGCCCTTGAGCAAATGACGTAAACTGTGATGTCAAAACAACGTGACGAAAAATATAGAGGAAAATAACGTTGGGAAAAACGGTAACAGAGAGCAGACGGCGGAACAGAAGTTGGAATTGTTGGTTTTTCTCTGCACTTTCTCGCTACTGCTGCGACCGCGGAATAAGTGTTACCGGGGAAGTAATACTGCGTTTATACTACAGGGGAATATACTTCACAGATCGTGATTTACTGTAGTCCGTGTCCTCGCTGTGGGGAGCTCTGTGGCTTGGGCATCCCGCAGTACAGTTTCTTCTTGGCCGAGAAACCACACACTGGTATGAGCGAGTAACCGACGGATCCAGAGCGGCAAACTTGGTGCAAAACTGGTGCACCGACCACCATCTGTCGCCTGGAAAGGACAGTTCCAAACAGCCTGAGTTTAAACCGCCGGTGGAGGGAAGGTTTTCTCTCGGCCTTCAGCTAACCTATCATCATCCTGCTAAACACCCAGGAGGCAACCGCATGTGCAAGTCCGAGACGTTCTGCTTGTAAACTGTCGGTATCGTAAAAAAAAAAAAACACTTTTCTTTTAATGATAAATCGACTTCTAGGAAATAAATTAGTGTTACTCATTAGAATAAAGGGCTTGGGATGGTTGCAAAGACTTTAATGTAAAAAGGTTTGGGTTTCGTCAAGAACGAACATTTATTACTATGAAACAGTCGATATTGACATTAGTAATTCATCAAGAAAGGACAGCACCGGAGACAGCGAAATACTTTATCAGTGACAGTATTTTGGGGAATCAACTTTATTGTTAACTCTAATAGTACGTTGGATGAATGATAATATATTGGTAATATATCTTGTGCGGCGAAAGAAGGAGTGAATCTCTGATTGTTGATACCTTGACTTTTTTTTCATTTAAAATTGTGTTTGAATCCAATAATTATTGGTCCCTCTAAGGAGGGACGCCCACCCTCAAGCGATCAGATATTTTGGTTTGTGGAAACAACGCGCGTGTCTGCGGACGGTCCGTGACAACTTGCAACCTATAGTTTGACCATCAAATATTACTCACCTGTCGAAGATCGACATCCTGATGGCCATCTGTGCCTCTTCTTTCACGAAACCATCGTCACAGTGGGAATAGAAGGAAAAAAGTTAAATAAACACACATTACCACAAACATGTATGTTGCTGTAGGTGTACACTCTCGTATGTTCCTTTGTGTGTGTATGGAGTATCGCTTGGAACACGTAAACTAAATGTAAGAAAAGTATTGTAGCAAGGCAAACGCAAAATGGAGCCAAGACTTACCTTTTTACTCATTTTCTATTTCTTGAAATGCTAGGAACTATTCTGGAAACATGTTGCTGATGTTCAATTTCCACTGAAAACATCTTTTACTCAATGTCCGTGTCGCTTATTTGGTGTGCTCTAGAAATAAGCAGCCATCTGTAGCCATGTCAACTATAGATACAACAAACTGATATGATAAATATTCCAGGTCTTTTTCTATTTCTCGAAGAACCATACGAAGTGATAACCTGTAAAGATTTCGTAAAATTTCAGGTAAAAGATTTTAACTTCCTCCACTGCTAGGTTAACAAGGACCATACTCTTAAATCTTAGCAGCTCTAAAAATAATTGCCTCTGGAAATGAATAAAGTTAAATTGTATTATACAAAGCTATAAAAATCAGTCTACATTTATACAGAACAAATAACCTCAACTCAACATCCCCCGTGACGTTAAGGTGTCTGTAAAGGTCGCCGACAACGTGATTACATAACTTTCCTTACCTCAGCTCTCTCTTAATAAAGTTAGTTTCGGTCTTCGATACCAAACGGGCAAATACGGCGGTAAGGCTGGAAATGTTTCTGGTAATAAGGCTTGTAGTGAAAGAGGACTGTTGTTCGTGCAAAGCTGGTTCATGACGAACAATGTGTCTTGTTGTTGTTGTTGTTGTTGTTGTTGTTGTTGTTGTTGTTGTTGTGTAATAATACCTTTAACGATAAGTGTAATTTCAGAAAATGCCATCAGTGGCAGACGGTCATCATCACCGTTTGTTCCAGTGACCACGGTACAGGTGTAAAAACCTTCGTGTGTCGTCTGCTGTGCTGCTATGATGTGTAGCTCCCCAGTAGTGCTCCTCACTTTCCCTGACCACGTGATGGAAGCAGGAGGCGGGTTGCTGTCAGCGTCACACACAAACGTCACATTGTGACCCTTGATGACCTCAGAGTAGGTGGACAGGAGCTTACTCTGATTATCACTCCGTGTTATCCTGATAACCGGGTGATCTGTAAACAAGCCGATAGAACGAGATTCGTAGCACATATTTTCTATCGAATTCAACAAGTGTTTGAACCTGAAGTGTTTCTGTTGACACTTCACGCAACTACACAAACAAACGAAAAAAAAGATGTGAGACTCACTAATAGTGGCAGCTCAAACATAAAGATTTTTTTTTTGTCAGTTAATCACATGTATTTTTTTTTTCCTTAACTCAAGTAATCTTTCTTGATCCTAGTCGCCCCCAGTGGAGTATAGGGCCGCAAACTCAAATAATACCATATTTTAAAAGTAAAGCTCATTTCCTTGAAGACTAAATGTTCTCAATGACTAGGTGGCCTTATTCACAGCATTCATTGTTGTTGGATCCCAATACTCACAGTAAACCTGTAATTGCAGTGTGCCACTGGAGGCAACTTCACCATCACTAGACATCGCCTCACACCTCACTCGGCTTCCATGATGTTCCCTGGTCACTCTAGTGATGATCAAGCTACTGCCATCAGGGAACCCGCCTGCATTTTCTGGCCACGTGTACTTTATTACATCAGACCGCTCATTGCTCTCACACTTTAAAGTAGCATTTGTTTCCTCCATTAAAGGATATCTGCTACTGTTTGTAAGGATGTTGACAGAAACTGTTAAAAAACAAGGTTTCTTTTTGACATTTAACTAAAATTGAGAGAAAGACTAGTCAGCTACCTTGTCTTATTTCTGCTTACAATATGTTCTACGAAATAAACCTGTGTATACATTTTACATATGTTTTACATCTATACTTAGATTTTAATTCACATTAATTAACATATATGGGCAGATTTTCAACATTTATTTAATTTGATAATTATTTTGTTACTACCGTCCTACGTTAGCTTAATACTGTTTGATTTACAACTGTCATTTTGTATATCATAAGCATGTATGAAAATGTAAAAGGAAAGTAACTATACAACACTTATCCCCGATAGTATTTAAAAAAACATGAATAGATTATTAAAATGAATTTTAGCATATAGAAAAAATCAAGTTAACCAAGCATATAATAAGTAAGAGGCAGTAGTAGTGGTTATTTTTTTTCAAAAAGGAGCTTCTATTTACTTAGCTACATTTTCAGAAAAGTGTTGTAAGATTTTCATATTTACCAAGATATGCAACATAAAAGAATTAAAATATTTTCTTTCTGTATTTAAGATGCAAACTTGTAGTTTTCTGTCATTAACTCTAACATATAAATGGTAAACACATTGATAAGTTTTGTATTTGTAATTACTGAATCATTATTACTGACACACTAAGTCAGTCGGTGTCTGTGAAATGGTTTCTTTTATAGGATTTTTGCATAGAAAATGCCAAATGCAATGAATTTATTCTTTAAATTATCTTCTTTTTTTTTCGAATGGAGACAAGAAAATAGAAACAGCCGGTCCTTACGTGTGTTGCAGGTGATAGCAATGACAGATGGGCAGTAGACGTCCATGGAAAAAAATAAATGGCTACAATTTTCTAAGCTGGTCTCCTCGCCTGTGCACAACAGGCCATCAAGGAATAAATAGACTTCCTTGAACTCGAAGCTATCTGTAAACACCGCGAAAGCTTGCGACCTGTTTGACAGTCAAAATGTTTGTCTATTGACCTATTCAATGTACCGACATAAAAAAGAGACATTTCAATATACACACAATTTGAAGTTGAAATTAAAACTTTATTTCGGAATCAGGTTATACATATTGCTTTTATTATTTAATGAAGGCTTAGCCAGCCAATATATTTTTCAATCTGCCAAGCGGATATTTATGAACGTAACTTGTTTTATTGCTTTAAAAGATTTCATGCTTTTAAAACCACTTAACCTTCCCTTTTTATGTTCAAAACAAATAACTAACACACACACACACAGAGAGAGAGAGAGAGAGCCATGCTTATATACACACACACACACACACGTATAAAGTATTTTAACGTTATGATCAAGGTGATTTTAAAATAGTATGGAGCTCAGTCGTTAGAATAATGCAAAACCCATATCATTATTAAAGAATATTCTTTGAAAGCTTTATATTTATGAACTGCATTTCTTGAATATGACATGCAAAACAAATATAATTACACAGCACATAAACGTAAGACTATAACAAGCTACACACGTGTTGAAGCCCAGCATCCTGCAGGCCACCTGCGCCTCTTGTTTCCTAAACCTATTGGCACAGACTTTGCGCAATTTTCCTCTGTACACCATCTCAAGGCGGCCATTCCACTGTCACAAGCCGGACATGAGACTGATATGTGCTACTGTTTGTAAGGATGTGTACAGGAGCTGTTAAAAAACATGAGATTTCTTTTTGTCATTCAACTAAAATTCAGAGAAAGACTATCAACTACCTTGTCTTATTGCTGCTTACAATACGTTCTAAATAAAACTATAGTATATTACGATTGCTAAAGTAAAACCAAAGTCCCTTTTGATAAATTTGTAGCCAACAAACTTCATGTCCTATTGCTCCTTACAACATGATCTACAAAATAAACCTATGTATACATTTTACATATATTACACATCTATACTAAGATTTCATTCAATATTAATTAACATATGTGGGCAGATTCTGAACATTTATTTATTTGATAATTATTTTGTTACTACCGTCCTACGTTAGCTAAATACTATTTGATTTACAACTGTCATTTTGTATAACATAGGCATGTGTGAAAATGTAAAAGTAAAATAACAATACAACACTTATCGAAAAGAGTACTTAAAAAAATATGTAAAATTAATGAAATGAATTTTAGTAAAAAAATCAAGTTAACCAAGCTTATAATAAGTAAGAGGCAGTAGGAGTGATTAATTTTTAAGTTTCTGTTTACTTAGCTACATTTTCAGAAAAGTGTTGCAAGATTTTCACATTTATCCAGATATGTAACATAAAAGAATTAAAATATTTTCTTTCTGTATTCAACATGCAAATGTGTAGTTTTCTATCATTAAGTCTAACATATAAATGGTAAACACATTGATGAGTTTTGTATTTATAAAAAAAAAAGTTCTTACTATTACTGCAAAAGATGTAATCCGAGCATGCGTGATGAGTCATCTCATGCTCACACTCAAAAATGCTTGTCTCATTCCCGAAACAAGATACAAAATGGGTTATTCCTCCAAGGATTTCATGGTGTCTCTCCAAAGGTATTTCTCTCACTATCGCCGCTTGCCTAAACATTGCAGAATGCCCTTTTCTTGAAATATTGTCAGGATTGTTAATAAATGTTAATTAACATGCTGCATGGGTTGTTAAATCATACAAACTTTAGTGTTAAGCATCTGTAGCGTGCGAAGTTAGATAAATAAATAGATTAGCGTGTCCTTCAGAAGAAAACATTCTTCTTTTATAGAGCGATATTTTATGTATAAAGAAATACACTCTTCCTGGAACAAAGGAAGTGTCATAACCTTTTTCTTATTTTTTTCCCGCTATGTTCTTATACATGAGATCGCTTTGTAACGCTGAAGAGACTCGTGTCAAGTGTTTTCATTAGGAGAGGATAGGGATATATGAAATAAGAATGGATAGATGGACTGACCGGGGAACATTTTGAGACATGTCTTTTAACTCAATCTGTGTGTGTGTGTGTGTGTGCGCGCGCGCGCGCGTGTGTGTGTGAAACGTTAAATTTCAAAGTGACAATTTAATGATTAGAAAACTTAAAGACTCGTCCTTCGAGCTATGTAATTTCAGAAGAATGAGTATTAGTCGTCTTTACACAGAATCAAACCCTAACTGAGAGAAAAGAACTCACGATGGTAAGCCGAGGTGTCTACAGACGACACTGGCAGTGATGTTAGACGACACGCACAGCATCATCCAATGACCATCTCCGATGTCTATCTCTAGATGACCTGTGTTAGGTCCCATGTCCTGGATATCCTTAAAACGCAGTCCTGTGTGTTCTGGGAATTTTTTAAAGTAATCACTCAGAGATTTATTTAGGTTTCGTTAAGTAGATGGTGGTAATTAATCTTCTCAAAGCAAAGAGGTAATAGAAGAAGACCTGAAGTAAACTAACCCTGTATTTTATCAAGATAGTAACACTTAAAAACACCCACTTTATTTATTAAATAAGGTATAATAATAATACTTAGTAGCAGTAGTATTGAATTATTTCCACAGTTCCGAGTTGTTAAACTCATGTGTGTTCTTTTGCTTCTCAAGAATATGCTACATATTTATATGGTATGTTAAAATAATTGCCATGACAGCAGATTACACAAACAAAATTAAAATTTCTAATATTGTAGTAATATAATTATTTTCTAAAATCTAGTAATTTAATAACTCATTTTATGTTATGTTTGCTTATATGTGGAAACTATGATACGTGTGATGCACAATGCAGTAGAGATTACAACTACAGCTTTTTCGAATTAAATAACTGACACACAAAGTCAGTCGGGATCTGTGAAATGGTTTCATTTATTATTGCCAATTTTTTTCTGCAATTTTAGCGATCAACGTTGCTCTACAATATACCTTAATAACAGCTTAAGAACTTTTAACATAAAACAAACAGAAAATAGAGTATTTTAAAACACAAGCATCCAATAGTCTCTCTGCAAACAGACAGATTGAGACATGCAGTTGACTGTACTCCTGATAAAGGTTACATTTAAATGGGGTTGTACATTGTCATGTCTGTATTTGTGCAGATAAAGGAATTCCTATATATATATATATACAAACACACAAACAGAATCCAAATATCCATATATAATCTATACACATAGCAAAATATATTTATATATCCGTCACATGTATTCTCACATTAAGTCCTAAACTAATTTAAAAGCAATATTGTTAGGTGTTAAACTGTTATGTGTTGTAAAAAGTACATCAAATGTATCACCTACATCTCTAAACATTCTTGCAGGCTTGATATATCGTTTCTAAGGAAAATGAAGTTACCATTCTAGGACTTTTGCATAGAAAATGCCTAATGCGATGAATTTATTCTTTAAATTCTCTTTCTTTTTTCGAATGGAGACAAGAGAATAGAAACAGCAGGTTCTTACGTGTGTTGCAGGTGATAGCAACGACAGCTGAGCAGTAGGTGTCCACGTAAAACCGAGAATGGCTACAATTTTGTAAGCTGGTCTCCTCGCCTGTGCACGAGAGTCCATCAAGGAATAAATAGTACAAATGTAGCTTGTAGTCGAAGCTATTTGTATCCACGGCGAAAACTTGCGACCTGTTTGACAGTCAAAATATTTGTCTATTGACCTATTCAATGTACCGACATACAAAAGAGACATTTCAATATACACGCAATTTGAAGTCGAAATTAACATTTATTTCAGAATCAGGTTATACATATTGCTTTTATTATTTAATGAAGGCTTAGCCAGCCAATATATTTTTCAAAGATTTCATGCTTTTAAAACCACTTAACCTTCCCTTTTTCTGTTCGAAACAAATAACTAAAACATACACACACAGAGCCATGTTTATATATATATATACACACACGTAGAAAGTATTTTAACGTTATGAACAAAGTAATTTTAAAATAGTATGGAGCTCATTCCTTAGAATAAGGCAAAACCCATATCATTACTAATTCAAATTCTTTGAAAGCTTTATATTTATTAACTGCACTTCTTGAATATGACATGCAAAACAAATATAATTACACAGCACATAAATATAAGACTACAACAAGTTACACACGTGTTGAAGCCCAGCATCCTGCAGGCCACCTGCGCCTCTTGTTTCGTAAACCTTCTGGCACAGACTTTGCGCCATCTTCTTTTGTAGAACATCTCAAGGCGGCCATTCCACGGGGCAGTTCCATTTATAAGCCGGCCAAGAGACTGTGCATCTGATCAGTCATGAAAGTTAATTAGCAACGACCTACAGCAAACTTTATTACCGACAGATTTGTACATCCAAACCTTCGTGTTCTTCTGTTAATTTCTGTCAGACACTATTGTGTTAAATCTTTAAAAAGTGAAGGGATCTGATTATGAGAACATTATTTTGGTTATTTTAGAATAAATAAGTGAATGTGCGAGACAGTTTACACTAAAAAAGAAAATGTCTTTATTGCTTTATATGAAACTCTCTATATTAAACTGTCATAAGTGATAATTATTTCAAAGGACACCTTACCGACACTATAATTGCTCACACACTGTAAAGTAGCATCTGTTTCTTCCATTAGTGGACATCTGCTACTGTTTGTAAGGACGTTGACAGGAGCTGTTAAAAAACATAATGTTTCTTTTTGACATTCAAATAAATTGAGAGAAAGACTATTCAACTACCTTGTCTTATTGCTGCTTACAATATGTTCTAATCAAAACCATAGTACACTACGATTGCTATGGCAAAACCAAACTACCTTTAGAGAAAATTGTAGCCAACGACCTTATCTCATATTGCTCCTTACAATATGTTCTACGAAATAAACCTATGTATACATTTTACATCTTCATTCTGTGAGCAGGGCAGCGAGTGAAACACACCGCTGTACATAAATTTCATCGACCTGGAGAAGGCTTTTGACAGCATTCACAGAGAGTCTTTGTGGAAGATCCTGAGGCATTACGAAGTCCCTGCAAAAACATGTTCAGATCATTGCACTGCTGTACAGCGGTTTCGAATCCCAGGTTGTCTGTTACACGGAGCTCACAGACCCCTTCAACCTCAGTACTGGGGTGAAGCAGGGCTGCCTTTTGTTGCCTTTCCTCTTCATCCTGGCCATGGACTGGATCATGAAGACTTCCACCGAAAGTGAGAAGAGAGGGATCAGATTTACCATGACTATGTCAGCAACAACAACGCTGGATGACTTGGACTTTGCTGATGACATTGCCCTGTTGTCGCATCGCCATCAAGACATGCAGGAAAAATCCAATGCCTTCTCAGAAACAGCTGGAAACCTTGGCTTGAAGGTCAGCACAAAGAAAACGAAAAGTATGAGAGTGAACGCCAGAGTCCAAGACAGCATCAAACTAAATGGAGAAGAGATTGAGGAAGTTGACAGTTTCACCTATCTTGGGTCCAAAATGTCAAACACCGGGGATGCGGAGGTGGAGATTCGAGCCCGACTGGCGAAAGCCAGCCAGGCCTTCGGCTCACTCAGGAGCACATGGAAGGCAACAAACATCAGCCAGAAGATCAAGCTGAGAATCTTCCAGTCAACTGTGATCAGCACCCTCCTTTACGGATCAGAATCATGGAAGATGACCAAAATCATCAGTAACAGACTTGACGTCTTCCAAAACAGATGCCTCAGGCGCATACTTAACATCTTTTGGCCAAATACCATCAGCAACGAAGAACTCCACCGAAGAACTGAAACCGAGTCCATCACCACGCAGGTTCAACGAAGGCGTTGGCGATGGATTGGACATGTGCTCCGCCAGCAGACAGCAGACCTCTCCACAGTCGCCCTACGATGGACTCCAGACGGCCAAAGAAAACGAGGCCGCCCAAAGGAAACTTGAAGAAGAACAGTGGAAAGGGAGATGAAAGGAAAGGGCTGGACATGGGGTCCCCTAGAGCGGGTTTCAGCGGATCGACATCGGTGGCGGACTCTGGTCGAGGCCTTATGTGCCACCTGATGAACGAAGAGTTTAAAGAAGAAGAATACATTTTACATATATTTGACATCTATACTTAGAATTCATTACACATTAATTAACATATATGGGCAGATTCTGAACATTTATTTATTTGACAATTACTTGGTTACTACCGTCCTACTTTAGCTAAATACTGTTTGATTTACAACTGTCATTTTGCTTTAAACTTCCTGTTATTGCTTAACTTGAAACATTGCTCAATTACTTAATCTCTTACTGTTTGATATACAGTATTGTATTATTGTAACATTGTATGACAAACGAATGTATAACACCGTGTAAAGAGTCGCGATTCAATGCCAATATTGTTTGTGGTTATTTTAGTTGTTTGTTGTCTCAGGTCATAGGTCTGAGCTGGGTACCATGGGAGAACAGTCACGCGTCCTACGACGCAATCTCCACGTGAATATTATGACGTCATTCAATGAGGTTTTTTTTCACTAATAAAAGGTGGCGAGGGGTAACCATGGAGACTACATGAATCCAGGTGGGATCCATGCCGACTACACGGTACAAAGATTATGATTGGTCAGCATGGACCCTACAAATAGTCTCTAAGCGATCATCTTGGCTACCTGGTCGCTAATGGCCTGATTGGCCGAAATAGTAGAGGGGGACAGTTAAGTTAGGTAAATTAACGTCTCCCAGAACAGCCAGAGCCGAGCTGCTTGAGGTGACAGACCTCCGACTCACTGGTCTCTTGGGTGTAACGGTCGGTGTATTCAGCGGTGAGACATCCAAGTGAGCAGTACTACACGGAGGCGGCAGACATTCACTGCGATCCGCTGTAGACTTTACTTCTGCGAGTCATGCAGTGGAAATCTGTGTATGAGGACGGACCTTCCAATGTATTAGCAACGCGTTAATAACAGATGCTAATACTGGAATCTTGTACTAATCAGTCGCTAACAGTGCACCTACCGAAAAGTAGTACTCAGTCGCCATCCCCTGCCGAACATTTTTAATTTCCACCATTAACGTTTCCCCTGTTTGGACACGTTCAGACATAACCGACTTGAGATTCGTTTGGATATAATTCACCGAATAAAGGTCCGTACCGACGATACACAATCTTGGCTATCATTCATCCGTTCGTCGGTTCTTACACACTAATAAACAAAATGATTTGCCTGAAGAAATCTGCCTATTTTTTACTAAACAAAACAAAATAACGTATAGAAAAAACAAATCCTAACTACGATCTATAACCTATCTTGAAACTGATATTCGTGTATACACAACTTTCCGTTAACTAAGTGCAGTCAGATCTCTGTACAGATGAGGGTAAGACAGATTTAACATAAGCATGTATGAAAATGTAAAAGGAAAGTAATTATGCAACACTTATCGCCGAGAGTATTTAAAAAAATAGATTATTAAAATGAATTTTAGTATAAAAAAAGAATCAAGTTAACAAAGCATATAATAAGTAAGAGGCAGTAGTAGTGGTTAATTCTTTTTTCAAAAAAAAGGAGTTTTTATTTACTTAGCTACATTTTCAGAAAAGTGGTCTAAGATTTTCACATATACCCAGATATTTAACAAGAAAGAAAATATTTTCTTTCTG
This sequence comes from Pomacea maculata, assembly GCA_004794325.1. NCBI lineage: Eukaryota > Metazoa > Mollusca > Gastropoda > Architaenioglossa > Ampullariidae > Pomacea > Pomacea maculata. The sequence continues at coordinate 240,306 of SRHC01003034.1, forward strand.
CATTTAACATGCAAACATGTAGTTTTCTGTCATTACCTCTAATATACGAATGGTAAACACATTGATGAGTTTTGTATTTGTAAAAGAAAAGTTCTTACAGTTAGTGCAAAGGATGTAATCCTGGCATGCGTCAAGACTCATCTCAAGCTGACACTCAAAAACGCTTGTCTCATTCCCGAGGCAATATATCAAATTGGTTGCTCTTCCAGTCATTTCATAGTATCTCTCATCAGGTAGTTGTCTCACAATCGCCGCTTGCCTAAACATTGCAGAATGCCCTTTTCTTGAAATATTGTCAGGATTATTATTAAATTTTTATTAAAATGCTGCATGGGTTCTTAAGTCATAAAAACTTTAGTGTTAAACATCTGTAGCGTGCGAGGTTAGATAAATAAATAGATTAGCGTGTCCTTCAGACGAGAATATTCTTCTTTTATAGAGCGATTTTTTATGTAAAAACTAGAAAACTTAACGACTCGTCCTTCGAGTTATGTAATTTCAGTAGAATGAGTATTAGTCATCTTTACACAGAATCAACCCTTAACGGAGAGAAAAGAACTCACGATTGTAAGCCGAGGTGTCTACAGACGACACTGGCAGTGATGTTAGACGACACACACAGTGTCTCCCAATGACCATCTCCGATGTCTACCTGTAGAAGACCTCTGTTAGGTGTCATGTCTTGGATATCCTTAAAACGCAGTCTTGTGTGTTCTGTGAATTTTTTAAAAATTAATCTATCAGAGATTTATTTAGGTTTCATGAAAGTAGATGGTAGTAATTAATGTTCTCGAAGGAAAGAGGTAATAGCATAAGACCTGGAGTAAATTAACCTGTATTTTACCAAGATA
>SRHC01003034.1:242530-277540 GCA_004794325.1 Pomacea maculata
TTATATAGACAGCAAATATATTTTTGAATCTGCCAAGCGGATATTTATGAACGTAACTTGTTTTATTGTTTTACTAGATTTCGTTCTTTTGAAGCCACTTAATGTTCTCTTTTTCTGTTCGAAACAAATAACTACAACATACACACACAGAGCCATGCTTGTATATATATATATACACACACACGTATAAAGTATTTTAACGTTATGATCAAGGTAATTTTAAAACGTATGGAGCTCAGTCGTTAGAATAAGGCAAAACCCATATCATTACTAAAGAAAATTCTTTGAAAGCTTTATATTTATTAACTGCACTTCTTGAATATGACATGCAAAACAAATATAATTACACTGCACATCAACATAAGACTACATCAAGTTACACACGTGTTGAAGCCCAGCATCCTGCAGGCCACCTGCGCCTCTTGTTTCCTAAACCTATAGCCACAGACTTTTCGCCAGCTACTTTTGTAGAACATCTCCAGGCGGCCATTCCACGGGGCAGTTCCATTCATAAGCCGGCCATAAACCTGTGCATCTGATCAATCATGAAAGTTAATTAGTAACGACCTACGGCAAAGGGATCTAATCATGAAAATATTTTTTAGTTATTTTAGAATAAATAAGTGATTGTTCGAGACAGTCTACACTAAAAAAAGAAAATGTGTTTATTGCTTTATATGAAACTCTCTATATTAAACTGTCATAAGTGATGATTATTTTAAAGGACACCTTACCGACACATGGGATTACGAGAAGAAAAGCTGCAAAAGCGGATGCTACCACGAACATCTTCATGTTTGTTTGTTGTCCCAGATGCGATGGTACTTAAAAAATCTAAAGAAAGAGACGAATAATGGTGAATACCGGTTTCTGTTTGACTACGATGCCCTGTTGTGTACGTGTAGTGTACATGCGCCTTTGTTTGTATTAAAACTACACAGCACACTGAACTAAGCTCAACATCAGGCTCAGTGTAACACAAAGCCCGCTAGTAATTTCACCTAACAAAGTATAGGCTTTCCCTAGGTGATGCAATATATTACTTTTACAGCTTAAATGTTTGAACATTGACATATGACTTAGTACAGTATACTGAAAGTTAACGCTCATTTCGCGTGTGTTTTTTTTTTTTAATTTTGATTTTTTTTTTTATTTTTTTTTTTCTTGGTCTCGAATGCTGACACCATCCTCTTTCACGAGCATGATAATTAATCGCGAGATTTTTAATTACTTTTCTATTACTATTGTTATTTTTACTGTCAGTTTTCGTTAGTAATTAGAATGTTCTTAGTACATAAAGTCTAATATACTTACAGAAAGCCTTAAAGAAGAATACGCCAGGCGACTCGCTGTCCTGTATTCCAGTGTACTGCGCTTATATAACCCCTTGGTTGGAAGTCAATCCTGACACGACTGAGGACAAGGATGAGCAGCAATAATCTCTGTAAACACCAAAGAACGAATTTAGGGAAGAGGTCCTTTCCTTGTAATGCCGGCGTTTAGCACGGCACGAGTGTCAGGCGATCATTCGTCCCTCGGTCGGTACTCGTCTCATTTTTTTTTATAGGGGAGGATGGTGGGTACAAGGACAGAAACTGTAGTGTGACTGCTTCAAGTAAGGCAAAGAGGAAAGAAATCAAATCAAAAAGCATCTCTTGGGGTGTGTTTGTGTGGTCAATAGAAGGAACACAAGCGTGTGAGAGAGGGACGGAGTCTTCTTTTTTTTTTTTTTGGTTTGGGGGAGGGGTTGATGAATTGTTCAAATGTTATAGATAGACGCATTTAAAAGAAAAATGGTGGTGGTGGTGGTGGTGGTGGTGGTGGTGGTGGTGGTGGTGGTGGTGGTAGGAGTAGTCAGTGATGTATTTTCATTTCAAGCGTTTCAGTAAGACTTTAGTAGTTTGATTAATTAAGCTATAAGGTGTTTGTAGCATACATTGAGTCGGATAGTATTTACATCGTGTTGTAAATTGTCTGTTATATTTATTTGGTCATTAAACATTTTATTTTGGTTATTTAGCTTTAACTAATTTGTTTCCGTTCAAAAGAGGTGGATATTATTGTTTCATAAAATTTATTTCTATTTCTGTAAATATTAGGATGCAGGGATTGTAAGTTCCTTTTCGATTCGAGTTTTCATTCTTCGATATTTTATATCTGTGAAGTTGTCTATTAGAAAGACGGGGTACATTTTCTAGAAGATGAATTACGATTTAATAATGCAAATTCTGGGTCAACTGTCTACTTTTGTCTTTTTTTCAATTGTTAATAATAATAATAATAACAAAGAGCATGTGTATGAAAGACAAGCGAAAGTATAGAACCTGCAATCTGCTATGACAGCTGCCTGAGTACAGACTGAGTAGTCAGTCACTACACGAAAACAATTTTATCTTTCGAGCAAAGTGCTCAATTGTAATACTTATTTTTTATTTTTATTTTTTAGTAAATCTGCTAGCTCATTATTACCTAACATCATCTATCCTTCAATCTATCTTTAGCTAACGAATATGACTTCAGTGGCATCTTATCATCGCTCCTGTAGGAGAGGTCAACAGTGAACTGACCAATAATATTTGTGAAGATATTATATTTTGGAGCATTTACTATACGCTACTTTACTGTACTATTTACACTATATTTTATGCTATAACACACGCTAGGCTGATTTCTCGCTTTCAATTTACTTTGGGAAACCAGGAAAGACATATTTTTATTTCTCCTGAGCTCTTCCGTGATGTCTGTGATCTACGTATTTTCAGGTTTGTCCATGCACAGTCAGTACTTTTTTCTCTTGTCTCTTTTTTCTATTAGAATTGTTAAAAATGTGACTGCACTTCTTAGCTCATTGACTTGTATTCATGAGACATCCATGCGCGAAACCTTTACACACTCACTACTCCACAGTTCACTCTTGTAACCCTACCCATACTGTCACGTGTGCGTGTGTGTGTTCCATCAAACTTCTTGTATGTCCTCCGGTCGTTAGTACCATCTAGAGAGAGGAAGACTTCTGACATCTACTTGATATTATTTGCTTGAGATAAGAGCACAGAGTTCCGCGCACTGAAGCTTTTTCCTAAGTCTACGAAAGTGCCACAGAGATTAGAAGAAACAGAGAGGAAGAAGCTGGCTTTTGGAGTCTTTCCTAAAGATAGTATTGTTCGGTTTTCTTCGATGGACCAAATACGGGACAATATAATAATCGTACAGTTGACACAAAAGGTCATGAATCTGTGTTTAAGACCAAATAAGGGAATCTGCCTGTATGAAAGTCTCTTTCTGCACGGGAAACACTTCCACGCCTATATACTGAAAAAAATCCCTTTACTACATTAAAGTTTTACGAAAGAGATTTTATTAAAAGCTGGGTAAATCTCGGTTCAAAATATAGATTTTGGTGCAAAAATTAAGACTACTTCATGCAGTCCCAAGCGACACACACAGCAGAACCTTACTTATCTGTTTTTAATGGCTGCGCCCGTCATTCGCATAATAAAAAATTACTGTCGTAAACTCTGGGGCGGAGTCCGCAGATCTGGTAGAGGTATGATTTCTGCCACCCCGGCTGTTCACACCGTCGACACCCCAACAAATTACATCGACATTTCACTTATACTAAATTGCTGCTGTACACTCTAGGATTAGCTTTTCGAGCCCCCAGCATGCATCACCCCAATGAAAACACAACTTGAGGCAGTTTAGTACGTTTTAGAGATTACTATAATTTACCAAAAATATAAAAGGGAATACACAAGAATAAGTAACTTTGCAATAAGTTGTTTCCGTATCTTAGCTCGTTCTCTAAGGTCCTCCAGTTTACCTACCTACACTCTTACTACTAATCCAGATAACTCGTGAGCCAGATCTAACCTTAACGGACTGTACACACACAACACTACACTCACACTCCCCCCGTACACTCCTCATCCATACGCCACTTAGCTGTGTTCAAATGTCTTTGTTGCTGGGGTGTTGACTCGACTGCAGCACCTCTCAGAGACCGACACTCATTCACCAGACTCAGCTTTCACTGGTTTCATCAAACAGCTGCTGGTACTTCGACAGCTTTGAGCCGACCTCCGACAACTTTACTCCACAAGAGCCACATGCGAAAGACTGAGACGCTGATGTCACTCCCCAGAAGTTTCTAGCCAAAAACGCTGAGATGGCATCTAGATCTTTCTGTCAACATGCTTCCATTCGTCAATCAAGCCACATGACACACTACAGCCAATCACACCTCACAGCCACCACAAGTCTAAGCTCCCGCGTAAATGACGCAATTCCTAAAGAGAAGTGACGTCATTCCTAAAGTACAAGCAGATGTGCAAACCACACTACAGCCCTACCCCCTCTTTAGTGACAATTACGAATAATCGACAATTATTCTAAATATTAGCAACTGATAAGATAGATGCCTTACAGTCAAATTCTTACCTTTTTGTGTTGCTTATGTAGTTTTCTTGAAAAAGTCAGACAGGAGTCACTGCTTTGTGTTCTTGTAGCGCTTCAATCGTATCGACGTGCGGAGTTTGCGAAGTTTTATCATGTCACTAAAATTTTAATCAACTTTCTGCTCAAGAAAGAAAACTTAAGGTGTGGCACACGTAGTGTAAATTCCTGTAGTTGGAATTCGTGGTGGCAAAATTTTGTGATGTTTATCAGTTTGTTTTACGTCACGTGTTCAGTCGTCTGGTTGTTTCAATGTCAGAAAATCAGAATAAGCCATTTTAAGATCTCCATCTGCACCTTTGAAATAATTATCAGTTAGCACTGACATACAACACAACAGTAATTTCTCGTGTCACTAAATTCCAAGCTTTCCCATTTGACTTGTTTGCTTTTCATTTCTCTAAATGCCTGTGAATCTAAGAACCGAAGTGACTTAATAGTCTTTCATCAGTACTCATATTTATTTGTGTAAAATAATTTATTGTATTTTATGTCAAGAGCTTTGTTAATCTTTTTTCTAGGAGAGAGGACAGATAATCTGTATCTCGTCCGATAGTTAGGGTCAGTGATCTACTTACATTGTATTCTTAATGTGAAAGAAAGACTTTAATTGTTATTCAGTTTTGGCAGGTTGTTGTGGTCGAAATTATGTCGAACCAGCTAATATTTCTCTTCTGTGTGTTCTTGTTATATGTGTAGGTAGTCATTGTACATGATTATCTTATACATAGAAAAAAATATATGTATGACTACGAATGTTTTATTTGCACCTTGTTAGAACGTTTTCCGCGTACATTTATGCCCTTGACCATTACTTCAGTGTTTGCGAGTTCCTGTAAGGAAGTTTTCCTTTCTTTTCTATTAACTTTGTTTTTCAACAGATTGTAAGTGGTTGGTTTTTGACTTTACTGGATTCAGTGCTGATAGTGAAAGTGTTCCTGGTAACCAGGAATGACCGGTTAACCCCTCTGATCTGTTTGACAAACTTTTTACTCGGGGTCGAGTGGGACTACCTTGCGACCTTCACCCTCATCCCCCAACTTGAGTACTAGCTTTGTATTGATGGTTTTAGTTTTGATTTGATTACAGTTCGTATTTCTGATGCTGAGACTAGGACGGGCTTCCTTTCCTGCTTTTCAAGTTCGGAAAATAGACTTCACTGACGTTTCCTTTAATAATAATATGGTTAGTGTCAAGTGATGTAGTGTTGATTAAGCTTTAAGATGTTTGTCATAAACATGGTGTCAAACTGACTAGTGTTTATAGCGTGCTGTAATCATCTGTTATATTCATTTGTGGCCATTGACCATTTTATTTTGTTTATTTGAACGTATATACTGCCATGTGTGTTTGTGTATTCCTTCAAGCTTCTTGTCTCTCCTCGGCTCGACAGTACCATCTACTTGCGGACAGCAGAAAAAGCATCTCATGAAAGAGGAAGACTTCTGATATATCCGCTTGTCAGCTTGTTTGCTTCAGATAAGAGCTGTTCATAAGTGTATATTCCATGAAACTTTTTGTATCTCCTCAGCTCACCAGTACCATCCACTTGAACCAGGGACTAGAAAAGTGAGAGAGGAAGACTTCTGAAACATCCGCTCATCATTGTTTGCCTGAGAGACGAACACAGAGTTCCGCGAACTGAAACTTGCTTCTCGGGAAGGTATCGCGGTTACTCGACGGAAAGACACAACGGCCGATTTCACAGTTAAATGGCACTTTTTTGGGCACTCAGCCGAGTTTCAATAAAGAGTATGAACAAGGCTAAACGAAGCACACTGACTTGCATGGCACCAAAGATTACATCAGTTAGAATGAGTCCTTTGTCTTCAATCTTTGTTTTTCAGCAGAAAGCATTGAAAACAACAGAAAGCTAGTTCTGGCATTCCCGTTTCCGAAAATACATATATACTGTTTACTGGTGTACCCATGTTAGTTTAGTTGTCTTGATATTAAACTCTTCTTCGTGCAATACATAGCGCAGTAATAGAATTCTTCCAGACCTTTTATACACACACAGACACAGATACATATAAAGCTCACCGCCACTAGCAGCACCACCAACAAAATGACAATGGCGCTCATACACACCTTAAAAACCTTCTTATTCATGTATGAACACACGTTTTATCTTTTACAAAATATAAAACATTTTTAGTATTACCCATTTAAATCTTTTAGATAACTGAAATCGCTTAACACAAAAAAATACCCAACAGGTGGTAGCACAATTCACATAAAGGAGGCATCTTTGACTGAAGTAAATTTTGTCTTTGTACCAGTGACCGTACGAAACAGGAGACAAGGGCAAAGTAGGAGAAAGATTTCTGTTTTACTTAAAGGGAAGTAAAAATCCCTAGTTAGACAAGAGACAGTTATAAGTAATAAGCAAATCAGTCTCAAGGCAAAATGGCTTATCTCCCCTTAAATAATTTTAACACACTATTTTTTGTCGTTCATGCATTCTAGTTCAAAAACACATAGAACAGTGATAAGATGAGCATTGTTTATTGTATTGGTATGTGCAGTTCTTAAGCATCCTAGTACATGACTTGAAGTACGAGTATAAATACTGATACTGGTATCACAGAGACATGCACTGTCTATCCGTTTCTACTTTTTTATTTTAAACGTTTCAAACACGCTCCGACTGTTTCTAGACATCTACTCTTTTCTTTAACCTAGACGCCATGATAACTTTTAAACCCGAAAACGGAAGGCCTTTCCGTGCATACATCCTTGCAAACAGGAGATTGTCTCATGACATACAGATGATATATCAAATAGCAACTTTTATATATAATTTGAAACAAGTTTATTAATATGAAAAAAACGTTCAAAATGCAGAAGGCATTAACAAGAAGCCAAAACGTTTGACTAAAGGATAATTGTTTATTTACATAGAGGGTTAAAAAAAATTTAAAATATTCTAAAACTTAGATTAACTAACAGTTTTAATTTACATTTACTATTTTAACTACTGATAACTTCATAATTATAACATTAAATAGATCTTCGTTTTCTTTCGGTGTGTAATAACAAGATTAAAAGAAAATTTTCATTTTCCTTAAGGTTACTGTTTTTTTTCTAGTTAGATATGTCCCTATCTCTTCTAAACTATAAATTATAAAGTCTGGACACATCATAAGCAATATGCATTTTATTCTATAGTACATGCTTTGTTTTGTTTGGGGTTTTTTTTTTTGTTTTTTTGTTTGTTTTTTTTTTTTTGCCATTTTCAAACTTTTCAAATCAGTTCTGGTGTTATTTACTCCTTTGCCTTTCCACTTGCAGACACTTCAAACATTGCTGTAGATGTGTTATTTTTCTTCGGCAAGCTCGGTAGTGTTGACATAGATTGGGTCTGTAGCAGAGAAACATCAATGTAAGGAGATAAAGCATCTACAACCAATCTTTCAATTATCAGGAGGTCTTCAGCGATAACAAATCAAACATTGTAACCTTTGCACTTGGTGACCGGATGAACAAAATAAAATTTTGCACAGAAAAATTGGGAAAGATAAACAATTGTTAGTTTTACATCTTTTTAAAGTATGATCACCAATTTGCATCTTTAAAAATTGGATAAAGGATTTATTTTCTACCGGCATCCCTACCATTAAAGTGTTGTGAACAAATGCATACAATCAAATCCTTTTTATTCCTCAGGTTACCTAAAAAATGAAGCGGTGTGTACTTTATTTTTACTCCAAAGTTTGTAATACAAATATTATTTCAAATGCAAGGTGTACCAACACTTTGAAGTAGGATGTATGAAGACATTTTTGTCAAGTTCTATGCAAATATATAAAATATTTCTACAATATATACAAATTCAAGATGTATTTATGCCTTTTTAAATACAATTTTATATCTAGGTACAAATTACCCGTATAAGCACTTTATTATTAAAAGAGCATGTGACTATTTTTAGAGCCTCACAAGAATCAACTTTGTCTGCATTTCGGGTCTACTTTCCAGTGTCATTGTTTTATAGTTTGCGTCAAAATATTTCATTTCGATGGATTCCCAACGCAGTTATTGTGAAAAATTAGGGAAATTTAAAGCAGCATAGTCCGGCAGTTGAGAATTACATTGTACGGTGACTTGTACTCCCTTCTGTGGAAAGCTGCTGAAATGTGTCGTGCGGTGATGGCGGTACGACTGTGTTAGTTGTTTGGTTTCTTGTGATTCAAGAAAAGATGGCCCCTGAAAAAAGACTAAATGAAGGATGAAACATTAACTAGCTCCGACGATAGTATGTTGAACACTTCCACTCAAAACACCACAGACTCCCAAGGAATACAAGTGCGACAGTGTGAGAGGACAGATAATGTGACTTAAAAAGTAAACATCAGTCATGCGACTGACAGACCTGTAACATCTACAAGCAATGAAATAGTGAACCGTTTAGAAGACCTACAACAAGCGACTGAAGTGTTGAGTTGAAGGAGGACAAAATACAATAACAAAGCATATCGACTGCGAAATCGAACTTCTAGCGAGAAGCATGTGTGACCTTAACAAATAAAGCAATCAACTGAAAAAGCTTTAGCAGCACTTCAGCATCAAACCATATTAATTAAAAGCGGTGCCCTAGGAAGATACTTCGTCTGCCTGCTCCCAAAGATTATGAGTTTCTACAACACATGCATTATAGGATCCAGGTGCGAGAAAGAAGACCGAGGCATGTGGTTGGTCCATTGTTATTAAATCAAACATTACTTGTGAGTGTGATCGCAGCATTATCCTGTACAGACAAACGGCATTAGTCACAAAACTTAGAAATCAATTTATCAAGATAATAATATATCTCAAAAATATTAATCATCATGTGTACTCTTGTCTGAAGTCTTAAATATGTTCTAAAGAAAACTAACAGATTTTTTTGCTATGAAAATGCATGTTCCATTTATATTTGTGTAGGTAAGTAAAGCGTCTTTATGTATGTTAAGTACCTTAATTTTACTTTAATTAATACCTCTTTTCCTCCTTTTGTTTCTCTCAGCAAAGTTACAAAACATGGCATACAGGAAACCAATAGATAGGAAGAGCTCGTTCTCATGGTTGTTACAGATGTTACCAACGTCCTCAATGTGACTGCAACCATCATTGCAAAATCCTTCATAGTTACAATCAGCTAACCTCAACTCCTCACCTGTGCATCTCAGATCGCCAAGGACGATCATGCCCAAACCTGAATGCAAGTCATTTTAATATCTGTATACCAATGCGGCGAAAGAACAAAAACTGAAACAGATACCCAAACTTTGCAGTCTAAAAAAATGTTTCTCAATGAAAATTTTAAACAGACGTGTCAACCTTGAATGAAGGCTGAGCTAGTTAATGCATTTCTGAATCCGCCCATACAGATATTTATGCACTTCACCTGTTTCTCTGTTTAACAGCTCAAACAAAATTGTCTAGTATTGTCAAATGCTATACGAATCAGTATACATGTGTACAGAATCAATTACCTAACTCAACATCCCACGTGACATTAAGACGACTTTAAAAGACGCCAACAGGCCGACACAAGTTTTCAATGTGATTGCATAAAACTTTACTCACCTCAGCTCTCTCTTAATAAAGTGAAACTCAGCCTTGGATACAAAACGGACAAAAGCGGCGGGAAGGCTCGAAATGTTTAAGACTTGTAGTCAAAGAGAACGGTTGTTTGCGCGACATTACTAGAGGACGGTCAATGTGTGTGTGTGTGATAATACCTTTAACGATAAGTGTAATTTCAAAAGATGCCCTCAGTGGGAGACGTTGATCATCATCATCTGTCTCAGTGACCACGGTACAGGTGTAGTTACCGTCGTGTGTCGTCTGCTGTGCTGCTATGATGTGTAGCTCCCCAGTAGTGCTGTTTACTTTCCCTGACCACGTGATGGAAGCAGGAGGCGGGTTGCTGTCAGCGTCACACACAAACGTCACATTGTGACCCTTGATGACCTCAGAGTAGGTGGACAGTGGCTGACCCTGATTATCACTCCGTGTTATCCTGATAACCGGGCGATCTGTAAACAAGCCAATAGATTATGATTCATCGCGTATATCAAATATCGAATTTGACAAGTGTATGAACCTGAAGTGTTTCCGTTGACACTTGCACGCAAATACACACACACTGTCACGGACCAGTCTGTGAGGGAGGTTGTTGCCCCTGTCTTTCGTTTTGTTAAAGATTATTGCCTTGCATTTAAGAGAGTGTTGATAGCGTCGCGGTTTTGCGTCAGAACCCGACGTCATTTTATGACGCAAAAAAGTGACGTAATTGGATAGAGACGCAAGTGAAAAAATATTTGGAAGAAGGCAGACGGCTGTGAGGAGGGAAAAGAGTCGGATAGAAAGTGTGTGTGGTGTTCGTTTTGGATATTGTGTGGGTCGATCCCTGCGGATGTATGTGTGGTACCAGCTTTAGGTCATGTGTTGACCTCCCAAGAGTTTGGTTGTGGTACCAGCTTTGGATCATGTGTTGATCCCCTGAAATATATTTGTGGTGCCTGGGTCATGTGTTGATCCCCAGCAAATATATTTTGAGTCGTCTGTAGGTGTCTGCTGAGTCAGCACCTGTTATTAATAAGCATCGGAACGTATATGTGGTTGCCTCAAGTCGTTTGTGTGGGTGGATATCAGTCAAGTGTGAGTAACTAAGACTCTAATGAATTTATTCGAAAACATACGACAGATTGAAGTATATAGATATGGACATGTGTATGCCGTTTCAGTGACAGTAAGAGAACTGTTAGAGTTGCAGATCGCTGTGTGGAAGATCTACTGACTATATGTATATATTTAGTTGATGTTCATTGATTTAAAGTTATTTTTGTTTCCACGACAAATCTTTGTGCTATATGTTTGAAAGAATACGCAAGGGAACGTGTGCGTGTTGTGAGAGTGAGAAAGAGATTTTATAAAAGCGCGTTCCTGACACACACACACACGTACACACACACACACGAAAAAAAAAGATGTGAGACTCACTAATAGAGGCAGCTCAAACATAAAGCATTCTGTCAGTTAATAACATGTCTTTTTTTTTCTTAACTCAAATAATCTCTCTTGATCCGAGTCGCCCCCAATGAGCATAGAACAAAATCATTTCCTTGAAGACTAAATGTTCTCAATGACTAAGTGGCCTTATTTCTAACTTTCATTGCTATTGGATAACAATACTCACAGTAAACCTGTAATTGCAATGTGCCACTGGAGACAACTTCACCATCACTAGACATCGCCTCACACCTCACTTGGCTTCCATGATGTTCCCTGGTCACTCTAGTGATGATCAGGCTACTGCCATCAGGGAACCCGCCTGCATTTTCTGGCCACGTGTACTTTATTACATCAGACCGCTCATTGCTCTCACACTTTAAAGTAGCATTTGTTTCCTCCATTAACGGATATCTGCTACTGTTTGTGTGGATGTTGACAGAAACTGTGAACAATGCATGCAATTCCTACTAGCAAATTAATAAAACAAGCTTGCCTAATCAGGAAAAAGTAGCTGTTTACCTTGTCTTTTTCCCCCTTACAAAATGTTCTAAGCGTAAAAGGTAGACTTTTTATAGATATTTCGCACAGATAGTTTGTTTTCCAAGTTAATTAAACTTTATGGACAAATACACACACAAAAAAATGTTTAAGGTGTAAATAACGCAAACAGAAGAGAGAGAAAAACAAAAGGTAATAAAAAAGATACCTTTAACGATGACTGCAGAGTGGTAAGATGCCCTCAGTGGGAGACGTTGATCATCATCATCTGTCTCAGTGACCACGGTACAGGTGTAGTTACCGTCGTGTGTCGTCTGCTGTGCTGCTATGATGTGTAGCTCCCCAGTACAGCTGTTTACTTTCCCTGACCACGTGATGGAAGCAGGAGGCGGGTTGCTGTCAGCGTCACACACAAACGTCACACTGTGACCCTTGATGACCTCAGAGTAGGTGGACAGTGGCTGACCCTGATTGTCACTCCGCGTTATCCTGATAACCGGGCGATCTGTAAACAAGCCGATAGCACGTGATTCGTCTCACATCTCAAACCAAAAGTAGCAGTTTCTGTCGAAACATGTACACGGCTACACATATAAACATACAAACACACCTAACCTTGTATGTAGGTTAAAAAAAAAAAGAAAAGAGAAAGATAATGAAGGTATGCAACCTGTACATAAAGCACTTTTTTTCTGTGAGATGATAAACTTGAAACTCATTTGCTTAAATACACTATATGCTGTCAATGGTTAAGTGGCCTTATTCATAACATTCATTGTCGTTGGATCCCAATACTCACAGTAAACCTGTAATTGCAGTGAGTCACTGGAGACAACTTCACCATCACTAGACATCACCTCACACCTCACTAGCCTTCCATGATGTTCCCTGGTCACTCTAGTGATGATCAGGCTACTGCCATCAGGGAACCCGCCTGCATTTTCTGGCCACGTGTACTTTATTACACCAGACCGCTCATTGCTCTCACACTTTAAAGTAGCATTTGTTTCCTCCATTAAAGGATATTTGCTACTGTTTGTGTGGATGTTGACAATATCTGTAAAAAACACTTGAAACTGTTAGCGACATTAAACTAACAATTAAATCACCTCCGCACAAAGATGTAGCCAACTACTTCATCTTTCTGCTCTTTAGAAAACGTTCTTAAGCAAAATATGTAATTAAATCTATATTTCTCTCTCTCTCTCTCTCTCTCTCTCTCTCTCTCTCTCTCTCTCTTTGGTAATTAAATATTTTACGCCTCGTTAGCATAGCTAAATATAGCTAAATATTGCAACGATGCCCCCTTTGTTTCCTCACGGCATTAAAAAATTTAAAGCTATTAGTTTTTTTTCCTCAACAGTCATTTATTTTCTTTATTTAACAGAAACGATCTTTATCATACCCTTTGGTTAGGTTCCTAAAATTATATCAGGTGTGACTTAGACTGAAACTTAACATTACTGAATAAAGCGACGGGAAAAAAACAGTAAGGGTAAGATAGGTTTATCATAAACATGTATGAACAGGTAGGAGAATACATAGATAAGACTTAGTAAAAGTAAAACATATACTGTTGCAGAGGCAGTAGTAGCGGTTGTTTTCATAGAAAGTTGCATTCCTAAAACATATACTGTTAAAGAGTAGTAGCGGGTTGTTTTGTTTTTTTTATATAGAAAGTTGCATCCCTTTAGTTGACTGCATTTGCGCAAAAGATTTTCACATGTAGCCGAATATGAGACTGGAAACAGTTACAATATTTTATTTCTGTATTTCATATGCAAAAGATGTAGTTTCATTTGTTAAACCTAACATACAAATTGTACACACGTTGATGAGTTTTACTTTTATAACATAGAAGTTCTTACAGTTCCTGCAAGTGATGTTGTAATACTGGCAGAATCCGTTAATAGACGCCTCATTCTGACACTCAGCGATGCTAGTCTCATTTCCAAGGCAAGATAAGATATCACCAGGGATCCCAATGTTTGTATCTACAGACGTCCTCGCACTAAGCCTAAACATTGCAGAAAAACTTTTGCTTAAAACAATTGTTCTGATAATTAGATCTATAAGATCTATTTTGTTACCTCTGAAGTAACTCATGTCAAGCATTTTCATTTTAAAGGGATAGGGATAGATTGTAAGTAAAGAATGAATGGATGGATGGAATAACAGGTGAACACTTCTAGACATTTGTTTAAATGTGTGTGTAAAATGTAAAGTTTCAAAATCAGCGTTTAATGATTAGCAAGGTTGACATTTCTTCCTTTAAACTGTGTAATTTCAGTACAATCTATTCATCATCTTTCCACAGACTCGTTCACTAACAGGAGAAAGGAACTTACCATCCTAAGCCGAGGTGTCTACAGACGACCCTGGCAGTGTTTTCAGACGGCACACACACTGTCTGCCAATAACCAACTCCGATGTGTATCTGTACCTGAAGTTTGTTAGGTAAGATGACGTCCTCCAATCGCACTTGTATGTTTTCTGTAACAAACCGTCAGATATTTACTATCTTTATAAGTTTTTCCGATATGTACATTGCCATTTCAGTATCTGTGCAGAGAAAACAGTTTTTATATCAACAAAAAGACAAAAATCATTTATATAATCAAGATGCGGTGCAATATAGTTAAGTCCTAACAGTTTAATTGTTGCTAAAATACATCATGTGTTTTACCTAATCTCTAGATATTCTTGCATGCTTGATATCTCTTTTGTAAGGAATTCTTGCATAAAAACGGTAAATGCGTGAATGTTTCTTTTTCTCCATTTGAGAATAGATAATGCGACACAGAAAACAACAGAATAGAAACAGCAGATTCTTACGTGAGTTGCAGGTGATGCCAGTGACATGGCGGCACCTGAGGTCACTGCTAATCCCGTTATGACTACACTGATCTAAGCTGGTCTCCTCTCCTGTACACCTCAGGTTGTCAAACATGATATAGTTGTATCTCCCACTGTATATAAGTAGCGACGCGGTATAAACGTGCGACCTGTTTGACAAAAGTATGTTTGTGCATTTATCTGTGTTTATCTATAGAATGTACCGACTTATTTTCATAGATACAGACTAGATGCAGTCAAAATCAACACTTTTTCCAGAAACAATTCGCAGAGACATGCAGGCGCATTTCTTTTATTATCTGATTTTATTTATAGACAATAAATAAGTCAGTAATTTTTAATCATTACTAACGACCTTTCTTCTTTCTTCTTCTTCTTTCTTCTTCTTCTTTCTTCTTCCTCTTTCTTCTTCTTTCTTCTTCTTCTTTCTTCTTCTTCCTTCTTCTTTCTTCTTCTTTCTTCTTCTTCTTTCTTTCTTTCTTCTTTCTTTCTTTCGTCTTTCTTTCTTTCCTTTTTCTTTCTTTCTTCTTTCTTTCCTTCTTCGAAGAAGGTAAGGGTTCCACCCACAAAGAAGAAGAAGAAAGAAGAAAAAGAACTTGTTTCATTATTTTATGTCTACCTACTTTTGATATTACTTAATTGTCCATTTTTCTGTTTGTAAACAAATGACACACTTACACACAGACACACAATTGCCTCTGCATCAAAATTTTTATCTTATTGTATCTTATATAAAAAGATTATCTCGAATCGGTATGGAGCTCAGTGGTTAGAATAAGATAAAAGTAAAATGACCGCTTAAGAAAGTGTAGTATATTATCTGTTTATCGTGAATATAACACGAATAAATAAATATAACTGCACTACATATAAGCGCAAGATCACAAAACATTACACACGTGTTGAAGCCAAGCATCCTGCAGACCACCTGTGCCTCTTGTTTCCTAATCCCAAAGCTACACACTCTGCCCCATGTTCCGTTGTACAACATCTCAAGGACACCATTCCACGGGGCACCTCCATTCACAAACCGGACTTTACCCTGTGCATCTAATCAACCATAAAAGGGAATTGGTAACGAGTTACAGCAAATCTTATTACCTACAGACTTGAAAATCAAACATTTGTGTTCCTCTGTTGAATAACGTACAACACTAACATGTCCAATTTATAAAAAGAACTGTACCTAACAATAAAAAATGTTTTTTCAATTCTAGGATAAATAAGTAATTGTATTAGACATTTCAGAGAAAGCACCTTCCTTGCTTTATATAAACCTCTCTATATTACATTGTAACTATGTCCAACATAAAAGTAATAAAGGACACCGACGTATGAGACCATTAGAAGGGAGATAACTCTGTAGTTACAGGCACTCGTGATCGCCTTTCTTATAGATGGTTACAATTATAGCTTCCTGTTATATACATATACATTTCCCGCTAGCAAAAATTGACTAAAAGTGTTTAGTTTAAAAGCCAACTGCCTGTTCATCGGCTGATACTAACACTTTATCTGTGACACACACTTTGCGACTTGAGGTTACCTAGTGCGGTATGTACCTCGCTCTCTCTGATGGTCTCATCCAGTTCCTCTATTCCGTGATGCAAGTATCGAAACAGATGAGCCACTTCTGGCCTGAACGTCCCAGGATGTTGCAGGCGAGCTTGTGAGGAGCCTAGTCAGGGTCACGTGATACTACAGTCATGCCGCTGACTTTACTGATGCTGTAAAGGTCGGTCTTCACACGAGTACTACAGGCGGTCGCATGATCTTCTTGTAGCATCATAGCATAACGATATTAAGACAAAGTGTAATCGAGTACTTACTCAAACCTTGTAGTAGAAGAGCAAACATCACACAGACACTGAGGACTGAGCGCATCATGATGTTAACTGCGATGTCTTGCAGGAAGACGAGGATGTGAGGAGAGTCTGGCTGGAAAGCTGACACTGAGCACAGACCGCAGTGTGGATGCTTAAAGTCAGACAAGAAGGATGTAAATAACGAGGAAAAATATTCTCTCTCCCACTGCTTATGTGACAGAGTTAAATCGCAGAAGTCTGCGTGTAGATATAAGATTTATTTACATCTTCTGTTCATTTATTTCCTTTCTCACACGCAGACACTGACGTATTACCTTAACACAACATCTCCATACTTCATCTACATAGTAATTGGCTGTCAATAAAACGGCTCAAGGACACGCTTAATTAACATGTAAATCTTGCTGTCTGATGGGTTTTAATCTTTACAATTGTGTTTTAGACGCTGTGACGGTTAAAAGTGTTTGTGCGTGAACAAGAACCCTAACCCGATGGCTTTTAATATATACTACAAAATAGATTTTATGACAAAGATATGTCCGGAAAACACTAAAGAATTTTCTTGCTTGGAAGTTAGAAAGCAGATTCCAGTACTCAACAAATTCCTTTTTTCATATCATTTCATATCAAATTTGGTATGGGACAATCCGAGACATTTAACGTTTAACTTTTACTAGTTCCTCTACTTTCGTTAAAGAAAATAGTAGTTTTGTTTAGTTAAAACCCCAATATTACAAATTTTGTTGTAGACGCTGTGACGGTTAAAAGTGTTTGTGCGTGCCCAGGAACCCTAACCCTATGGCTTTTAATATATACTACAAAAAAGATTTTATGACCAAGATATATCCGGAAAACACTAAAGGGTTTTCTTGCTTGGAAGTTAGAAAGCAGATTCCAGTACTCTACAAATTCCTTTTATTTATATACTAAAATTTGGTATAGGACAATCCGAGACATTTAACGTTTACCTTTTACTAGTTCCTCTACTTTCTTTAAAGAAAATAGTAGTTTTGTTTAGTGAAAATCACAATATTAAAAATTAAGTTTAAGAACACTCCAATATAAAAAATTATTAGTCAAACTTTCATAAAAACACGCTGCTACATAGAAATGTTTGCTTTCTTGCTCGTCATAAAATATTGACCATCAGTGATGAGTAATGTATAAAGTTACCCAAGAAATTTTCGAGTCGGGTTACTAGTCGTGTCTAGTTTTTAAGATTTATCTCCACCTCCACCTTCGAAATATTTATCAGCTAGCACTGCTACGTCCTGTGTAGTCAGATATAAAACATAACACTTATTTCTCGTGTCACTGTATTCCAAGCTTTCACATTTGACTTGTTTGCTTTTTATTTCTTTAAATGTCTGTCAAGCTAAGAACAAATGTGACTTGATAATCTTTCTTCGTTACTGGTATAATAATAACTAAGTGTATGGTATTTAAAGTGCTTTGTAAATCTTTTTTTTCTAGGATTGACGATAGTTGATGTGTTTTCTCCTGAAGCTTGAGTTAATCATCTGCTGAAGCTGTCTGTACTCTTAGAATGACAGAAAGACTAAAATTGTTAAATTATTAAACATTTGGGAGGCTGTTGTGGACGAACTGATGTCAAACCGACTAATATTTCTTTTTTTGATTTTCCTTCTATATGTGTCTATCCTCATTTCATATATATATCTTTTATATCTCGCTTTTAATGTTTTATTTGCACTTGTTATGGCGTTTTCACCAACGTTTGTTCTGTTTCAGTGTCTGTCAGTTCCTGTATGGAAGTTTTCCTTTCTGTTTTATTTTTCAACAGACTCAATGTGGTTTTTGACTTCACTGGATGCATTGTGATAGTGAAAGTGTTCAGGAGCCAAAGACAGGATTTACGGAATAAACTTTCTATCGCCACTTTCATCTTTTTGTCTCTTCTGTTCCCTAAAACGAGGCTTCGTTAGCAGGAAGAATCGCGGATGCGACGATAACACAGCCCTTCGTTCTCAGTGTGGAGACAACGCGACTCTCTTGCCTCTGGATTTCTCGACCGTTATTATAGTCTACTTGACCTTTACTGAGAGTCTGTCTACGAAAAAACGTTTTAAAACACAGAGAGAAAGGGAGAGAGAGAAAGAGAGAAATACATACAGAAAAAGATAGAGAAATGAATATCTCATTTGATTTAAGTAAAACAGAATACGCGTCAGTGCAAAACAATTCCTTATACTTATCACTTATACTCAGGTCCCGTTACACACTAACATCAGTTAAATTTTTCTTTCAGTTAGTTAATCGTAAACTTGTAGAGAAGATGGTTTGTCCTTGTACACACTGATAGAAGATGATACTCATTGAACCATGTTCTGATGTCGTTGGTCGAGACTCCTAATCTTCATTAGTGAGACATCAGTCACAAGGCACACACCACACTGAGAATCGAACTGCTCGATCTAGATTAAGTCGAACTGCAATCCTGATAACACCCAAACACACCAATGAAGTTCAGAGACTTCACTGTCTCACACATATCCGTGAAACACAAAGTAGAGAGACTAGAGACTACAGTTGTACACATCTGATACTGTGTGACACTGTACCTAACCCTTGTAAAGGTTGAAAAAGGAAAAACCAGAAAGGTGAGGATACAGTCGCATTATATGACGATTGAAAACATTACAGGTTTGCACAGTCATAAGAACATAATATAAGAACATAATAGTTCTGTTCAGCTGAATGAGAAAGAGATTGTTTTACTTGTTCTACATAAATTCTATAATTATTTTAAAACACTGGATTGGTGCTGGCGACTGTTATCTACTGTTGCTGGAAATATATGTGTGTATAGATGATGTGTCTGTGAGAGAAATTATTTCAACATGTATTATTATCTCAATATATTACTATATCTGGAATTGCCCTTGTTTCCAGGGTGTCAGAATTGCAGGTGCTATTTCAATTCAGGATTTATTCTTTTATATCTCATATCTGTGAAGTCATTATTATTATTGCATGTGTCTACTCATATGTCCTGTTGTATTTCACTTTGATGTTTTTAGGAGTCTTTGGCGGTTAGGACAAAATTTCCGAAAAACGGTTTTGTATCATCTTTCTTATATTTTGCTAATACCGACTCCAGAAAAGGAAGATTCTTTACCAGAAGAAGTGCTGATGCGTTGATAACAGTGAACAGTCCTTTGCCCTTAGTGTTTGAAGCAATATAGATACAAAGTTATTTTTCTAGCTCGAATTTTTAAAACTTTTATTTAAGTCAGCTAAATGATTGCCTTCTTTCTCTCTATATAATTACCGAAACTTCTGCTTCAGTCTATCTTTAATGAAAGACAGATGACTTCAGTGGCATCTTATCCTCGCTACTGTAGATGAGGTCAACAGAGAGCTGGCCAAACCAGTTGTGAAGCTGTTAAATTATGGCACGTTTGTTATACAATATTTAACTGTACTGTTTACACCATTTCTTATTTAAGTATTCAGTTTCCTTTGGCAAACCAAGAAAACACAATCTAGCCCTACTGTGTTCTCCTGTATTTCCAGGTATCTGCCTCTACAACGTCAGTACACCTTTTTCATTCGTGTCTTTTTCCGTAAAGTGTTACAAATGCGATTGCTCTCGTAAGCTCTTTGACTTGTATTCATGAGACATCTTTATTTTACCTTTACACAGTTACTGCTGCACACTTCACTCTCGTAGCCCTACCCATACTGCCATGTGAGTTTGTGTATTCCTTCAAACTTCTTGTCTCTCCTCGACAGTACCATCTAAGTGCGGACAGCAGAAAAAGCATCACATGAAAGAGGAACACTTCTGATACATCCGCTTGTGAGCCTGTTTGCCTGAGATAAGAGCTGTTCATAAGTGTGTAGTCCATGAAACTTCTTGTATCTTCTCATCTCACCAGTACCATCCACTTGCAGTCAGTGAACAGAAAGAAGTGAGAGAGGAAGACTTCTGACATCCGCTCATCACTGTTGGCCTGAGAGAAGAACACAGAGTTCCGCGAACTGAAACTTGCTTTGTTTCTAAACTAACGAAAATGTCACAGAGATTAAAAGAAAGAAAGAAAGAGGATGAGGCTGGCTTTGGGGCTCCTCCCAAAGTAGTGTTATTCGATTTTCTTCGTTTGCGTGACGATATAACAATGGGACGATTGACACAAAATGTCAGGAATTTGTGTTGAGGGATGTGGCCGTGGAAGCTGCCTGTATAAAAGTCACTTGCTGCATGCAAAGTTCCTCCTGAAGAAAAACCTGTATCATATTAAAGTTTAAAAGATATGTTATCAAAAACTGAGCAAAGCTTAGTTCAGAGTTTGGTGTAGAAGTTACGACTATTCTTTGAAGTCACATGGGATATGTATATGCATAGTACACATAGCTAGTGAAATATTGCAATGTTTTATTTAGATACTAGGAAGCTTAAAAAACATGAGCGTCAGTAAACAGATCACACCACGAAAACATCAAAAATTGATTTGTTTGCTACTGTTTGTAAGGATGTTGACAGGAGCTGTTACAAAACAAAAGGTTTCTTTTTGACATTCAACTTAAATTGAGAGACAGACTAGTCAACTACAAAACCATAGTACATTACGATTGCTAAAGTAGAACCAAAATACCTTTAGAGAAACTTGTAGCCAACGACCTTATGTCATATTGCTCCTTACAACATGTTCTACGAAATAAACCTGTGAATACATTTTACATATATTTCACATCTATACTTAGATTTCATTCCACATTAATTAACATATATTGGCAGATTCTTAACATTTATTTATTTGACAATTACTTGGTTACTACCGTCCTACGTTAGCTAAATACTGTTTGATTTACAACTGTCATTTTGCATTAAACTTCCTGTTATTGTTTAACTTGAAACATTGCTCAATTACTTAATCTCTTACTGTTTGATATACAGTATTGTATTATTGTAACATTGTATGACAAACGAATGTATAACACCGTGTAACGAGTCGCGATTCAACGCCAATATTGTTTCTGGTTATTTTAGTTGTTTGTTGTCTCAGGTCATAGGTCTGAGCTGGGTACCATGGGAAAACAGTCACGCGTCTGACGACGCAATGTCCACGTGAATATTGTGACGTCATTCAATGAGGTTTTCTTTTTACATAAGAAAAGGTGGCGAGGGGTAACCATGACGACTACACCAGCACAAAGGATACAGCGGGTATCTGTATGGAAGACAGACCTTGGACGTACTGGCATCTTGTACTTAACAGTCGCTAACACTGCACCTATCGAAGGGTGGTACTCAGTCGCCATCCTCTGCCGAACACGTTTAATTTCCACAATTAACGTTTCGCCTGTTTGGACACCTTCAGACATAACCGACTTGGGAATCGTTTGGATATAATTCACCGAATAAAGGTCCGTACCGACGATACACAATCCTGGCTATAATTCATCCGTTCGTCGGATTTCTACGCCTATAGTGTGTGTGTGTGGACACCGAGTCGTTTCACTGCTCGTATCGGATTACCTGATGAACGGAGTGTCAACTGTCGGGGGGTAGAAATATTTTTATCGTTTTCTTTTACATTATATTGCCTTTTATTTTTAAAATGTTAAATGTGTTAGCTGTTGGCCGGACCTTTTTGTCTGAAAGAGGGTAGAGGAGTGTGGCGAGCGAGTTTTACATGTAGATGTTTATGCACGCTCGCATACATTAGTAACGCACTCTCCCAAAACGTTGCACACCGCGAAGTGTCTTTCGCTCACTCCCTTTCGACACACTTGCACAAATACGCCTTCTAAAACACTAATAAACAAAATGATTCGCCATTAAGAAATCTGCCTATTTTTTTACTAAACAAAACAAAATAACGTATACAAAAAACAAATCCTAACTACGATCTATAACCTATCTTGAAACTGATATTCGTGTATACAGATGAGGGTAAGACAGATTTGACATAAGCATGTATGAAAATGTAAAAGGAAAGTAACTATACAACACTTATCGTCGAGAGTATCGAAAAAAATAAATAAATAGTTTAATAAAATGAATTTTAGTGAAAAAAAGAAGGAAGTTAACAAAGCATATTATAAGCAGGTTGACCATCAGTTTAAAACCAAAATTCTTTTCAGTCTGTCTTTGGTAAAAATACTCCCACATTTCTATCTTTGACCAATCTGTGTGGTACATTAGCATTTCATTTGCTTTTAAATACATTAGCTACTCTGAATATTTACCAAACAGCATCCAAGAAAAACCATTTGGGAAGCAACACAACTGAGGCTTAGGGCGTTAGTTCTACTGAGAAGCATTAACTTTTTCAATCTCTCATTAAAGTGTTCTACATTGATTCTTGCCTTGGCTACCCTCCTTGTATCCATCTCCTCTTCTGCAGACAGGCTAGCTCGCTTACCTAGAAATGCAGGGATTTTTATAGTAGCCTGTCTTGACAAAAGCAAATCCTACACTTTAAACCCTTTGTCCACAAGCAAAACATCTCCTTGTTCAATGTGTTGTAGAATGCCACATTTCTCAAATATATCAACAAAACATGCAGCACCTTTAGGGGTGACTGCAATCAGTCCTTTCATTGCAATATGGTGCTTGTAATATGGTGCTTGCAATATGGTGCTACCCATAATCCTGGGTTCTGACAAAAGAAATGTGTGCAGTCTACAGAGTATCTGACATTTTTAAACTGTCTAAACACTCTTGGCAAAGATGTTTTATCTATATCCTTTGTTGTGAAGATAGGGACATTCATACACTTGAAGTGTAGGAACATAAACTGATAAAAATTTGCTCTAAAACGATTCAGATGTGTCAAACATGTAGGCAATCATTTTCAGTGAAAGTCCTTTTCGCAGCCTCAGAAGTGTAATGAACAGTTCCTCTTTTGGGGTAAAAACGCCTAGATTGACCAGTTTTCTTCTCATTTGTCCCGTTGATAATGTGCAGGTTGGTCGCCACGTTGAACTGGAGTCTACCTTCCTGCTACCTCCCTGTCGCTTTTGTGTCCTCGTCTGTAAGCGTCGCTACTATTGGTTCGTCTTCTCAGATATTGGGCCTTTTCCACCAAGAAAAATGCAGAGAGCAGATATATGTGCTCCTGATTATTTCTCCACATTTTGGAAATCAGATCGCCCACATAAAAACTGCCGGCGCTTTGCTTTCTCAGTCTTTTAACTTGCCCTGTTGTCTTTCCCACTGGGTCATGTTGTCACTGGTCTTACCAGGCTTTGGAAATGGAATAAAAAAACGTCCCCTCCGGTAACCGCTCTGAATATCTGGAGTCCGATTTACATAAACCCCAACAGCAGTGCTTGCTTCCTCCAGTTTTCAGCATTGTTTCAGAGATTAATAGCAAAAATGTCGCTTTTTGTCAGTCGCCGTAGCGTAAACAGATCAACGTGCAGTGTTTGCCAGCAAAGCAATCCCATGATGCTCTGCTGCGTGACGTCACAATCTATTTTTAGTAACCCGAGAAAGCAATATTACGAATAATCGACAATAATTTTAAAATTAGCAACTAATAAGATAGATGCTGTACAGTCAAATTCTTACCTTTTTGTGTTGTTTATGTAGTTTTCTTGAAAACGTCAGACAGGAGACAGCTTTGTGTTGTTGTAGCGCTTCAATCGTATCGACGTGCGGAGTTTGCGAAGTTTAAGGATGTCACCAAAATTTGAATCAACTTTCTGCTCAAGAAAGACAACTTAAGGTGTGGCACACGTAGTGTACATTCCTGTAGTCGGAATTCGTGGTGGCAAAATCTTGGCGGCTTTGTGATGTTTATCAGTTTGTTTTAAAGGCGATCCCGGATAATTGAATGCATAGTGAATTGAAACCGGATTAAAGAGGTTCCACTGTGTGTATATATATATATTATTTAGATACTCGGAAATTCGTTTAATCTCTTTCTTGTCCAAATGAGTACTTTTTTTAGTGTTTGATATATATATATTTGATATATATATATGTGACAACACAATGAAGTATGTTTAAAAGGATGCCAAAGACTTTGTCCGTATACGAGCTTGTAACAAAAGTCAGTGTAGAAAACAAGGGGCGTGCGGATGTGGATGCAGTCGAAGACTGTGCCCCATGTCTAATACTCTGAAACAGTTCCGACCTTCACCTTTATCGTGACCTCCGATGTCAAGAAAGGTAAAGACGAGCGTCAGGTTAGACGAGGAGCATGACGTCCTCGTCACGTGTTCAGTCGTCTGGTTCTTTCAACGTCAGAAAATCAGAATAAGCCGTTTTAAGATCTCCATCTGCACCTTTAAAATAATTATCAGTTAGCACTGATATACAACACAACAGTAATTTCTCGTGTCACTAAATTCCAAGCTTTCCCATTTGACTTGTTTGCTTTTCATTTCTCTAAATGCCTGTGAATCTAAGAACCGAAGTGACTTAATAGTCTTTCATCAGTACTCGTATGTATTTGTGTGAAATAATTTATTGCATTTTATGTCAAGAGCTTTGTTAATCTTTTTTCTAGGATAGAGGACAGATAATCTGTATTTCGTCCGATAGTTTGGGTCAGTGATCTACATACATTGTATTCTTAATGTAAAAGAAAGACTTTAATTGTTATTCAATTTTGGCAGGTTGTTGTGGTCGAAATTATATCGAACCAGCTAATATTTCTCTTTTGGGTGTTCCTATTTTATGTGTAGGTAGCCATTGTACATGATTATCTTATACATAGAAAAAATATATGTCTGACTATAAATGTTTTATTTGCACGTTGTTAGGGTTAGGGGTACATGTGTGCCCTTGACCATTACTTCAGTGTTTGCGACTTCCTGTAAGGAAGTTTTCCTTTGTTTTCTACTAACTTTGTTTTTCCACAGATTCGAGGTGGTTGGTGTTTGACTTTACTGGATTCAGAGCTGATAGTGAAAGTGTTCCTGGTAACCAGGAATGACCGGTTAACCCCTCTGATGTGTTTGACAAGCGTTTTACTCGGGGTCGAGTGGTAATTGTTACGACCGTAGCGGTAACTTGGCTCGTTTAAAGATCTGAAAATCTGCGGTGTCACACTTTCCTGTACAAAGTCACTTCAGTCATCCGTTGAACAAAAGATAGAACACGTATACAGCGGCTCACACTGTAATATTTCTCAGTATTATTTCAATGTTCAACAACTCAACGTTATAACCACATAATCAGCGGACTGCCACACAGGCTACTCGCATCCTCTTACTACCAACTCACACAGAGTACTATTAAAACTCACACAGAGTACTACTAAACTCAGAAAAATCGAATAACGACCACCTAGGTCTACCCCAGCTTTTTATAGATCCCTTCTAAAATGCTAAAAATGCAAAATAAAAAAAATTTTTAAAAAAATATAAAAAAATTAAGACGCAGTACGCCCTGACCTTGACATCACCACTTCCGCCAAGGCCCCGTCAAACTAAAAATACTCAATTTCGTAACAGCAATACCTTGCGACAATCTTTCCACTCTTCGCCCTCATCACCCAACTTGAGTACAGTACTAGCTTTGTATTTAACATTTCAGTTTCGAGTTGACTACAGTTCGTATTTCTGCTACTGAGACTAGGACAGGCTTACTTTCCTGCTTTTAAAGTTCGGAAAATTTACTACTTAGATTTTACTTCGCTGACTGTCTTTTCCTTTAATATGGTTAGTGACAAGTGATGTAGTGTTGATTAAGCTTTGAGATGTTTGTCATATACATGGTGTCAAACTGACTAGTGTTTATAGCGTGCTGTAATCGTCTGTTATATTCATTTGTGGCCATTGAACATTTTATTTTGTTTCTTTGAACGTATTTTATTTGTTTCCATGCAGAAGCTGTTGTTCTTCTTTTCGTTACCGTTGTTTTCATTTCCAGGGTGTCGGGATGGTAGGTGCTATTTAAATTAAGGATTCATTCTTTTATATCTCATATCTGTGAAGTTATTATTATTATTGGATCGGTCTACTCATCTGTCCTGTTGTATTTCACTTTGGTGTTCTAGGAGTCTGTTGTGGTTTCGGAGATATGGTTGTGTTTAGTCTTTTTTATATTTTTCTGTTGCTGACTCCGGAAAAGGAAGATTCTTTTTCAAGAAGTGCTGATGCGTTGATAACAGTCCTTTGCCCTTAGTGTTTGAAGCACTATGGATACAAAGTTATTTTTCTAGCTCAAACTTTTTATTTCTATTTAAGTAAACTAAGTGATTGCCTTCTCACTCTCTCTAATTACCGTTCTCCTTCAGTCTAAATTTAGTGAAAGACAGATGACTTCAGTGACATCTTATTATCGCTATTGTAGATGAGGTCAACAGAGAGCTGGCCAATACCAGTTATGAAGCTGTTAAATTATGGCGCATTTATTATACAATATTAAACTGTAGTATTTACACCATTGCTTACTTACGTTGATTTGTCGCTTTCAGTTTACTTTGGCAAAACCAAGAAAACATAATCTAGCCCTCCTGTGCTCTCCTGTATTTCCAGGTATCTGCCTCTACAACGTAAGTACACTTTTTTTTATTTGTGTCTTTTTCCGTTAAAGTGTTACAAATGCATGAAAGAGGAACACTTCTGATGCATCCGCTTGTGAGCCTGTTTGCCTCAGATAAAAGCTTTTCAAAAGTGTATAGTCCATGAAACTATTATATCTCATCAGTACCATCCACTTGAACCAGCGACTAGAAAAGTGAGAGAGGAAGACTTCTGACACATCCGCTCATCATTGTTTGCCTGAGAGAAGAGCGAACTGAAACTTGCTTCTCGGGAAGGTATCGCGGTTACTCGACGGTTGATTTCACTGTTAAATGGCAATTATTCAGCGGAGTTTCAATAAAGAGTATGAACAAAGCTAAACGTAGCAAACTGCCTTGCATGACACCAAAGATTACATCAGTTAGAATGAGTCCTTTGTCTTCAATCTTTGTTTTTTAGCAGAAAGCGTTGAAAACAACAGAAAACTATTTCTGGCATTCCCGTATCCGAATATACATAAATACTGTTTACTGGTGTACCCATGTTAGTTTAGTTGTCTTGATATTAAACTCTTCTTCGTGCAATACATAGCGCAGTGACAATTCTTCCAGACCTTTTATACACACACACAGATACATATAAAGCACACCGCCACTAGCAGCACCACCAACAAAATGACAATGTCGCTCATACACACCCTCAAAACCTTCCTATTCATGTATGAACACACGTTTTTTTCTTTTACAAAATATAAACCCATTTAAATCTTTAAGATAACTGAAATCGCTTAACAGAAAAAAATACCCAACAGGTGGTAGCACAACTCGTATAAAGGAGGCCTCTTTGACTGAAGTAAATTTTGTCTTTGTACCAGTGACCGTACGAAACAGGAGACAAGGGGAAAGTAGGAGAAAGACTTGTTCAACTTAAAGGGAAGTAAAAATCCCTACTTAGACAAGAGACAGTTACAAGTGATAAGGAAATCAGTCTCAAGGCAAAATGGCTTATCTTCCCTTAAATAATTTCAACGCTATTTCTTTTTTTTTTTCGTTCATGTATTCCAGTTCAAAAACACATGGAGCATTGATAAGAGTAGCATTGTTTATTATTTTGGTATGTGCAGTTATTCATCATCCTAGTACATGACTTAATGTACGTGTATAATTACTGACACTGGTATCACAGAGACATGCACTGTTCATCCGTTTCTATATTTTATATTTTAAACCTTTCAAACACGTTTCGACTGTTTCTAGACGTCTACTCTTTTCTTTAACCTAGACGCTATGATAACTTTTAAACCTGAAAATGGAAGGCATTTCCGTGCATACATCCTTGCAACCAGGAGATCGATAGGGAAAATACAAATGATATATCAAATAGCATACTTGTCTATAATTTGAAACAGGTTTATTAACTCTTTCTTTACTCACTCAACACGAGTTGCTGAT
Organism: Pomacea maculata; assembly: GCA_004794325.1. Taxonomy (NCBI): domain Eukaryota; kingdom Metazoa; phylum Mollusca; class Gastropoda; order Architaenioglossa; family Ampullariidae; genus Pomacea; species Pomacea maculata. Next base: position 271,068 of record SRHC01003034.1, read on the forward strand.
CTTGCCCCGCTCGCTTGTTTAAGTAGTATAAATATACCGCTGATGCATTGTTGTAATTTTATAATGCCTATATAGCTCATGGTTTGAAAGAAAAACTTAATAAATAAGTTTAGGCATTTCTGAACACAATTATCTCCCTTAAATGACGAAGGACGTACGTTTGAACGGAAGTCTCGCCGATATTCTACACTACCTGTCCTTTACAATTGTACATGATCGTGAACATCATCCATCTGAAACGTCGAATAAAAACAGAAAGAACATTCCAGAGATATTCCTGCTTCAGATGAAGGAGAATTTGACCACGAATGGTGTAAAAATGCTTTTCTTTTGCTCCCGAATTTCGGGCCTCGCCATGTTTAAAATGTGTAAAAAAAACTTTTTCCAAACTTCATTTCATATACCTAATTTTGATAGGATTATCATAAAAGTGAGTTCTCGAGCAAGATTAAGGTAAACTGTTCCACTTCTACACATTTTGATCTGTCATAACAAATTTAAATTGTTCTTCTATCTTCTTTAGTTATTTTTTTATAATTTTTTGAAAAATGGTAAATTCATGTGTACAGGGGTGTTGACCGCCTTTAGACATGCGTAAAGAAAGAGTTAATATGAAAAAAACGTTCAAAATACAGAAGGCATTAACAAGAAGCTAAAACGTTCACTAAAAGATAATTTTTTATGGACATAGACGGTTACAAAAATGTTTAATATATTCTAAAACTTAAATTAACTTACAGTTTCAATTTACATGGAGAACTATTTTAATTACTGATAACTACATAATAATAACATTAAATAGATCGTTTTCTTTCGGTGTGTAATACCAAGATGAAAAGAAAATTTTCATTTTCCTTAAGGTTACTGTTTTTTTCTAGTTAGATATATACATATCTAAATTATAAATTATAATGTCTTGACACATCATAAGCAAAATGCAATATGCGTTTTATTCTATAGTACATACTTTTTTTGGCATTTTCAAAATTTTCGCATCTTATCCACAGCCAGCTAACCCAAATCAGTTCTGGTGTTATTTATCCCTTTGCCATTCCACTTGCAGACACTTCAAACATTGCTGTAGATGTGTTCTTTTTCTTCGGCAAGCTCGGCAGTGTTGACATAGGTTTGGTCTGTAGCAGAGAAACATCAATGTAAGGAGATAAAGCATCTACAACCAATCTTTCAATTATCGGGAGGTCTTAAACGATAACAAATCAAACAGTGTAACCTTGGTGACAGGATGAACAAAATAGAATTTTGCACAGAAAAATTGGGAAAGATAAACATTTCTTAGTTTTACATGTTTTTGACGTATGATCACCAATTTGCATCGTTACAAAATTGGATGAAGGATTTATTTTCTACAGACATCCCTACCATTAAAGTGTTGTGAACAAATGCATACAATCAAATCCTTTTTATTCCTCAGGTTACCTAAAAAATGAAGAGCTGTGTACTTTATTTTTACTCCGAAACTTGTAAGACAAATATTATTTCAAATGCAAGGTGTACCAACACTTTGAAGTAGGATGTATGAAGACATTTTTGTCAAGTTCTATGCAAATATATAAAATATTTCAACAATATATACAAATTCAAGATGTATTTATACCTTTTTAAATACAATTTTATATCTAGATACACATTACCCGTAGAAGCACTTTATTATTAAAAGAGCATGTGACTATTTTTAGAGCCTCACAAGAATCAACTTTGTCTGCATTTCGGGTCTTCTTTCCACGATGGTCAGTTTTCTCTTCATGATACACGTTCATCACACCTCCAGCTGGTATTTCTTCCAGACGCACTCCTGCCGACTGTTTCCTCCCTGAATGTGTCTCTCTCTTGTCACACAGCTCTTATTTCTCCCTGTTGATCAATTAATAGGCTCTCAGGAACTAAACATGTGAAATAAGCATGTCAAACCAGCAACTTGCCTCATAGTATATTATTTTCTTCCGTTTTATATCACCTTCTGTGACCCTAGCACCGTCAACAGAAAATATCTCGCTTTCAGTAAAACAAATTTTTACGGTAAACAACAAGACACATATTATAGCTCGAACAAATAATATTTATTCAATAAATCATTTAATATGTTATTAGTAATCAATGCTGCTCAGTTTTACTTTTGCATTCCATGACAGATAAAAGTCAGTTTGCGACCCTTTGCTCCACTGGGGGTGAAAATGAATAAAAATAATAAGTAAATCTTTATACAGGTTTGGCGTGTAGTGCCTTTAAAGTTTATTATCTGCCCATCATGTGTTTAGGAAGAGTAAAAATAACAGAGGTTGCATACTACTTGATGCAGATTGCATGAACTTTCACACTGAGTGTCACTAATGTGTGTGTGTGTGGAAAATACTACGAAGATAAATATGCATGACGCAGTAACCTGATATATTTTTGCCATTCTCATGCAGTTTTTACTACTAGACATTCTGCTTCAAAAACACAGGTAGACAAAGTGATGCCATGCACAGTTTTCGATGTGTTTTTCAGCTCAAGAGCAAGAAATAAAGCAATTTTTTCGGAAACTTTTAAAATAGACATCTTTCTTCCTCCTAGTTTTGTGTTCCTAGTCTTTCTCTCTTTCTTTAGAATAAAAGATAACGTTAGGGAGGTGAGCCATGAACAGGGCAGAGGTTGCACGTGTCTGTCTCTGTGTGAAGAAAATGTCTATAATCATTTTTTAAAAAAAAAAAACTTTCTGTCCTGTGTGAGTAGATTAAACACTTTCAAGTGTCATTGTTTTATAGTTTGCGTCAAAATATTTCCTTTCGATGGATTCCCAACGCAATTATTGTGAAAAATGAGTGAAAGTCAGGCAGTTGAGAATTACACTGTACGGTGACGTCATCACTTCTGTGGAAAGCTGCTGAACTGTGTCGTGCGGTGATGGCGGTACGACTGTGTTAGTTGTTTGGTTTCTTGTGATTCAAGAAAAGATGGCCCCTGAAAAAAGACTAAAGAAAGGATGAAACATTAACTAGCTCCGACGATAGCGAGCAGCATGTGTGACTTTAAAAGATAAAACAATCAACTGAAAAAGCTTTAGCAGCACTTCAGCATCAAACCATATTAATTAAAAGCGGGGCCGAAGGAAGATATTTCGTCTGCCTGCTCCCAAAGATGATGAGTTTCTATAACACATGCATTATATGATCCCGGTGCGAGAAAGAAGACCGAGGCACGCGGCTGGTCCATTGTTATTAAATCAAACATTACTTGTGAGTGTGATCGCAGCATTATCCTGTACAGACAAACGGCATTAGTCACAAAACTTAGAAATCAATTGATCAAGATAATAATATATCGCAAAAATATTAATTATCATGTGTACTCTTGTCAGAAGTCTTAAATATTTTTAAAGAACACTGACAGATTTATTTGCAATGAAAATACATGTTCCATTTATATTTTTTGTACGTAAGTAAAGCGTCTCTGTGTATCTTAAGTACCTTTATTTTAGTATAATTAATATCTCTTTTCCTCGTTGTTTTCTCTTACCAAAGGTACAAAAACATGGCATACAGGAAACCGACAGATAGGAAGAGCTCGTTTTCACGGGTGTTACAGATGTTACCAACGTCCTCAATGTGACTGCAATCATGTTTGTAAAATCCTTCATAGTCACAATCATCTAACCTGAACTCCTCACCTGTGCATCTCAGATCACCAAGGACGATGAGGCCCAAACCTAAATAAAAGTCATTTTAATATCCGTAAACCAATGCGGCGAAAGAACAAAAACTGAAAGAAACAGATACCCAAACTTTGCAGTCTACAAAAATGTTTCTCAATGTAAATTTAGACAGACGTGTCAACATTGAATGAAGGCTGAGCCAGTTAATACATTTCTGAATCAGCTCATACAGATATTTATGCACTTCACCTGTTTCTTTGTTTAACAGCTAAAAAAAAATGTCTAGTATTGTAAAATGCTATACGAATCAGTATACATGTGTATACAATCAATTGCCTAACTCAAAGTCCCACGTGACATTAAGGCGACTTTAAAAGATGCCTACAGGCCGACAAAAGTATTCAATGTGATTGCTTAAAACTTTACTCACCTCAGCTCACTCTTATTAATGTGAAACTCAGCCTTGGATACAAAACGGACAAAAGCGGCGGGAAGACTCGGAGTGTTTAAGGCTTGTAGTCAAAGAGGACGGTTGTTTGTGCGACATTACTAGAGACCGGTCAATGTGTGTGTGTGTGTGATAATACCTTTAACGATAAGTGCAATTTCAAAAGATGCCCTCAGTGGGAGACGTTGATCATCATCATCTGTTTCAGTGACCACGGTACAGGTGTAGTTACCGTCGTGTGTCGTCTGCTGTGCTGCTATGATGTGTAGCTCCCCAGTAGTGCTGCTCACTTTCCCTGACCACGTGATGGAAGCAGGAGGCGGGTTGCTGTCAGCGTCACACATAAACGTCACATTGTGACCCTTGATGACCTCAGAGTAGGTGGACAGTGAATGACCCTGATTATCACTCCGTGTTATCCTGATAACCGGACGATCTGTAAACAAGCCAGTTGATTATGATTCATCGCATATAGCATATATCGAATTCGACAAGTGTATGAACCTGAAGTGTTACTATTGACACTTGCACGCAAATACACACACACACGTACACACACACACGCGCGAAAAAAAGATGTGAGACTCACTAATAGAGGCAGCTCAAACATAAAGCTTTCTGTCAGTTAATAACATGTCTTTTTTTTCCTTAACTCAAATAATCTCTCTTGATCCTAGTCGCCCCCAATGAGCATAGAGAAAACTCATTTCCTTGAAGACTAAATGTTCTCTATGAATCAGTTGCCTTATTTCTGACTTTCATTGCTATTGGATCACAATACTCACAGTAAACCTGTAATTGCAGTCTGTCACTGGAGACAACTTCACCATCACTGGACATCGCCTCACACCTCACTCGCCTTCCATGATGTTCCCTTGTCACTCTAGTGATGATCAGGCTACTGCCATCAGGGAACCCGCCTGCATTTTCTGGCCACGTGTAATTTATTACATCAGACCGCTCATTGCTCGAACACTTTAAAGTAGCTTTTGTTTCCTCCATGAAAGGATACCTGCTACCGGTTGTATGGATGTTGACAGAAACTGTGAAAAATGCATGCAATTCTTACTAGCAAATTAATAAAACAAGCTTGCCTGATCAGGAAAAAGTACCTGTTTACCTTATGTCGTTTTGCTCCTTACAAAATGTTCTAAGCGTAAAAGGTAGACTTTTTCTAGATATTTCGGACAGACACTTAGTTTGTTTTCCAAGTTAATTAAACTTTATGGATAAAAACACAAAGAAAATGTTTAAGGTGTAAATAACGCAAACAGAAGAGAGAGAAAAACAAAAGATAAAGATAAGGATACCTTTAACGATGACTGCGGAGTGGTAAGATGCCCTCAGTGGGAGATGTTTATCATCATCACCGTTTCTTCCAGTGACCACGGTACAGGTGTAGATACCGTTGTGTGTCGTCTGCTGTGCTGCTATGATGTGTAGCTCCCCAGTACAGCTGCTCACTTTCCCTGACCACGTGATGGAAGCAGGAGGCGGGTTGCTGTCAGCGTCACACACAAACGTCACATTGTGACCCTTGATGACCTCAGAGTAGGTGGACAGTGGCTGACCCTGATTGTCCCTCCGTGTTATTCTGATAACCGGGCGATCTGTAAACAAGCCAATAGAACGAGATTCGTCTCACATATCATCTATTCGATCAGGCAAGTTCTTCGTTTTTACTTACTAACATCTATCTCAAACCAAAAGTAGCAGTTTCTCGGCTACAGATATAAACATACAAACACACCTAACCTTCTATGTAGGTTAAAAAAAAGAGAAAGATAATGAAGGTATGCAGCTTGTACATAAAGCACTCTTTTTCTGTGAGATGATAAACTTGAAACTCATTTGCGTAAAGACACTATATGCTGTCGATGACTAAGTGGTCTTATTCACAGCATTCATTGTCGTTGGATCCCAATACTCACAGTAAACCTGTAATTGCAGTGTGTCACTGGAGACAACTTCACCATCACTGTACATCGCCTCACACCTCACTCGCCTTCCATGATGTTCCCTGGTCACTCTAGTGATGATCAGGCTACTGCCATCAGGGAACCCGCCTGCATTTTCTGGCCACGTGTAATTTATTACACCAGACTGATTATTGCTCTCACACTTTAAAGTAGCATTTGTTTCCTCCATTAAAGGATATTTGCTACTGTTTGTGTGGATGTTGACAATATCTGTAAAAAACACTTGAAACTGTTAGCGACATTCAACTAACAATTAAATCGCCTCCGCACAAAGATGTAGCCAACTACTTCCTCTTTCTGCTCTTTATAAAACTTTCTTAAGCAAAATATGTAATTAAATCTATATTTCTCTCTCTCTCTCTCTCTCTCTCTCTCTCTCTCTCTCTCTCTCTCT
>SRHC01003034.1:277786-294164 GCA_004794325.1 Pomacea maculata
CTCGTTGGTAATTAAATATTGTATAATGAACAAACGCCTCTTTAGCATAGCTAATTATTGCAACGATGCCCCCTTTGTTTCCTTGCGGTATTAAAAAAATTAAAGCTATTAGTTTTTTTCCGGAACAGTCATTTATTTTGTTTATTTAACAGAAACGATCTTAACATACCCTTTGGTTAGGTTCCTAAAATTATATCAGGTGTGACAGACTGAAACTTAACATTATTGAATGAAGTGACGAGAAAGTAAGGGTAAGATAGGTTTATCATAACATGTATGAACAGGTAGGAGAATACATAGATAAGACTTATCACCGAGTGCATTTTCAAAAAAAAAGTAATAAATTGATAAAAAGAATTTCAAATGAAAATAAAATAATAAAGTAAAACATATACTGTTGCAGAGGCAGTAGTAGCGGGTTTTTTTCATAGAAAGTTGCATTCCTATAGTTGGCTGCATTAGCGGAAAAGATTTACACATTTAGCTGAATATGAGACTGAAAACAGTTACAGTATTTTATTTCTGTATTTCATATGCAACACATGTAGTTTCATTTGTTAAACCAAACATACAAATTGTACACACGTTGATAAGTTTTAGTTTTATAAAACAGAAGTTCTTACAGTTACTGCAAATGATGTTGTAATCATGGCAGACTCCGCTACTAGTCGTCTCATGATGACACTCAGTGATGCTAGGCTCATTTCCAAGGCAAGATAACAAATCACCAGAGATCCCAAGGTGTGTATATACAAACGTCCTCGCACTAAGCCTAAACATTGCAGAAAAACTTTTGCTTTAAAACAATTGTTCTGATAATTAGTAATGCTTAATTAAAATGCTTCAGGTGTTCTTAATTCAGAAGAACTTGTATGCAATGCATCTGTATCGTGCAAGGTTAGATAAATAAGTAGATTTTGGCATAATTCAGTCGACAACAGTCTGCATTCATAGAACTATATTTATGTAGATAGATATACTCTTAATGAGAATTTAACAATTATATTACACGCGTTTATTTACTCCATTACATAAATATATAAGATCGATTTTGTTACATCTGAAGTAACTCATGTCAAGCATTTTCTTTTTAAAGGGATAGGGATAGATTGCAAGTGAAGAATGAATGGATGGATGGAATAACAGGTGAACACTTCTAGACATGTGTTTAGCTGTGTGTGTAAAATGTAAAGTTTCAAAATCAGCATTTAATGATTAGCAAGGTTGATAGTTCATTCCCTTAAACTGTGTAATTTCAGTAGAATGTATTCATCATCTTTCCACAGACTCGTTCACTAACAGGAGAAAAGAACTTACCATCCGAAGCCGAGCTGTCTACAAACGACCCTGGCAGTGTTGTTAGTCGAAACGCACACTGTGTGCCAACGACCAACTCCGATGTGTATCTCTACACGACGTTTGTTACTTGAGATGTCCTTCAATCGCACTTTTATGTTTTCTGTAACAAACCGTCAGATATTTACTATCTTTATAAGCTTTTCCGATATGTGCATTGCCACTTCAGTATCTGTGCAGAGAAAACAGTTTCTATATCAACAAAAAGACAAAAATCATTTATATAATCAAGATGCGTTGCAATATAGTTAAGAGCTAACAGTTTAATTGTTGTAAAGATACGCCATCTCTTTTACCTAATCTCTAGATATTCTTGCATGGTTGATATCTCTTTTGTAAGGAATTCTTGCATAAAAACGGTAAATGGGTCAATGTTTCTTTTTCTCCATTTGAGGATACATAATGCGACACAGCAAACAACAGAATAGAAACAACAGATTCTTACGTGAGTTGCAGGTGATGCCAATGGCATAGCGACACCAAGGGTCACTGCTAATCTTGTTATGACTACACGTTTCTAAGCTTGTCTCCTCTCCTGTACACCTCAGGTTATCAAACCTGATATAGTTGTATCTCTCACTGTATATAAGTAGCGACGCGGTATAAACATGCGACCTGTTTGACAAAAGTATGTTTGTGCATTTATCTGTTTTTATCTATAGAATATACCGACTTATTTTCATAGATACAGACTAGATGCAGTCAAAATCAACACTTTTTCCAGAAAACAATTCGCATAGACATGCAGGCGCATTTCTTTTATTATCTGATTTTATTTATAGACAATAAATTAGTCAATATGTTTTAATCAGTACTAACGACATATTTATAAACTTGTTTCATTTTATGTCTACTTGCCTTTGGTATTACTTAATTGTCCCTTTTTCTGTTTGTAAACAAATGACACACTTACACACAGACACACAATTACCTCTGCATAAAAATTGTTATCTTATTGTATCTTATATAAAAAGATTATCTCAAATCGGTATGGAGCTTAGTGGTTACAATAAGACGAAAGTAAAATGACCGCTTAAGACATTGTAGTATATCGTCTGTTTATCGTGAATATAACACGAATAAACAAATATAACTGCACTACATATAAGCGCAAGATCACAAAACATTACACACGTGTTGAAGCCGAGCATCCTGCAGACCACCTGTGCCTCTTGTTTCCTAAACTCAAAGCTACACACTCTGCCCCATGTTCCGTCGTACAACATCTCAAGGCCGCCATTCCACGGGGCAGTTCCATCCACAAGCCGGACTTTCAGCTGTGCATCTAATCAACCATGAAAGGGAATTCGTAACGAGCTACAGCAAATCTTATTAATTACAGACTTGAAAATCAAAACATTTCTGTTCCTCTGTAGATTAACGTACAACACTATCATGTCCAATTTATGAAAACAACTGTATCTAACAATAAAAAATGTTTTTTTCTATTCTAGGATAAATAAGTAATTGTATTAGACATTTCAGAGAAAGCACCTTCCTTGCTTTATATAAACCTCTCTATATTACATTGTAAGTATGTCGAACATAACAGTAATAAAGGACGCCGACGCATGAGACCACGCTTAGAAGGGAGATAACTCTGTAGTTACTCGTGTAGCTCTCGTGATCGCCTTTCTTATAGATGTTTACAATTATGGATTCCTGCTATATACATATACATTTCCCGCTAGCAAAAATTGACTAAAAGTGTTTAGTTTAAAAGCCAAATGCCTGTTCATCGGCTGATACTAACACTTTCTCTGTGTCACACACTTTGCTACTTGAGGTTTCGTATTGCGGTGTGTACCTCGCTCTCTCTAATGGTCTCATCCAGTTCCTCTATTCCAGGCAGATTATCAAAGTTTGTGCAGTCTACTTCAGGTATATGAGGGTTCCATCTTGGAAAACGTCTTTAAGTGATTCATCCATTCATCTTTTGTAATACTTTCACCCTGTATTACCCAAACATGATTTTATTACTTTCCAAAAAAGTTTGGGTAACTGATTGGCTTTGTCAAATTCTCTGCTTTTACCTTTTTATATCTTCTCTTTTTCTCCTTTCCTAGCCTCCAGTACTGTTGCCTTGCCTCTACAGATTGATAAAGACTGGTCCCACCTTTGACATCTGTATTTATGTAAACAAGATTTTAATGCCTGTGTGCATTCTTGGTCAAACCAGTCTGGATGCTTTCTGCGGTTACCTGTAAAAACCTTTTTCATCCTACATGTCGCCGCTTACTGTAGGCAGTTCACGGAGAGACTAACCGCTTTATTCACATTTTGTTTTATTTCGGAGGTCGTATTTGCAAGTTCGTCTCTGGGTTTTCCCGTGTTTAGTGCTGCTTAAAAAAAAGATTGTCACCGTGCCACACTACTTTTTCGGTTTATTTTCCATTTTCACGTGGGTTCTCGCGGTCTCTTCGTCAGTGACAGGCAGATAGTCTGATTACACTATTTTCGACTTTTAAATACAGGGTCTCTTCCTTACACAGCTCGTTGGATGCACAGAAGTAATCTAAAACATTAAACAGATTGAACGGCATCATTGTCCTGATTACATCAAAATAACATCTCAGTTTATTAGCCGGAGCAAAATACAAACTATACTCGGTAAAGTGGTGTAACTGGAGGCTGGTCTCAATATACTGTCAGTTATGCATTGCACATCAAACTACTATAGGTATTTAACAAAGGCCGTGATACCTACTTTGGGTAAAGCTCCATCAACATTCCAGTTAAGAATTCAAATATCGTCATAGGTTGCATTATTCCCCTTGCTGATGTAGTGGCTTCTGTCACTGTTTGTGTTGATATTTTCAGTGAGACGACAGTGGCCGACATCCTATTTACTGAGTTTCTTGTGTTTGTTGAGGAGTTTGTTGACTGACACTTGCTGGTTGGAAGACATGTGAACAGAAATGAGAAGCTATCTTTCCTTTGTGTTGACGTCAGGAAATGTTAGTGTGTTTTGTCAGTCTGGAGAAAGATTCAAAACGTGGCCGCTATTTCCGTATACATTCAGTGCTTCTTTTTCCGAGTACTTAGAACAAGTGTCACTATATATGCTTCAGTGATGACCAGCAACCGTGATGCAAGTATCGGAACAGATGAGCCATGTCTGGCCTGAACGTTTCAAGATGTTGCAGGTGAGTTAGTGGGGAGCCTAGTCAGGGTCACGTGATACTACAGTCATGTCACTGACTTTACTGATGCTGTAAAGGTCGGTCATCACACGAGTACTACAGGGGGTGGCATGGGCTTCTTGCAGCATCATAGTATAACGATATTAAGACAAAGTGTAATTGAGTACTTACTCAAACCTTGTAGTAGAAGAGTAAACATCACACAGACACTGAGGACTGAGCGCATCATGATGTTAGCTGCGATGTCTTGCAGGAAGACGAGGATGTGAGGAGAGTCTGGCTGCAAAGCTGACACTGAGCACAGACCGCAGTGTGGATGCTGAAAGTCAGGCAACAAGGATGTAAATAACGGGAAAAATATTCTCTCTCCCACTGCTTATGTGACAGAGTTAAATCGCAGAAGTCTGCGTGTAGATATGAGACTTGTTTATATCTTCTGTTCATTTATTTCCTTTCTCACACGCAGACACTGACGTATTACCTTTGCACATCATCTACATAGTAATTGGCTGTCAATAAAACGGCTCAAGGACACGCTTAATTAACATGTAAGCCCAGCCGCCTGATTGGTTTTAATCTTGACAATTTTGTTGTAGACGCTGTGACGGTTAAAAGTGTTTGTGCGTGCCCAGGAACCCTAACCCTATGGCTTTTAATATATACTACAAAAAAGATTTTATGACCAAGATATATCCGGAAAACACTAAAGGGTTTTCTTGCTTGGAAGTTAGAAAGCAGATTCCAGTACTCTACAAATTCCTTTTATTTATATACTAAAATTTGGTATGGGACAATCCGAGACATTTAACGTTTACCTTTTACTAGTTCCTGTACTTTCTTTAAAGAAAATAGTAGTTTTGTTTGGTGAAAATCACAATATTAAAAATTAAGTTTAAGAACACTCCAATATAAAAAATTATTAGTCAAACTTTCATAAAAACACACTGCTACATATAAATGTTTGCTTTCTTGCTCCTCATAAGATATTGACCATCAGTGATGAGTAATGTATAAAGTTACCCAAGAAATTTTCGAGACAGGTTACTAGTCATGTCTAGTTTCCAAGATTTATCTCCACCTCCACCTTCGAAATAATTAGCAGCTAGCACTGCTACGTCCTGTGTAGTCAGATATAAAACACAACACTTATTTCTCGTGTCACTGTATTCCAAGCTTTCACATTTGACTTGTTTGCTTTTTATTTCTTTAAATGCCTGTGACGCTAAGAACAAATGTGACTTGATAATCTTTCTTCGTTACTGGTATAATAATAACTAAGTGTATGGTATTTAAAGTGCTTTGTAAATCTTTTTTCTAAGATTGACGATAGTTGTGTTTTCTCCTGGAGTTTGAGTTCATCATCTGCTGAAGCTGTCTGCACTCTTAGCATGACAGAAAGACTAAAATTGTTAAATTATTAAACTTCTAGGAGGCTGTTGTGGTCGAATTGATGTCAAACCGACTTATATTTCTTTTTTGGATTTTCCTTCTATATGTGTCTATCCTCGTTTCATATATATATATATATCTTTTATATCTCGCTTTTAATGTTTTATTTGCACTTGTTATGGCGTTTTCACCAACTTTTGTGGTGTGGAGAATTGTTTCAGTGTCTGTCAGTTCCTGTATGGAAGTTTTCCTTTCTGTTTTATTTTTCAACAAACTCAATGTGGTTTTTGACTTTACTGGATGCGGGGCTATTAGTGAAAGTGTTCAAGAGCCAAAGACACAATTTCCGGAATAAACTTTCTATCGCCACTTTCATCTTTTTGTCTCTCCTGTTCCCTAAAACGAGGCTTCGTTAGCAGGAAGAATCGCGGATGCGACGATAACACAGCCCTTCGTTCTCAGTGTGGAGACAACGCGACTCTCTTGCCTCGGGATTTCTCGACCTTTATTATAGTCTACTTGACCTTTACTGGGACTCTGTCAACGAAAAAGCGTTTTAAAACACAGAGAGAAAGGGAGAGAGAGAAAGAGAGAAACACATACAGAAAAAGATAGAGAAATACATATCTCTTCTGATTTAAGTAAAACAGAAGACGACCCTGCAATCCTGATAACACCCAAACACACCAATGAAGTTCACAGACTTCCCTTTCTGACACATATCCGTGAAACACAAAGTAGAGAGACTAGATACTACAGTTGTACACATCTGATACTGTGTGACACTGTACCTAACACTTTTAATGGTTGAAAAAGGAAAAACCAGAAAGGTGAGGAAACACGCACAGTCGCATTATATGACCATTGAAAACATTACAGATTTACACAGTCACAAGAACATAATAGTTTTGTTCAGCTGAAAGAGAAAGAGATTGTTTTACTTGTTCTACATAAATTCTATAATTATTATAAAACACTGGATGGCTTCTGGGGACTGTTATCACTTCTGCTGTAAATATATATATAGATGTGTGTATGTATATATATATTGTGTGTATGTGAGAGAAATGATTTCAACATGTATAATTCTCTCTATATATTACTATATCTGAAATTACCCTTGTTGATTAAAAAGGTTGTATTGTAGGCCTGTTGTGTAGTGGTAAACCAAGAATGGCCGGTTAACCCCTCTGATCTGTTTGACAAACTTTTCACTCAGGTCGAATGTGACTACCTGCGACATTCTTTCAACTCTTCACCCTCATCCCCCAAGTTGAGTACTAGCTTTGTATTAATGATTTCAGTTTCGATGTGATTACAGTTCGTAGTTCTGCTGCTGAGACTGGGACGGCTTTCTTTCCTGCCTTTCAAGCTCGGAAAATTCACTTGACTGTCTTTTCCTTTAATAACAATATGGTTAGTGTCAGGTGATGTAGTGTCTTTGATTAAGCTTTCAGATGTTTGTAGTATATATTGTGCCAAACTGACTAGTGTTTATAGCGTGCTGTAATCAACTGTTATATTTATATGTGGCCATTGATTATTTTATTTTGTTCATTTGAACGGAACGTATTTCATTTGTTTCCATGCAGAAGCTGTAGTTCTTCTTTTCGTTACCGTTGTTTTTATTTCCAGGGTGTCGGGATTGTATGTACTATTTCAATTCAAGATTCATTTTTTATATTTCATATATGTGAAGTTATTTATTATTACTGCATCGGTCTACTCATATGTCCTGTTGTATTTCACTTTGATGTTTTAGGAGTCTTTGGCCGTTAGGAAGAAATTTCGGAAATATGGTTTTGTATCATCTTTCTTATATTTTGCTGTTACCGACTCCAGAAAAGGAAGATTCTTTACCAGAAGAAGTGCTGATGCGTTGATAACAGTGAACAGTCCTTTGCCCTTAGTGTTTGAAGCAATATAGATACAAAGTTATTTTTCTAGCTCAAATTTTAAAATTTTTATTTAAGTCAACTAAATGATTGCCTTCTTTCTCTCTCTCTAATTACCGAAAGTTCTCCTTCAGTCTATTTTTAGTGAAAGACAGATGACTTCAGTGGCATCTTATCATCGCTACTGTAGATGACGTCAACCGAGAGCTGGCCAAACCAGTTGTGAAGCTGTTAAATTATGGCACGTTTATTATACAATATTAAACTGTACTGTTTACACCATTTCTTATTTAAGTTGATTCACTTTCAGTTTACTTTGGCAAACAAAGAAAGCACAATCTAGCCCTCCTGTGTTCTCCTGTATTTCCAGGTATCTGTCTATACAACGTCAGTACACCTTTTTCCTTCGTGTCTTTTTCCGTAAAGTGTTACAAATGCTCTCGTAAGTTCTTTGACTTGTATTGAGGAGACATCTCTATTTTACCTTTACACAGTTACTACTGCACAGTTCACTCTCGTAGCCCTACCCATACTGCCATGTGAGTTTGTATATTCCTTCAAACTTCTTGTCTCTCCTCGACAGTACCATCTACTTGCGGACAGCAGAAAAAGCATCACATGAAAGAGGAAGACTTCTGAAACATCTGCTTGTGAGCTTGTTTGCCTGAGATAAGAGCTGTTCATAAGTGTGTAGTCCATGAAACTTGTGGTATCTCCTCAGATCACCAGTACCATGCAAGTGGAGCAAGTAAGCAGACAGAAGTGAGAGAGGAAGACTTCTGACATCCGCTCATCACTGTTTGCCTGAGATAAGAATACAGAGTTCCGCGAACTGAAACTTGCTTTGTTTCTAAACTAACGAAAATGTCCCAGACATTGACAGGAAGAAAGAGGATAAGCTGGCTTTGGGGATCCTCCCAAAGTAGTGTTATTCGATTTTCTTCGTTTGCATGACCATATAATAATGGGACGATTGACACAAAATGTCAGGAATTTGTGTTGAGAGATGTGGCCGTGGAAGTTGCCTGTATAAAAGTCACTTGCTGCATGCAAAGTTCCTCCACACCTAGACACTGAAGAAAATCCTGTATCATATTACAGTTTTACAAAAGAGATGTTATCAACAATTGGGTAAATCTTAGTTCAGAGTTTGGTGTAAAAGTTAAGACTATTCTATGCAGGGACATGGGATATCTATATACATGTACACATAGCTAGTGAAATATTGCAATGTTTTATTTAGATACTAGGAAGCTTGAGAAACATGAGCCTCAGTAAACAGATCACACCACGAAAACATCAAAAATTTTGGTACAGATGAAATATTGGATGACTTAGTGTAAATAGGGCTAAACTCTATTCTATTCATCTATTCGTTTCTATCTTTGACCCTGATACTTGGACAAAATATTGCACCCGGTTACTATTCCAGGATTTATATTTTTCGTAATGAATAAACAGCCGAGTCATATTATAAA
This sequence comes from Pomacea maculata, assembly GCA_004794325.1. Taxonomy (NCBI): domain Eukaryota; kingdom Metazoa; phylum Mollusca; class Gastropoda; order Architaenioglossa; family Ampullariidae; genus Pomacea; species Pomacea maculata. Next base: position 287,048 of record SRHC01003034.1, read on the forward strand.
GCCTTTCAGTCTCTACTAGTTGAAAGTGTTATTTCAATTAGTATATACTTACAAAAATTCGATCAATAAAGCTTTACATCCCACGTGACATTAGGAAGAAATCGAAGCGACTGAGGATTCAGGCCGACAATAGTCTCTACTGTGATTACTTACTGCAGTTTGACTTACCTCAGATGTATTCCTGTCCTCACAACACAAGCTTCACTCAGGGCAAAGGCGGCTGAAGGACCCAAATATTTTTGGTTTATAAGATTTAAAGTCGCCATAAATCAAAAAAAATCCAGCGATTTCCACGGTATCTCATGGGTGGGGTTGGGTAGGGAATCGGTGTTTTATGCCGAGCCAGAGTGTGTTTGTGTGTTTGTGTGTTTGTCTTATGTATAGCTCTGAATACCTTTCATGATAAAAGCAAGATGGTAAGATGACGTCAGTGGGAGACGTTGATCATCATCTGCACTTTCAGTGACCACGGTACAGGTGTAGTAACCTTCGTGTGTCGTCTGCTGTGCTGCTATGATGTGTAGCTCCCCAGTAGTGCTGCTCACTTTCGCTGACCACGTGATGGAAGCTGGAGGCGGGTTGCTGTCAGCGTCACACATAAACGTCACATTGTGACCCTTGATGACCTCAGAGTAGATGGACAGTGGCTGACTCTGATTATCACTCCGTGTTATCCTGATAATCGGGTCATCTGCAAAATTAATGAGCAAATTGAAGATGCTAATACGTATCTAGTCAACCTAGTAATTGTCTACACTTTCTTTATCTGCGACATCTCTTTTGAACAAGAAGTATTTCTGACACGCATGTAAACACTGTCATGAACCCGCCGGGTTCAAGCCGGGTCAACCACCGAAGTAGGTGTAGGTACAGGGCCGGCGTTAGGGGGTGGCAAATGGGGCGGCCGCCCCAGGCCCCGCTCTCGAAGGGGCCCCGCGCTTCAGCCCCGAGGTAAGGTGACCCAACGCTTTTGACCTCGTGTCCCGCCTGCTCATAAAATGTCCGGACGGTACGCCCAATGTCTCGCTTTCTGGCAAGTCCACAATGTCCCGCATGTCTTTAAAAATACCGTACACTGATTGGGATCCGCGACTTTGGTTTTGGCGGTGTTTTCTTGATCCCGCTTTATTTTTCATCGCTGTGCGGGCTCCGGGGTTTGACCCGTGACGACAATGACCTGCCGGCCGATATCTTATTGCACGCGCCGCTGGTATATCGCCGGTGGTCGTCCCAGGTGTCAGCTTCTTTGGTTACGGTTGTCCGAGTTCCCCCACTTCCCAGTGGCAACCCACGCCAACAGCTGACTACACCCCAAACCTAGTGATATATGGAAATGGACAACAAATGAGTACACAATGGCTTTCACCTGCCGACTTTATTGTGTAAAGTGAAGCTGCTTGTAGTCGCTCACTTTCCTTTGAAGGCATCCTCTAACAGTCATGTCAGCCTGTTATTATTTTTTATCTTTTAACTTTGTGTTGGAATGCTACAGACTGCTGATTTCTAACTCTGTTATACTTGATATAATAAATTTTTAGAAAAGTAAGCTAGGCTAAATTTAAAAAAAATGAAAACAAGTGCATTTTACATTTTGGCAGACGATGCCGATCCAAAGGCATCCACAGGCCACCCCGGGTATAGAGTTGTAGACTAATGTAGTTTGCTTGGTGATGGAGAGACGGGAAGAGAAAGTTAACGGTGTCATGAAGTAACTACAGGAAACAAGTTCCTTTGACATCTCTCATTTCGGGCTTCAAGGTTGTAGTGCCAGCGGCGGGCCCCATCCTTTCCATTCACAGAGTGGCCATACATCAGTAACATATCCACCTTTTTATTGTCGATTCCAACTTGCTTGTAGGTCCCCCAAGTGGCACATTAATCCAGAGACCTCAATGCACGAACGTTCTTCTAGCGATTCATGCGCGATAAATCATTGTGTCCAGCGGCCCTCTTGACACCTGGCCCATACCCCGACTACCCCGCCTACCTTAGGTCTGGAAATTGTATACTGCAGACTGCTTGGGTGTTCCTTCTTCAGACCTTCTTTAAGAGAAAAGAAAAAGAGGGAAAACAATCCACTGACCAAGGCCGGGCCCCCTTCACAACCGCGGGCCCGGGTACATCAGATACCCTGCCATCTCATCAAGTCTACGTCAGCACGTTTGCCCCCACCTCTCGGCATTTCGTCCCCCCGTGTGTTTTCCGCTGCCCGGCATTTTATTCACTTCCAGTAATCGTTTTCTGTGAGTACGGATCCGTGACTAAACTAATGTCGGGGACGATACGAACATCGCCAGACGCCAGTGAAAAGCCAGTTAAAGGTGGGAAACACTGAAAGGACTTTTAATTGTGAGGTGCAACTTTGACAGGGAAAATTCACGAAATCCTTGTGAAAAAATTTATGACACTATCTTGCGATGACTGAAACTTTACAAGGAGATTCACGGTCTATGAAGTAGGGTTTCGGAGTAACAGCCTCCCAAGATGGCGAAGTACCATAATTTGTTACAGCGCCTCACCTCACGTCCGCAAAGTTGGCTGAGGGGGAGATAAGGTAGGAATATTTTAATTTAAATGTTAAATACTGGTTTTCTATTTTAAATGGAATATGTAGTGGCGTGGACAGATCTGCCGTTGAAAGCATCACTACTCGGCAAAGTCAGAGGAAAGTCCCCCCCCCCCCCTTAATTTTTCAGCGTTCTTTGTCAGTGACGTCACCGTCATCGGCACGTGTCCCGCTTTCGCTCCCGAAACGTCTGGTCACCTTACCCGAGGTCATCTTTATGACTTATTGCTATATTGCTAGCTGTGGTAAACAAGTTGTGACAAAAAATGACGTTCAGAAAACACTTCTAAGTTCTAATTAAGCAAATTAAACATACACTGCTTTGATGGACTGGTGCAATCAACACTATTTTACTCCTCACTTTTACTTCTAACTGTGTGTTAAATGTCTGTATGGGTATGTGAGCAAAGACAAATTTCTGTCCTCCTGGGCAGACAATAAAGTCTGTTTTGATTTTGATTTGATTTGATTTATTGAACCCATGTCTTCACGTTAAGCCCGACAATAATAACAAGCAGTTTATTAAGTTATTGTCACCATATTATTTCGCTTTAAGAAAAAACCGCTACTGTCACAAACGGTTACGAACAATTAAAACACTAAATTCATGCGTTATTTCGCGAAATACATCCAGCCTATCTAACTGTATATAAATCAGTGCTTCCGGCATCATATCAATAGGGATGTTTGATACACGTACTCAATGTAACCGGCCCCAGGCCCCGCGTGGTCCTAACGCCGCCTCTGTGTAGGTAATTATAGGTAGGCGGGGCCCAGTAAAAGCGGACAGTTAAGGAATCCTTTCTGTCCGTTTTTATGACTTGACAGGGCGCAGTGACTTAGGAGGGGATCGAGAACCAGAGTCGGGGGTGGCAGATGTAGTAGGTACGGGATTAGCGCAGTAGGCAGTAGTAGCGTTAGTATCAGTGCGATAGCGTTAGGCACAGGTAGATTAGGTGACGAGTAGTCACGTGTTTTCTTAGTATATAGTTAGGGGTAGACGTTTAGTCGGGGCTTTTTCCCTTGTATAAAAGCAGAGACGTCGGTCTCTGAGTTTTCGGACGCAAGCAGCAGGTCTGCGACGGGGAAGCCCGTTCCGTGTAGAACGAACCGCTACCTGCTGGCACTTGCGGTCTGGTGTTAGAGTGGTGAGAGGTGCAACGACAAGCGACGACGACAATGGCAGTGTACAGCCAGTCACACCTATCTTCTCGTCTGCAAGTGTGTACAGTCAGTCACACTTACTTCACGTCATCAGACGCAGACACTTGTACAGATACTAAACCTCTAAAGTTTAGTCTGCGCTCAAATTTGTGTCAACCTAAAATTTTGCTTTTTTTCTTGTAAATATAATTTGTATGTCGTACACTGTCTTGTCAGTTGTGTGTTTGCGCACTCTAGGAGAGCGACTGTCAGTCGGTGAGCGTGCTGACGTGTGAACTGGCGGGTGTCAGAGTGTGAGGGTGAAAGAGGGCGGAGCGAGCCAGCCAGAGAGACCCCTTTCCCCTCGGGTGGTAACACCATCCCTCTACAGCCGCCTTTCGGTGTTCATCACACACACACATATACACAAAAGAAAGCGAAAAGGAAGGTGAGAACCCCTAATGGCAGCTTAAATATACAATGCTCAACTTGGTTTCTTTAAAATATGTAACGTTCTTAATGATAAGTGGTGTTATTCCTGACATTTGTTGCCACTTGATAAGAGTACTCACAGTAAACCTGTGATGGCGCTTTATACAGATGACGTCACGATTTAGCCGCGGAAGGGCTTCTGGGAATGTAACTCAGACAAATATATTCCCCACATGTACTAACCAGCGTGCGCGGCGAATGCGTTACTGTGCAGTTTATTGTTAAAAAAAAAAAAAAAACGTGAACGTGTAAAAATGCGGTTTTGATTTTTTCTATTTTTCACTTTTACTATGAAGATGAACAGCACTTGCAACCTATAATATTAATTACTACACAGATTTATTTACAATAATTATCTGTCATATGCCCCTAGATGAATTGATAGAGTGACGATAAGCTTAACACCAAGAATTCTTTTCAGTCTGTTTTTGGTAAAAATACTCCCACATTTCTGTCTTTGACCAATCTATGTGCTACATTAGCATTTCACTTGCTTTTAAATACATAAGCTACCCTGAAAATGTAACAAACATCATCCAACAAAAACCATTTGGGAGGCAACACAACTGAGGCTTAGGGGGATAGTTCTACTGAGAAGCATGAACTTTTTCAGTCTTTCATTAAAGGATTCTACATGAATTCTTTCCTTGGCTACCCTCTTTGTATCCATCTCCTGTTCTGCAGACAGGCTAGCTCGCTTACCTAGAAATTCATGGATTTTTATAATAGCCGGTCTTGACAAAAGCAAATCCTGCACTTTAAACCCTTTGTCCACAAGCAAAACATCTCTTTGTTCAATGTGTTGTAGAATGCCACATTTCTCAAATATATCAACATCACTAACACTTCCCTCATACAGATCTGAGACAAAACACAGGCCTGACGAGAGGGGGGGACAGGGGGGTCTGGTGTACCCGGGCCCGCGGTTGTCAAGGGGGCCCGGCCTTGGTCAGTGGATTTTTTTCTTCTTCTTCTCCTTTTCTTTTTCTTTTAAAGAAAGGTCTAAGGACAGAACACCCAAGCATTACACATGCAGAAGTTGAGTTTCAAGTTTGTAGAATATAATTTCGGGGTGCTGGGGCCTGTCGTGAGAAGTGTAGTCAGCGGGTATCATATTCTCGCTGGACAAGCCAAGAGGTGACGGCCGCTGGACACCAAAGATTTTATCGCGTGTGAACCGCCCTGAAGAACGTTCGTGCCATGAGATTGCTGGCTACAGGTGCCACTACGGGAGGGGGGGAATGGAGGAGGGGGCGGGCCCTGCAAGCAAATCGGAATGAACAGTGGAGATCAGGCAGGTATGTTACTGATGTGTGCACTCTGTGAACCGACATGGTGGGGGCCCGCCCCTGGCGCTGCAGCCTGTAAGCGAGAGACATCAAGGCTGCTTTTTTTCGTAGTTACTAAGCAACACTGAGACTTTCCTTAACCGTATCTCCATCACCAAACAAACAACTACATTATTCTACATAGTGGATCCTTGATACAATGAGACTATATTATCCTGTAATACTATCGCAGCCAGCAAAATAGAACACATTATTGCAAAACATATTAGGTTTATAAATTGATCACGGTGGTTCTTTTGCTCTTTGCCGACAAAGCTCCCGGTAAAAAGGAGGTACTATCTACCCGCCATCCGTCCCCCAAAGCCACCTCGGAATCTTTCTGATTGTGCGCTAGTTGTCTTCAAGGAAGCTGTCATATATGGTGCTGTATATTGAGTTTTGCGGTGGCTGCGACATTTGCTTTTCAAATTATCACATATATTTGAATGTGTTTTTAAAGGAGCTTCGTGTAACGTATATTTGTTTCACGATGAAGAATGGAAGAAAAGAAAAGTTTACAGATGTGTTATGAGTTATGACATAAGTGTTAGTTTGTCCACGTTTTCATGAAATTTCTCCATGTCTTGAACAACAATCAAGGTAGAGGCAAATTATGTTTTAGTTTAGAGGCCAGTGACTAAGATGACAGCAACTTCCACCCATGCCGGCCATCGTGGGCCGCAATGCATTGTTGCTGATAACACGACAAAAGGGAAAGGGGGTGGGGGTGTGATAGTTTCTGGAAGACTCCACGGAATGGACTGGGAATTAAATGGTCGGGGTTTGGAGCAATTGGAGGTGTAGACTGATATTTTTATGAGACAGACGAGTCAGCGGTAAAGTCGCCGTGTGTTTGACCTGACACTTAATTTTCCCATCCCTTTCGATCGGAGTCATTGGACCAAAGAAAGCTTGGACAGTTGGACCTTAGAGATAGCGATAGTCACTTAACTTCACACCGCACGCTCCTGCCTGTCGCACGCTGTCTTCTACACTCGAAAAGCCGAGATACGCGGCACTTTGTTATTATGGTCAGTACACTAGTTTTTTATTTATGCTTCTATGATTTTCTGTTTATTGGCAAATAGCATTTGACAAGGCAGGAACATCAGTGTCAATGAGAGTGACTAGCGTCTCAAATTGACTGACAATAATGAAGTTTGTGAGAAAAGTTCATTAGGTTTGTAGCACTCTAGTAGTGTACGAAGTATAATGTCTTTGGGTTGTAGATTTGCATCTATATTCTAGAATGTTCAGCACGGCAGCAATGTAAAAGGTAGAATGCCTTGTGCGAGGGAGGAAATGATGTTCAACAATGTAGCAATGTTCAAAGTAAAATGTCTGCGAAGAAGGGCTAGAATGTTCGAGGGTAGGGAGAAGAAATAGTAGGACTGACAGTGGGATGGCAGCTTTTGTGAATTTGAGAGAGAGCAGTTAGGCCAGACGCTGAGCAAAACTGAATAAAAAACTTCAGTGCGGAATTCAATCTTTGTGTTGTTTTTGGTACGACAGCCCCCTCTACGTAGCCATTTGACGTGTTGGTTACAAGTTTTTAGTCAGCAGGTAAAATGACAATATTAGTACTGTA
>SRHC01003034.1:294210-311383 GCA_004794325.1 Pomacea maculata
TTTATGTCATTGTCACAAAACCTTCTAATCTCCTTAAATATTAAAAGTATTAACAGTTACTAGCTAACTTATAGTCTTTAAAACAGTTGCTTTGTCTTCTAAAACTGAGCACGTATTTTAACGGCTAGTGACTGATGGGGGTTGAAGTCGACCGAGTTTATGCTTCGTAAAAAGTTGGATGAATGCTACAAGTCTGATCCTTTAACATCATTTGTCCTCATTTACTAACCACTCGCATGTAAACAACTTTATGTTCAAGTAGTGATGTAGATCCTAGTGCACTTGTCCTACTGTTTGCAGTCTATATTTCGTTACTGAATGAAGTGTAGATATTGAGATTCGAATTGTAAACATACATTATATACTGGGAAAATAATTTACGATTACAAGTACAAGGGGCCCGGAGAGGTCGTCTGTCCCGGGGCCCGGGCTGGCTCTCGGCGGCCCTGCCTGGAAGCTCTTCAAGCAGATGCAGAACAATTACTGTATTTTCTCCCGTGTCCATGCTGAAGAAGGGTGTCCGGTCACTTAATCCCCAGACACTTCATCCCCGACACTTAATCCCCTAGACTTTTAATCCCCAGACACTTCATCCCCGACACTTAATCCCCGACACTTCATCCCCGACACTTAATCCCCAGGCACTTAATCCTTTATAAAGCATTATGTAATGCTTCTGTCAAAGCATTGAATTAGAATACGTCATCCCCACACATTTACTCCTAGCAACATTGTAGAGAGATATGAGTCAATGGATCGTCTTCTGTACCTCCGATCATTAGCTTACTTTCATATTGATTAACAGCAATTACCTCGCAAACACTCAAGAACAATTTTCATATCATATTGTTGAAGAACATTAAATTTACTAGCTTATCTAAACTTTAACTAATGTTGTAGATGTTCAAATGACGTTGAAGTTAATAGCATGGTTTGAATGTGAATTATTTGAATTTAAATTAAATTTTTCGCTGACTTCATAATTTTTATAGTTAAGGATTTAGTTTAGGGATTAAGTGTCTGGGGATGAAGTGCTTAGGGATTAAAAGTCTAGGGGATTAAGTGTCGGGGATGAAGTGTCTGGGGATTAAGTGACTGGGAACCCTGAAGAAGAAGCTAACTACGTGAAGGCATTATTCCTACACACTGTAGGTTCAATTCAATTCAATTAGTTATTTACGAGGGGTAAAATAAGCAGCTGAGCGTTTTTTTCCATTTAGCCCTAGCCCTTTACATGCAACGAAATTAACTAAATAAATGAATTAATTAAGCATTACAAAAAATTAAATAAACTTAATGAAGGGTGGATATTTACAAGGTGATGGTTAAGAAGGTTCCCAGTCACTTAATCCCCAGACACTTCATCCCCGACACTTCATCCCCGACACTTCATCCCCGAGACATTTAATCCCTAAGCACTTCATCCCCAGACACTTCATCCCTAAACTAAATTCTTAACTATAAAAATTATGAAGTCAGCGAAAAATTTTATTGAAATTTATTAATTGAAATTCAAATAATTCAAATTCAAATCATGCTATTAACTTCAACGTCATTTGAACATCTACAACATTAGTTAAAATTCATATAAGCAAGTAAATGTAATGTTCTTCAACAATATGATATGAAAATTGTTCTTGATTGTTCGGGAGGTAATTGCTGTTAATCAATATGAAAGGTAAGCTAATGATCGGAGGTACAGAAGACGATCCATTGACTCATATCTCTCTACAATGTTGCTAATTCTCCTGGCTAACTCAGCGAATTTCTTCTTTGGACGTTTCTCTGTGCCGGCGCATGATTGTAGAACAGACGCCTTGTGTAGCTGACAATCCTTACGTAGACCATCAAGGAATGTCCACATCGTTGGGTGATGACAGGAGAAGAGAGATTGAAGGGCGTGATGCCAACCCTCCACAGAGTTGTTTGTTCGTGCAACACCGCCGATGACGTCCAGGTATTTGTTCCAAGTGTCTGGAGGGAATAAAGCTGAAGCGTAGTTATCCCCTCTACCGCGCAGTCTGCGGCCCCGTATGTACCTATGTACGTATGCTCGAAGTAGGATAGAAGTTCCGGCATGCGATCATGTTGTGGCATTGACTCTGCAAGCAATTCGAAGGAATCGACGATGTCTTCCTCACGTACATAGGCAAGTGCTGGGAGGCATCTGACCATTCCACGTAACTCGTCGTCTTCGTCATAGTCACTTCTCATCCCCAGTTCAGAGACTTTGCGTAATACCGCTTGACTTAAGTGAAAGTAACAGCCCGTTACTTTACATGACTGAAACTTCTCTCTAAAAGCGGTCATCGCAGCTTTCTCAAAGTCTGTTACTATAGTCTCTGGAGCTGCATTAGGCACTAGCTCTCTAACTGCACACAACAATCTATTATAGGTTGCACTTGATTTGTCCTGAAGCAAGCAGTACAGCACCGGCGGAATCACTCCTTGCGCGAATTGGAAATGAATTGTGTAGAGTTGGTAGAATAAACTGGGGACAACTTTGAAAGTACCATCGGCGAACCAGCAGTTGCTGCGTCCGAGCCAATCTAGTAATTGTCTGTCACCGAAAACTAGAAAGCGACTATTGTTGCTTGTCCCCATGGAGTTCAACTTCGTTCAACGAAGAATAAAAATATCTTACTAACTCAACACTTTTATAGAGGCTTTAAACAATGCTTTATAGAAGAATCAGTGATTAGAAATCACACATCACACATCACACATCACACATTGCTCTATACAGTGTGGGGATGACGTATTCTAATTCAATGCTTTGACAGAAGCATTACATAATGCTTTATAAAGGATTAAGTGTCTGGGAATGAAGTGTCGGGGAGGAGGTGTCGGAGAGGAAGTGTCAGGGAGGAGGTGTCGGGGAGGAAGTGTCGGGGGCTCACACTCCTGTCCGCCATGTTGACGGGTAGTGCGGGTTAGTCACCTGTCACACAAGTGTCGGGGATTAAAAGTCTCGGGGATTAAATGTCTCGGGGATGAAGTGTCGGGGATGAAGTGTCTGGGGTTTAAATGTCTCGGGGATGAAGTGTCGGGGATGAAGTGTCGGGGATGAAGTGTCTGGGGATTAAGTGACCGGACACCGGTTAAGAATATATATTTACAAGGTCACCTGGAATTGAAGGAATCCCTAGAGGCCTCATCTTGTAAATGTTTGAATAAATGGCGTCGAAAGCAGTTCAGGGAGTGCAATTGCTTGAGACGGAGAGGGAGGCTGTTCCAAAGCACACTTCCTGAGAATTTCAGACTTGATTTGAAGAGGTCCAGTCTAGGAAAGGGGATATTAAGTTTTGGTAAGGTTCTCGAGTTATTGGAGGAAAATAGTAGAGAGAGTCTTGGTGATAGTTTGCCCGTCAGTATTTTATGCATGAAAATGTATTTATTAAATTTAAACCTATCTTGTAGAGAAAGGACGCCTAAAGAGGTGAAGTCATTCCGGTCTAATTTTGGTTTTAGCAGAACGGCTTTGATTGCTCGCCTCTGAACACTAGCTAGAGGTTTCATGGAAGTTCCACTAGCGGAGTCCCAGAGGGTGGATGCATAGTCAATGACTGATTGGATGTGGGTGGTATAGAAGAGTTTTCTTGCCTGCTGACAACATTCCAGAATCCATACGGACGTTACAGATGGAAACGACTGCAATTTGGGACTTGTGTAAGCTCAGAACTGTTCCAGAAGCGGTTGAACATTGCTCGTGAAGGCCTCCATGGAGTGATTGGTGTGTCAGACGACATCGTAATCTATGGATCAGGGCACACAACTGAAGACGCATCCGTGGATCATTACAAAAACATCAAAGTAACTGGCAATGCAAGTTGACTCAAATTTGTAAATGTTCACATCTAGTCCTGATTACTACCGAGATTTGCAGCAGAAATTAAACTTCGCTTTATTTTCAGCTCGCTTACCACATGATTGATGGCGATTTCGACAGCCGAATTCGGTTCACCAAGTTACTTTTTTTAGCTGCTACGACGGTCTCAAAATGTCCTCGTGGTTTTTATTCTTTCGCACGTGGTATTTTGAGAAGAAATGAGCGTCTGGCAGGCACAATAAACTTTTAATATCAACGTTAATGTCCCAGAAAGAAAATACCCCAGCATTAGCTTTGAGTTACTGTCGACATTTGTTTACATCCGGAAGCCATGACAGTTGCAATGTGGGATAACCAAACACTTCCGAAGCGTGTTCGTGTGCCCTATGACCCCGTCTAGGTCGGAATTAGTGATTTCTGATTGGCTATATGCAAAGTATATGTTATGCATGCGTCCATATAAGGAAATTTCCGACCCTTTGTGTCGTCTAGAAAAGAGCTTGTATCATAGCGTGGGGCCTTCTATGGGTCTTGACATAGACTTTGTTTGAAAATTCACGTAATGACCTTTCGACCGATATACGATGTGACCCAGTTTACCACGTGGTGGAGTGTGTTAATTGCTATGTCCCAAACATTCTCTATTCTCGCTAATTCTGCGCTCGGGAAAAGTAAATAGGATAGAAGTAGATGTTTTCATTGACAAATTAGACATATTTCTAGATTGTTCTCTGAAAAATCTCTTGGTGAGTGAATAGAACAGAATATGAACTTTCACAATATGAAGTAATCTCAAAATGGCCAAAATGTAAAATTTTTGACAATTTTATGACCGTGTGGGGTCCTAAGAATTGACAATGAGTTCACTAATTTGATACCAAATGATTTTTTACCTTAATATACATCCACCCCACAGGTCTTTATGAATTAGAAGGTTCATGGTGTAGTTCTCAGGCCTGACGAGAGGGGGGGGGACAGGGTCTGGTGTACCCGGGCCCGCGGCTGTCAAGGGGGCCCGGCCTTGGTCAGTGAATTTTTTTTTCTTCTCCTTTTCTTTTTCTTTTAAAGAAAGGTCTAAGGACAGAACACCCAAGCATTACACATGCAGAAGTTGAGTTTCAAGTCTGTAGAATACAATTTCGGGGTACTGGGGCCTGTCGTGAGAAGTGTAGTCAGCGGGTATCATATTCTCGCTGGACAAGCCAAGAGGTGACGGCCGCTGCCTAGTTCTTATAGATCCCTTAAATATATTTTACTTACGGTATAATGTCAACTGTTTCTACTGCTTTGATTTCAGCCTAAACCAGGGATGGCGAACCTTTTTCAGTCCGAGTGCCAATTATTTCAATTTCAAAGCAATAAAAATTGCTGCGTGCCAAGTCCGTCTACTTAATGACGCCGCTATAGAAACGTTAATAAAAGTAATATAAAAAAATTATGTGGAATATGATCCAACATCTTTAATATTATTTAGTTTTCTGAAAAAATTGAAGGCTATTACTTATGATAATTTGAAATTTAAAAAAATTCATCGGCGTCGTCGTGTGCCGCACAAAATCGTTTCGCGTGCCACCTTGGGCACACGTGCCATAGGTTCGCCATCCCTGGCCTAAACTGATGCTGCATGCAGTGCACTGGTCTCAGATTAATTATCATTAGAGGGTTTGTACTTTCTTTTAATATATTTTTTGTCTTTTTTCCGACATGAATAGGGCTAGTACTTTATGAAAACACATCATTCTACAATAAAAAAACCCACAGGCTCGATCTGAATCTCATGTCTAAATGTCAGTAAATCTAACGCCAGTGTTAATAACATACAGTTGACTCATACAGCTGGTTGAATTATAGACAGTTTACAGTGCATGGCTATAGCACATTAGTTGATTCAGTGAATTTATCATAAGAACAATTATGTTTTGTACACAAATATAATGTACTTGTACTCATAAAGCCATAAATTTATTGCAAAGCAAAGGTACATATACAATCATAAATACTTTTTGCTGTGCAAAAATCACTTCTTTATAAGTATTGTGCATGAATGTCTTTAAAAGAATATTACTATATGCTTTTACTTTATTAAATATTTATGATTGTGGTTTAATGACACATTGAAAAAAATAATTTTGTCCTTCTCAGGAGATTTATCATAGTGTTATGTACTGTGCATCACATTACACATGGCATGGCATGTTCCTTGTATATCTGTTTTGTACCCTTGGCCATTACTCTACATGAAACAATAATTACAGATGTTTGTTACAGACTTGCCTTCATATGCACCTGTTCCAGATGTTGGCCTAGCAAAGGAATTGTTCTCTAGTGTATATGTCCATGATACAAATAGTTTAAGATATACTCTCAATATACATTCTGAGAAAATTAGTGTCAAACAGCTTTTTAAGTTGTGGACATTTTATGCTATACCTAACACTGTTTTTCATTGTTGTTGTTGTTCTGGGATGAGCAGACATCTCAAGTTGCATACTGGAATTAATAAAGTTGATCTTTTATTTTCATTGTATTTTCTACCTATTACTTAGCTGAGAATGTCTAATGCTGATATACTTTACTCTTCTTCAGAATTTCGCTTCAAAATGAGTGGAAACCTCAAACATTTATTCAAAAGAGCTGCACATGTAAAATATTGTTCAAAAAGAATATAAGAATTTAATAGCCAAGTGACAGCATTAAGAACATATCTTAGTGATGACCACTTCTCTTGACAAACACTTCCTGAGGCCACTACATGCACTATATACTGTCTGCACACCTATGTCAAAAAATAATTCTTATCCTGCATTCATGGTTGTATGCACACATAATCTTGCAAACACCTAACACCACCCACGTCAGTGCCACCACTGACTGCACACATAGACCAGCCAACACAAACGTATCCGTACATGGACACAAACACTACACATTCTGCTGACAGAGACCAAGGAGATGCATTGAAGATTAGTCCTGTGACGTGTCTTAGCAGAGTTGAGAGAGGCCTAGCAACTACTTCACCATGATTACTATACAAAAAGTATGGAATCACATTTACAAAAAAAATTACATTCCCCAGAAAACGTTACCAAATTGGCTCCCTGCAATCTGCCTACAACTGAGATTAGCTGAGATACTTTGTCTTCAAAATTTTTCTTCAAAATGACTTCATAACAGAAACCCCATACACTTGTTTTTAGAAGAACTGCACCTTTCAGATATTCTAATATTAGCAACTTTCTAAAGAGATTTGTATAAATGAACATCTAGTGAATTTTATAAGAACGAAATATCAACTTTCTACAGTCACATAGTTCTGACACCTATGAACTGTACAGAAAGTATAAAATTAGGATAAAATTGTATTCAAAGTGATTAACAAACTGGTTCCTAGCTTAGCTTAGCCTTCTAAAACAAGTATGTAGGGCCTACATCTAAACTGACTATATCTGGTGTTGATGTACTAACTTTGTTATCAAAATTTTACCATGTAATAATTTCATAATGGAAACCTCATACAATTTTTAAAAAGAGCTGTCCAAGAAGAACTCCATCTTTCAGCTATTATAGATAAAAAGCATTGTTTTCTAAAGAGATCTGTATGAATGAACAGCTACTAAGTTTCATAGGAATGAAAATTTAATTCTTTCTACAGTCACGTAGTTCTGATATTATGAACTATAAAGAAAAGTATACAATTATGATATATTCACAAGAAAAATCTATTTACAAACTGGATACTAGCAGCTTGGCCTGTTGCAACACGTTGGGCCTACATCTTAACTATTGACTATGTCTAATGTTGATGTACTATGTTATCAAAATAGTTCTGATACTATGAACTGTACAGATATGTATAAAGTGATGGTATAACATATTTACAAAAAAAGTATATTAACAGATTAGATCCTCACAGCTTGACCTGCTGCATCATGTGCTCTTTCTGTGGGAGCATCCTGTACTGGAACATTGTCATTGATTTTATTGTATTGGTTTTCGTCATTTAAATCATTGTTATGTCCATCATCATCATCATGGTCTGGCTCTCCCAGATTGAGATCACAGTCACTTCACATGCCTGACCTGGTTCTATCTTCATACCCAAGAGATAATGCCATCTCTTTTTAGCTATGCCTGAAATGCCAACATCATCACCATCAGTAGAAATTTATACTGACTGCTGGAATGTAATGTCATACAACAATGCAAGAACTACATTCACTGTGAACACATGAACTACTAGCTGAACATATTATTGGCATAGTCATTAACAAATAGCAGACACATTACATGTAAACAGGTTTCAATCAAACCAATATTAGTTCCATGTAAAACTATTCGATGTATATACATGGTGGGAAAAAAATATTTAAAAGTGTTCAAGTCTGACTTTACTATGTATAGATATGGTTAATCAATGTGACCAACATGAACATTTGGTGAAAACTTTGATACAAATTCACTTACCAGATGCATATACAGCTGTGCTGTGTTGTATTGCCTTTCCTGCAAGGTTGCAGGATGCTGAAATGGTGTCTACAATCACTCTTCTATCATGTAGCCACTGTCACCTAGCATGACCCTGTCCAATGGTCTACAGTTGCTTTAAATTCCCTTTAAGAAGAAGAACAAGAAGCAAAAGCAACATATATGACTGTTTAATATGATATTACTATGATATTAATTTAGTATAAATGTTAATATTAATTAACACGGTTTTAGTGTCACAAATCACTTCGAAAAGAACAGCAAATAGGGTAAAAAGTTTGTTTTTAAAATACTTTTATTAGGCAGTGATATTAAATACTCAGTAAGGCATAGGATGAGACTTGCACTCATAATGTAAGTTTTTATTTTGCAAAAATAAATGATTAACAAATTGTGTATTAATAGGTAAACAAAAATCCACCAGAATGAGATTTATAATGTCTGCTTGTTTGCCTACATTTCTGACTTACAGTGCACGTAATTTTTATCTGTTTCAAGAAATGAAGAGTATGAATGTGTGATGCATTACACACGCTGGTTAAAAATAATGACTGCATCAAGGAGGCATAAAGCCAATCCAACAATACTTCCAACAGTTAATCCAACAATAAGGCCTTTATTAGGACTGCTGGTGGTGTCCTCTGTAGACATATGTGTGACATTCTCTATTGATCCATTTACTTATTTTTCCTGTTACTTCATGTACAATTGCTAAGCACTTAAAATAAAGAGTATTATAGTATTTACAGCATAAATTATAGTATAATACTTCAGTATTATATGAGAATTATACTTCTATTGGATTTTTCAAAGAACGGATACATATCTTTAAGAAAAATAAACTGTATTACCTTTTTTTCCCCTTGTATGATTTTTTCTCTGAAATATATATGCAATGTATTAAGGTGAAGGTGCCATCTCTTTGCATTTTACTGTCTAATACTATAACTTAAGGTATGATTAAATGCATAAAAATAAACTCTAATTTTATTGATAAAGCTGTTTAATCTGGTAGTATGATATTAATGTAATATGAATATTTATATTAACTAACAGTTTTATTGTCGCACAAATCACTTTAAAAAGAACAGCAAATAGGGTAAAAGGTTTGTTTAAAAAACTGTTATCAGGCAGTGATATAAAATTCTCAGTAAGGCATAGCATGAGACTTGCACTCATAATATATGTTTGAAGATTAAGATAAAAAAAATTATGTAAAATTGTGTCCATGTAAATTTTGAAAAGTCCACCAGGATGAAAGACAACAAATGTTTCTGGGATTTTAAGAAATTATCAATATCAATGTGTGATACATTGCACACACTACTTACCATAATCTCAACAGTTAATCCAATTATGAGGCCCTTACCAGGGCTGCTCCCCTGTGGGACCCTGGAGTATGGTTGCCTAGCAAGCATTGTAAGAATAGGGTCCGTGCCATGTACCCAGGCATGTCGTAAGAGGCGACTTAGGTGGACACCTCACCTAGAGGTAAATTAGGTTGTCATAGGGCTAACAACCCCACCATGTGAAAGATACAGAAACCAATACCAGAATATTGTTTATGGATGGCGAAGGTAATGAAACACACCAGGTGACTGGACTTTTGATGGACGACAGCCAAACCCGAGCAGGAGCTCGCGCCCCGACAGTGGATTTACTGAAGGCGAGGTAAAAGTTGAGGGTGGGGTGCTGGAACGTTTAGACCTTGTACCAGACTGGCAGGATGCTCCAACTAGTCAAGGAGTTTGACAACTACAACTTGGACATCCTGGAAATCAGTGAGGTCAGATGGACCGGAACGGAAAAGAGGAGACTTGCGTCAGGACATACCATCTTGTTCTCAGGAAGATCAGACGGTCAGCACTCTGAAGGAGTGGCACTACTCCTCAACAGGAAAACGGCAAAGGCACTGCTGGAATGGAAGCTTTATGGAACCAGGCTTTTGAAAGCAAGATTCCATTCAAAGTACACCAAGCTGACAGTGCTAGCCTGCTATGCACCAACAAATGACTCTGAGGCAGAAGACAAGGATGTTTTTTACGATCAGCTCCAGGCAGCCTTGGAAAGCGTTCCAGCCCACGACATGTTGCTCATCATTGGCGACCTCAATGTCAAGGTGGGAAGTGACAACAACTGCAGGAAGCATGTCATGGGCAAACATGAAATCGGAACCATCAATGACAACGGAGAGAGACTGGCAGACTTTTGTGAAGAAAACAACCTACTGATTGGAGGCACACTCTTCCAACACAAAGACATCCACAAGGCAACGTGGACATCACCAGATGGGATCACAAAGAACCAGATAGACCATGTCATCATCAACCGAAAATGGAGGAGCTCACTTCAAGATGTCAGAGCCTACAGAGGAGCAGACATTTCCAGTGACCACACTCTTGTGATCGCGAGGAAAACAGCAGAGAGTGGACTCCGGCAAACTGAAAGATCCAGCCACCAAACGGGCCTTTGCTATGGAAGCAAAGAACATGTTCCAGGCACTAGGAGACCAACAATCTTCAATCTTAGACGACTTCAATCGAGTCTTACGGGAAACAGGAGAGAAAATGCTGAGCTTCCAACGGAAGAAGAAAGAACAGTGGATCAGAGAAGAGACATGGAAGACGAGAGAAAGTCAAAAAATCAACAGCACTAGATCTGAACGCCTGAAGGAACAACGCAGACAATGATATACAAAACTAAAAACCGACAAAAGAGACTACACCAGGGGTCTCAAACACGCGGCCCGCGGGCCGAATGCGGCCCGCGAAACATTTTTGTGCGGCCCTCGGCCACGTCCGCGGTGTATATGTATGTTGTGCTTGGTGATTAACTCCCGCGGTGAAAATTACCCCCGTTATTAGTGACAGAGACAACGTCAACTTATTTTAATAAACTAAACTGCCTGTGCATGTAATAAACTACACTAAATGTAATTAATAATTATAAAAACTTCATTTTAGCATTTAACTGCAGTGACAGTAGTGTTCATAAAATTTAATGAAAAAACATTTTCTTTTCGTGGTGCGGCCCACTGACTGGCTGTTACTTTCCACTGCGGCCCACATGCTAATATGAGTTTGAGACCCCTGGACTACACAGAGAAACTGGCTGATGAAGCTGAAATAGCAGCAAGAAAAAATGACCCGAAGACACTCGCACAAGATAAACAAACAGCTAAACAACGGGTTTCAGAACAGTGATGTGCCAGTAAAAGACATGAATGCTAATGTTATCGAGGGAGACGCAGGAAAACTACAGCGCAGGAGGGAACATTTTGAGTCAGTTCTGAACAGACCAGATCCCCCTCAGCTTGCAGACATCCAGCCAGCAGCTATAGACCTTGACATCTGCACAGACCCACCAAGCCTGGAAGAAATGACAGCAGCAATCATGACAATGAAGAGTGGCAAAGCAGATATGTTGAAAGTAGATATAAATGTGACAGTCCCCATGCTGACTTAAATCTTCAGGCAAGTTTGGGAATCAAGACAGCTCCCTGATGCGTGGAGGATAGCGCTCATCTTCAAGTTACCCAAGAAAGGAGATCTTGGAGACTGCAATAATTGGAGGGGCATAACACTTCTTTCCCTCACCAGCAAGGTCTTCAGCAATAACCAATGAATGGATGACAATCATTGAGATATAATCTGTGAAAAGATTTTAAGTGTCATATCATAAGTATTATATTTTACAGTTATGACTTTATAGAATAATGAAAACAAAATAGTATTTTAATGCACATGCATTCTGTATGAAATTATGAGATTTAAGAAATACAAAGGATTTCTCTCTCTTAATTTACTTCAGGACTTTTACACCACTCCTCTGATATACAGAAGTGAAAGTTTTATGTGTAATTATAATGTATTATGGAAACTGTAACTATCTTTACTGTTACAATAGTGAACAGATAGCAGTACCTGGGAGACTTGATACTGAACAACTGCAATAGTAGCAAACAATTCTTCAAACAGTTTTAAGCAGTGTGCAAGACAAAACATCCCAAAGAGCATAGATAGTGACATAATAATGTTTATAATAGGGAACCTCACAGAGTTATGTTGTTACCAAATTAGCACTTGCTTACAAATGAAGCATTAAAAACTTATAGTTCAAATAAACATATATAAAATCACATTAAGAGCGAGACCAGCTGGTGAAAAGTTACTTTTAAAAACTCGGGCGATGGGGATCATTAACAGAAACAGAAATGGTGATCAAAAGCTGAAATGGCAGTGAAAGAAAAGCAACTTGTTCCACTGATCAGGTCAGGTTTCTTATAGCACTTTTTGCTTAGTTCGATTCAAAAAGTTTTCCATGCAAAAGCAATTTTGTCAGCAGTGAACAAATGGGAAATTGCACAATATTATATTTTACTCTGAACAGAAAGTGGTACGTTAAATATACCTGTTGATGTTGAAGGTGTTGTGGCTGTTTCTTCTGCAATAATTGAGTATTTTAAATTAATCAAGATGAGAATGTAAGATAGACAATGGGCTTTCAGAAAGGAGAACTAGTAAGGCGACCTAAGAACATGCATAACAACCTAAGCATAACATTCAAATGCATATAAACATGCATATTATTATGTGTGTAATCTATTCCTACGAAGTCATTTAAAATACATAATTAAGACAATAAAACATGAAAAAACATAAAACATGAGTTCAAACATGAAAACGGAGCAAGATCTGATGCAACTGAATACAACGTGGCGATATGCTAGGGACACTGGAAAGTGCTCATAGGGACAGGACAGGGACAGGATTAGTTTTCTGTTGTCTCTAAGACAGAGAAGCTTAGGAAGGCCAATCCTTGGTCAAAGTGACCATTCTGTCCTCCCTCTTCTGTCCGTCCTGTCCTCACACATGCACATCACGCTGCTCGTCTTGCATGGGCACAAAGCCATCTGTCATGGACAGGGCTACAATGATTTTCAAGGATTTTCCATGATGGCCAAACCCATGTATGGAGATGACAGGGACAGTTTTATGATGATTCTTGTGGTGTTTGTTTATTGTTTGTTTATTTGTGTTTAATGCCGTGCCAGCAACTAGGGGCTATATTCTGGGAACTAAAGGTAATCTTAGCATAACAAGTTTATGGACAAAACTCCTGATTGATATAAACATAACACTCTTAAAAAGTCAACACAAGAAATAAACAATGTGTAAAAGAGTGGGTCAAGTGTAAAAAGGAGTGTTGAAGCCCAAAAAGGCCACGAACAAACCAAAAATCTGGAGAAAACATTAATCAGGACTTAAATTTTATGGCAAAGTCCTATCCTCCTTCAAAATGTAAAGACTGTTGCCAATGGGACGGACCTGAACAAAGAAAAAAAAATTTCTGTTAAAAAAAACTGACGATGGGTAGTCTGGAGCTCAGGACTAACAATCATAATGTCCCACACTAAAACTTTCCTCACACCATGGACAAACGGGTGGTGGTTCACCTCGTAAAAGGTGTGCTTGTGTGGCATAGGTGTGTCCTAACTTTAATCTAGCAAGGATCACCTCCTCCTACCTTACAGGATGGCATGAAGGGAAGAGTGGCATATAATTTATTTTGGCCCAGTGTCCGAGTGGCGTTGCTATAGGGACTGAACGTAGGCCGAGAAGAAAGATTTACGTTCTGAAAATACCAGAGACTAATTTTCCAGAAGACTTACATGCAGGATTGGCAGCCTGGTCTGCTCAGACATTGCCTGCGATACCAGTATGGCCAGGAGCCCAAAGAAAAACAATGTCCTTGTTTCGCTGAATGAGTGCTGCAAGAATTTATGAAACTGGACCACCATAGGGTAGTCAAAATCGATAGAAAGGAGAGCTTGGAGGGCAGAAAAAGCCTGAAATAATCAAAAAGCTGTGCTTCAAAGAGCGGTGAACATGCTGCAAGGCTAGCAATATGGTATGTCGTTCCGTGAAAATAGTGAAAATAGAAGAGCCATCCGCCAGTCGGACTGAAAGAGTCCGATGCGATTGGCAGGAGGGAACTGCTGCCGCAGTGACTGGGCCACCGCTTAGGATTTTGGAGCCATCTGTAATGTCATGTGATAGCTAGTATAGGGCTATAGTGTTGGTGTCTCACTTCTGCTCCCTCCACGAAACAGGCGGACGCGCTGGTAAGCAGACTGTCAGAAGGTGAAACGGGTAACTGTGGGGATGTGTTAGCGGTGAGGTATGTCAAGACGAGTAGTCGGCCTTTAGAGGCACTGGACCGTCGGGTGGACAAAAGGCCAAGAAGTCTCACCACCGTTTATCTCCCCTGCAAGCAGTAGGCCAATGACCGCGAACCATTTATGTCATGACGGACATAGATCAGGTCAGGTTGGAATACGGGATGGTAGGTGTCATTGCAGGGGATCTCTCAGAGAAGGGGAGAGCATCGGTCATCCTACGCGTGTTTATTATAGAAGTCCGCGGCACACCAGAAACAGGATAACAGCGCCACCTGTTATTGCCACCCGTTGGATGAATAGTGAATAGGAAGCCAGACGGGATGGCGCCGTAGTCGCAGATTTCGGGGGTAAATAGGGGGTGTAGTTTGGGCTGGAATAAGACAAAATGACCACCTCTCCATCACGTGCTAACTAAGTGTGATTGGATAAATCTAGATAGTGTAATAGTCGAAGTGAGTCTGTGGTATGGTTGACCAATCACGAGAGAGAAGAATCCGCACAGATGAGAATTCAACATCACAATCGGCGAAGGATCGGGGTCTTTTCGTACCGGGTTCTCGAGGAGTAAAGTTGTAGCTGAAATCTGTTCAAGGCTAAGCAGATTCTCCGCTGTGAGTTTGTCTGGGAATCGTGACAGATTCAGCACAACTGAATCAATAGGAGCGTTAAGACCCGCTCTAGCACAGAGTCCCAACACTTCATCTCCAGTAACTGTTTGGTCGCAAACAGTACAGGGAGGCTGGATATAAGTGTTGGTCCTGTTAGGCGCTGTTAAGCTTGAGACAGCAGTCCGGCCTGAGGGACGAGACAGACACGTGGTGGCACACGGTGGTGCCAGAGTCTCGGTGCTTGTGAGGGAGTCAGCTACGATCTCAAAAGGTTGTGAATCACTGTCTTAGGGCATTCTCAGCAGGGTCTCACCAGGGATACAAAAGGAATAAACTCTGGCCTTCCAAGTATGAATACCAGATTGACCCCGGCCGCAGCCTTCTAGGGCAGTGATGCCCAACCTTTTTCGGCCTGCGGGCCATATCCATTTCGGACAGCCGTGTCGCGGGCCATATCCATTTCAGACAGCCGTGTCGCGGGCCACTTCACCGCAAAAATACAAAAAAGAAAAAAAAATAGAGCAGATACCATTTTTTATTAGAAACACGTTGTACTTACCATTAATTATGTACTAATTAGTGGGATATTTGAAGTTGTTTTCACGAAACCAACTTCTGAATGTCCGGCTGCATCGTAGAGACACCAAGTCGGAGCACTGAATCGAAATGTTCGTCCATCGAAAAAAAGATTGGGAAACGCCCCTACGTGGGGATAAATACTTCTTCTTCCCTTTTTTCGTTTTTTTTTCTTTTTTTTTTTTAATTACTAACATGCCGATTTCCTGCACTGTGGGCAGAAGTTTCGCGGGCCGGATGGCACCGCGTCGCGGGCCGGATATGGCCCGCGGGCAGTAGGTTGGGCATCCCTGTTCTAGGGCAACACACGACCAGCCGCTTGGTTGGTGTGGTCCACACAAACCTCCCATCTAGGAGAAGTACAGGCCAAAGAGGTGTGCTGGTATTATGGGCCGCAACCCATCAGGGACCTCAACCTCCAGGATCCCATCCTCTCCCGACACAGGTCGCCCTGCATGGCAAGCGCAGGGGGCCTAAAGAAGGCTACAGAGAAGATATCAAAACAAGGGCATGGTGGGAAGCAAGAAGACAGGAGAAAGGCCTGTGTAGATAGAAGAAAGGAAGGATAAAACTGAAGTATAAAATGTGATGTTTGAGTGGAAAAAAAAATATAGATGAAAGGGCCAGGTAAAGGAAAAAAAGGAAAAGCATAAGAAAAAATGGTGGGCAAGCTTAGTCACCCAGCCAGAGAGAGGCTTGGTGTTCACCTCCAGCGCGACAAGCAAGGCCCATGGGGTGAGTAAGCCATAAAGTGTAATGAAGAGAAAATTAATATTGTTGGTCTAGAAATTCGTAACATCACAGTAACAAAAATCCCATATAAATCAATAGTAAGGCACAGCAGTTATTAAATCATTCTGAATTTACTCTTCATGTACTATGACAAATTTTTTTTCTTTCTTTTTTTTTTTTTTGAATGGTGAAACAAAATCTTGAAAAAAACTCACCAAACTCGAGGAAGGAGCAAGAATCATGTCGGAAAAAAGATGGAAGTGGAAAACAGATAACGTTGCAGCTTATATTCCCCCCGGTATGAGCTGTTTTACTTCCCACAAAATTGAGTTGATAAGTTTTTATATCACCCTTTATTGCAATACAGTTACAGTTCATGTCTCCAACTGGTTCTTGACCACATGTGCCATTAAAAGGAGCTTCGCACAGATCGAAATCCTTAACTGATACGTTGCTGAAACTAAACAGTAT
Organism: Pomacea maculata; assembly: GCA_004794325.1. Lineage (NCBI taxonomy): Eukaryota > Metazoa > Mollusca > Gastropoda > Architaenioglossa > Ampullariidae > Pomacea > Pomacea maculata. Next base: position 311,093 of record SRHC01003034.1, read on the forward strand.
AACGCTAGGCATTGGCAGACAAGATGCTTTAATATTTGTCACATTGATTGAGCAATGAACTTTTCCTATTGTTTTTTCCTTCAAAGGTCTTTGGCAGCTTTGAATTATGTCCTCACACACAAAATCTGTAACAGATTAAAAAAATATTGAGCTTTCACATATCCATGCTGTAAATTATTTTAAAAGGCATTTCTACTAGTACTTATGTAATTTACAATGAAACTGGTATTGATTTCATCTTCTTAGCACCCTCTGGTTCATCATACGACGAACTTTTTTTTTTTTTTTTTT
>SRHC01003035.1:0-72117 GCA_004794325.1 Pomacea maculata
TGGTTTTACTGCACTCGTCGCGCTATCGGTTGCCATAGAAACAATCCAAAATGGCGCCAAAACAAACAATTTTAAAAGCATAAAACTTCTTCAATTTTGTGAGTAGACTCAAAATTTTGTTTGAAATAGCTAGCTTTAATACAGATCTACAATTCTATGACGGGGATTTCGCAAAATCGGCTTAGTTTATTTTTTATGAATTTTTTTGTTAAACACTGTTGTTAAATTTTAAGAAATTTTGATTTAAAATGGTATAACTACCAAACTAATGAGTTTTCAAAGCTGTCATAGAAATGTTTAAATTTGTATGAAGAAAAGCTCAACCAAATTACAGGTGTATATCTCTCACCAATAAAAAGTTTTATCCTTTTGAAGTAAACAGTCTCTAACCAAATCAAGAAGCTGAGAAATCGCGGAAAGAAAAACTGAAAGCTTAGTAACTTCTAAACTACTCAATATTTTTTAAAAGCTCTCATAGAATTGTTTAAATATGAATAAAGAAAACTTCAACCCAATTTTAGGCCTGTATCACATGTCAATAGAAAGTTATAAGCTTTTGAAGTAAACAAGCTTACTAAAACAAGAAACTGAAAAGGCGAAGGAAAACAAAGTGAAAGCTTAGTAACTACTAAACCACTAAATATTTTTTAAAAAGCTCTCACTGAAATGTTTACATATGTATGAAGAAAACTTCATTCAAATTTTAGGCCTGTATCACATGTCAATATAAAGTTATAGGGATTTTAAGTAAACAAACTGTAACAAAAACAATGAATGGAAAAAGCGCGAGCAGAAATATCAATCTTAGTAACTTTGTTTTATCTAAGCCTTTCATGTAATTTACCTGCTGAATGAAAAATATAACCATCTTTCAATGTGTTACTACATATAACTTTAACATTACTAATAAAAATAATTATTTTATTCACTTTTAGAAAAGTCAACATGGTTGTGTTGTGTACCCAACTGCTGACCAGGCTTCAGAGAAGTACACAGTAATAACAACAATGGTGTTTGCAAACATTGAGCAACACAGTTATAGGTTTAGTTAGTTATATAGAAGTTCAGTGTCCACTAGCTTCATGGTTTTTGCCATCTTTGGTCTTTTGCGAACTAACATTTAGTGATGATTTCGCATATTGCTTCCAATTTTTGCGAGCATCTACTGAAGTAGCAGCATTAGTAGGAAACACTCGAATACACAAGGGAGAAAACACGGGAACCCTAGGACTTGTTCCTCCAACGATTGCTTCCCTTTAAAGGCTGAAAAATTCAACCAATCATGTGTTTCCTCGTGTTTTCTACCACTGTATAGTTTGTTTACACGTGAGCGCCATATTGACATTCGTTGGAGTCGCTCGATTTGACGTGGATTTGTACAACAGAAAATGAGATGAAAACAGTAAGTAATATTTAAATTCTAATGAATATTCAAATAAAATATGAACTTGTTTGGTACTTTATGCTTGTATATATTATGTAAAAAATATTTTTCTTAATTTTTGACATGAGGCCTTCCACTCGGACTGTCAATGGTCTTCTCTATATAGTTACTATCTTTGATGTGAGCTTACTACAAGAAACCAGAACATGTAATTCTTGAAATGAACACCACATAAATGTGTTTAAAATGCTCCGAAACGTCCGGCGTCGAAAAGTCCCTGTACCGGAATTGCAACTGATAAAAAAAAAGTTTACAATTCTTTGCTTTATGACCCAGACATTCTAGTTATATTTTTTAAGATATGTAATAATCAAAATAAAAACTTTTGCATGGTTGATGCACTAAAATTTTAGCAAATGACGGAATCTGTCATTTTTTCTAAGTTTCATCATGTTATCAAAATGATTTACCTGTTATTTTTGATGTAGAATATTCTGTAGCTGAGAGAGTGCTGCGGAAATAGTTGAAATTTCGAACATGTCAATGGATCACTTGTGTCGTTTTTTCTTGATACTGTTGTCAGCAGGGCCGTGCTTAGGGGCAGGCGGACAAGGCATCTGCCTAGGGCCCCGCGCTTTTGATTGATATGTGACTTTAGATCCCAACTAAAACCGTGTGATCGTGGTGTGAGGGCCCCGCACATGCCTTTTGCCTCGGGCCCCGCGGGGGATAAGAACAGGCCTGGTTGTCAGCAGTTTTATAATTGGGTCTCGGCTTACCTTACCAGCATTTTAGAACAATGAATATTTTCGCTGTCTTAGAGAACCTGTCGTGGGCTAAGAAATTCATTGTTATTAGTGGCTTGCATCTTGCCCATGATTACATGCATGTTCTTTTTAATTCATAATAAAATAAAAACGGTAATATTAAAATGTTGTATTCTTTATACCTGCAGGGGTCCATTTCCAAAAACTAAGCAACATGTCTTCTGTGAATCCAACTGACATGACCATCGCAGCTAATGGTCTCAATATTGACCAGCAAGTAGAAGACAGAAATTTTGACGTCACTGTGACGGTTGGGGAGAAAACATTCTCATGCCATCGAGGGGTGCTGGCCTCTGTGTCAGAGTACTTCAAGTCGGCACTTACTCCTTCATGGCAAGAAGCTTCTAGCGGACGATTTGACCTCATCCACGAAGATGTTACTCCAGAATCCTTCGGATATTTGATGGAGATCGTCTACAAAGGAGTAGACATGGTTAACAATGATACTGCAGAGGACATTTTAAAAATGTCTCTCTACCTGCAAATCAAAAATTTAGAAGAGCGCTGTGTCGAGTTTCTACAGAGAAACCTTAAGCCTGAAGTTTTTTGGGGAACTTGGCAACTTGCCCAAAAGTACGATCTGGACAAGCTGGCTGAAACGTCTTTAAAAATGGCAATTGATAATTTTGGCAAGGTGTCGATGCAGGACCAGCTGCTTACCTTGCCCAAGTCTATGCTTCTTATTCTTCTGTCCCTACAGCAGAACTTCCACATGGACGATGTCTGTAAGACCATCCTGCGCTGGGTTAAAGAGGATAATGATACAAGGCAGATTCATCTGGTGGAACTACTTCCTTTTATTTGCTTCACCGAGCTCAGTCCAAGTTATCTATGCGATGTTGTCACTGACCTCAACCTTCCTTGTAGAGTAGTCATACATGGTAATAGATTAGAAAAATATGACAGTAAGGGATAGCTATCTGTCTATGGGTCTGTCGTGTTGGTCTCATGAGTAAACATACAGTCATATGAGAAATGAATACAGTTCTTGCTACTTCCCATAAAACTTAGTAATAGTGCAATATTTAAGTAATGCAACAGCTCACTCTGATTAGGTTGCCTTCATTCTTACATTCCCTTGTAAAGTATGTTAGCTCTATTTATATATTCATTTTGCACTAATTTCAGATAATTAGGCTTACTTTTTTCATGCCAGTAGGAATAATTTGAGTCTCATTTTTGCTAATCAGTACAGTTGACTAGTGTATTATCATTTTATTTATCTTAACCGGTAGTTTTAGGTTTAATTATGAGTAGAGTACCAGTTGAACAGCCTAATCATTCTTTGATGTTTATCAACCAGGATTTGTTTTGATGTTTATCAAAGAAGATTTTTTTTTAATTTGCCAGAAATGATTTGTATGGCTTGCCCATACGATATCCTCTAATCCCTGTCTTGAGGGCGTTTTGCTGAGCGAAATGAAAAACTTTTTCTGATGCGGTGGGGCTCAGTGTTAGTTTATATTTGTCCGTGGTGATTTGCATATCGCAAGCGTTCTGCGAGGGTTTTTAACTCACTGTAGCTGTCTGTCATCAGGTCGATAAAATCGGAATAATAACGGCTACTTAGTGGCCTTTATTTAATGTATAAAGTTGGTTAAATGTTTATGTTGGTAGAATTGTTTTATTACAAATACTACTTTTGTTGTTACAGTCTAAAGAAATTTGTTTAGCTTGAGTTTTATTGGGCTTTTGAGAGCTCTTTTTATCATCTCCTTTCTCCGTCTCCTCTACTTCGTCAATTAAATGTATGCCTTAACATGTTGCAGAGCAAATAAGCGAAGCTTTGACTTACTACTTGAAAGGTCAACTAAATAAGAATCAAGAAATCAAAAGAAGAATCCTCGCTCGACAGCCTCGGCTTCTAGACTCAGAGGAGATCCAGAACTGTGTCTTCATGTTTGGCGGCTACATAGAGATGAAAAAAAACCCCCTACAGGACACATACATTTTCGACTTAAAGCAACGTTTTATGACACGTTACAGTCTAGCCCCCATGCCGGAAGACATTGGACTGGACTTTGCCAGCTGCACGTGGTACAACGAGGTTTATGTCAGCGGTGGATCCAAGCTGCCCACCTTCTTTGCTGTCTATAAACCGGGTGACAACGAGTGGGAGGTGCTGCCCTCTCTACCAGGTGACGGGAGAGAGAAGCATGCAATGGCTGCTGTCAGCTCCAGCATCTACGTTCTTGGTGGCATTAACAAAAGTTCGTGCAATGTTCTGAAGTACAACACAAGCTCTAAAGAATGGAGCGTCTTCTGTCAGTTGCCTTTAGATATCCGAGAAACTACTGCCAGTACCCTGGGTCACCGGATTTACCTGTTTGGCGGGGTAGACAGTTACAGAACCAACACAAATCGGGTACACTGCGTGGACACCCTGAGTGGCTGCGTTTATCAAGCCGGCAGACTCCCATCACCCACTTGCGGGGCGCGTGCTCTGAGCAATGGAGGACATATTTACGTGGTGAGGCCTCAAGGGGACGTGCTGTTCATGCGGGAAAACTTTACCTTGGCTGAGCACATAGAAAAATTGTTGTCTGACAGCAATTCGTGCAATGTAAGTATTATGTCAGTATTTAACTTCTAGTAGGAAAGGACAGTGCATAATTTTTATGTGAAGTACATCTTTGAAACCCTACAGGAATACACAAAAGTACACGTGTTCACATACATACTACTACTACTACTAATAATAATAACCCTTACCATGAGCTCTTATTCGCTGAATAAGAATGAACAACTGTTTCTTTTCTACGTAAGTAAAAAAAGTCTGAAACTCTTCTTTGAATAAGTTTTAATTTGCTAGTCTAAAGGGATAAAAATAAAAGAAAGGACGGAAAATATATTAATTCAGAGAGACAGAAGAGTCTATACAAAAAGAGTAAGACGAAAAAAGTTCATGAAATGATGAATGTGTCTGCACAAATTTTAGTCAGGCACATACGAGCTTTTCCAACCTATATCTCTTTTCCTCTGCGAGCTCTTAGTAATTTTTATTTCTTATTTCTTCCCCCTTTTTTTAAAAAAAGCAGTAATCTGTCATTCCTCACATATCCACTTTTTTTGAGAAAAGCGCTTCTGGTAATGCGCGTTTCTTGTCTTTAGATGATGCAATCAACAGTCAGCTTCAAGGAGGTCGGAAAATTCTCAGAACGACAATATTTCACTGCTTACCTGCATGAAGGAGAAATCATTGTGTGTGGTGGCGAGACCAAGGACCGAATCCTGATGGAAAAAATTGAATCAATTTCATTAGCAGATGGAAAGACGTCGAAGAAATTTATAAGGCTCATAGATGGAGCAGCGAAGTTTGATCTCCATCTGTTGAACATTCCAACAAAGTTCTTCAAAGAAGGTGATTATAGATACACTTTTGTTATTGTGTAAAGTGCATGTATGTCTCATTTCAAGCACCTGCTTTAATACCAAAATTTACTATTTTTTTCCGTTTTGATACTATTGTATCATTCCTGGCTTGGTCAGTCTGAAAATCTCTTCAATTCTAAGAAATGGGATTGGTGATCTTTCAGTTATATCTATATTACTGTATTTAAAAAATAAGAAAAAGTGCAAGAGGGAATCAGTCAGATTAATGCCTAGTGTTCACGACCGCCATGTTTTCTTTCTTCCTTTCTTACGTTCGTTCGTTACCTTCTTCATTTTTGTTTTGTGCGAATGTTCTCGCATTTTTTTGTTGCGTACCTGTGTTTATATAGATTAATCTATAAGTTTGTAATTTTTGTAACAAGTTGCAAGAACAGCCGTAATTCAGCCGTTCCGTGTTGGGGACAAGGTAGTGCTAACACAAGCCGGACATCAACAGGCTGTAGATGATTTCAAGCGGGGTTGCGGTCACGTTCCTCACGGAACTGGAACCATTAAAGGTATTTCATAAAAGAATACAGTTGCTTTCATTATGTTTATGAATCCAAATTAAACGATTGCACGTATGTTTATGAAAATATAAGGCAAAACGAATGCTACCTATTGAACATCTTATTTTAAAGCCTTTTTAAAAGATGTACACCTGTCTTTATAAAGTCTAAAACCTAAGCAATAAATGTTTATAAAAGTTTGTTGCGGTAATATTAAGTGATTCTTACATTTTATTTAACAATAAAATAGTGAAGAGAAGGAATAAATTTGTGTATGTGAAAACATTCACTATAGGTTTCACAAGTCTAAATAAATTGCAAAACTCAAAGTTAATTATTTTGTTGTGTCTCAATCTTTCAGGAATCGACAATGATTCCAAAGTCACGGTAGGCTTTCCGAATTTTTTCAATCATGACTGGAAAGGCCCACTTACTCAGCTGCTACATGTTGATCAGCTATAATTAACTCAACTGCACCATGTTGATGAGCCATACTGAACTCACATACTGAACTTGCTGCTCGTTCATCTGATTGTGTTTCTGTAGCTTGCTATATGCTTTCGCGATTTTTTTTGTTTGTTTGCTTTTTCTACCCGCACAGGAAGTTTTATATGTGCATTTCACTGGTTTCAACACAAAATTACCAGTCAGAGAAAATTAATTGCATGAGAGAGAATACTGTACGATTTTAAGAAAAAAAGAAATACAGATACATGATGATGATGATGCTCAGCAAATCTACTATCGAATTTCAAATGATTTATATAAGTCATTGATTTCTCATTTAGAAAATCGAAGTCTGATTTCAGGTATAATGAGCGTTAATTATTTAAATAAAAGGGGCCATAATTGATATTAAATGTTAATCTCTTTAACGTCCAGACAAATAGGGCCACAGATGCCCCATATTTTTGTTTTCCTCCATCTATTGTTTCATTTATTGGAACCGCTGCTCCACTTTTTATTGCAGTACTTTTCACTCTGTTCCGCAATTGCCTGGTAAAGGCTCTTAGAAACGTTTTAATCACAAATTATATGAAATACTCATGAAACTTTCTATTTTTGCTTACTTTTTTGACTACTATACATTATGCGATTTCCGTTTCCTACACGAATTACACATGGACACATTTAAGCAGAAATTTCAATTAATTTTTCAAATATGTAAATTTATTTCTTTGTGTTTAATAGAAATGCTTTTATACCAACTTTGTTTTGACATATTTTTTTTTGAAAAGTAAAAATGACAAATGTAATCAATATATAATTATATAAAACATGGAACTGTGTACTCGTTATAATAGCTTTGCACTACAACCTTACGTGTACAGTGTGTACACAATAAGTACTACCGTGTATTGCAAACACATCAACACTTAGATTAACAGCAGAGGCCGCTGACACAAATAGACATTCAAATTCTCAAAACTGAAAAGTCCAGATTATCTTAAACTGCATTTTAAGACTAAGTGTCAAATGCAACAACAAACATTCGTTTGAAAGAGGCTGATAAGTTATAAATTGCGTAACGATTAAAACGTGGATACATGTTAGAAAATTAATGGTGTCCAGAATTTTGCAAAAAAAGATCTGTTCACGCTTCGTAACTTAAACAATAGAATAAATAAAGGAGGTTTGATTTATTAATTATTATGAATAGTGTTTACATAAAGAAATATAATGGTCAGCATCACCTTAAATATACACCTGGTTTGCATTTATGAGTTACTGGTGCTGTTAATTTTAAAATGGGAAAATTCTTCCACCCGGAGGTGTTTTTTTTTGTTTAGATGGGGATATTGGTAGGATATGGTGATGGGATATGGGCTAGGGAGAAGAGTGAGGAGACTGGTGTTGTATGTGAAGAGGATCACAGCTCTTTGCCCACTGCAGGTGCTGTTAGCTGTTGCTTGTACCTTCTTTTTAATGTTGTTGTCACTCGTTCTTGGTGTCTTGGCTTCTCTTTATTATTAAGTGCGATATTAGATGCTACTGTTTAAATAACCTTTAGTTTTAGCCTTTTTTAAGACTGTTTTTCTCTTTTTAAACCTGGTTTATGAATAAACCTGGTTTCTTTTTCCTTTCGTGTATAGTTTTTAAACTGTTTAGCGTAGAAAGTGCGGCTTATCTTAGTCGTGATGCACAGGTATACATATAATGACTATAATAAGGGATGAGATTTGTTTGGTATTTCATTTATTAAACCCCCATATTTCCTATAGTATGTTTTAGGAATCTTTTATGAGATTTTTGTAGTCTAATAAAGAATAAGTTAATCTATAGCATGGCTTACTGTGTTTTCATTTCTAGCTGCAATACGTGATGCATAAAATTCAAATACATGTACATAGTTAAAAGTATGAGTTAACAGAGATTGTGATAGCAAATTATTTAGCTAACTGTTTCAAATTCACTGCATGTACAAGACCACCGTCACCTCGTGCCGTCTGCAAGCACTGCTGGGTACGAGGGGACAAGAATACCACCCGTAATTCCGAGCAGGCCTAGAAAAATAAAACACTTTATTCTGCAGTCATCGAACTGACAAACAACGGGACCAAACTAATTTACTTGAAAAAAGCTCATAATACCTGCTTATCACGTACGTCGCATTAAAACCAGCCGCAGAAACCCACAATCTAAAAAAAAATTGACAGGTACCGTCAATGCACGTGACTAACATTAAGAAAAATTATTGCCTACGTAACCATTTTTCTACAATATTGTAATCATTACAAAAAAGTTATTTCATATCACTCATAAAAGGAATTTGATCTTTTTGTGTGTGCGTGTGTGTGAGTCTCCCTCATTTTAAATAGTTAAACAGTATAATAAAGCCACCAAGTTGTCAGCCATGTAAACAGATGTCAAATACAAAGATAAAGAGGTATATCTACCCCAAGATATGAACCCCTTACATGCTCGATTGTGAATGTCATGGCGACAGGCACGGTAGCCACTGCCAGCTGCCGACCAACTGCCCCGATCACAAGAAAGTGTCTTTTGAATATACTTTCGTTTTATTTTTGATAAATAATAAAACAAACAACTAATCTGTTTTGATAGCTGGTGTCTCAAACCGGTGTTATCTGTTTTCGTAGAACTGGAAAAAATTTACTAATTTTACAAACTGCAGAGGTCTTTTTGTGTTATACCACCAGAATACCACGTTAGTTATTACAATTTGTAGACTTGTGAAAAGTAAAAAAGTAATATATAAAGGAAAGAGAGCAAAATTTTATATTTGGACCAATAAATACTGCCGAAGATTACATAAGAACAGTCAAAATATACGATCAGTGTGGTAAGCGTTTGTAACTACACAACTATTAGACCGAAGAAGAGTCAATTATCCTTCCGTTGACGATCTCAAATGACTACCTTCTGCCAAGTTTTTTGTGTCTTCAAATTTTTTTTCTCATTAGTTACTCAGTGTATATTTAAGCTCATTGTACTTACTAGCTTTTTTTCCTTTAATTTGCGGACACTGTCTTAACCGCCATCGAGCAGCCTGTCACTGAATTATTTGCTGAATCAGATGATGAAAAGACGATACCTAATCAAGAAAAAGTGATAAAATATTAAACTTGCCAGATTAGGACAAGCCTAAACATTCCTCAAACGAGGAGGCTATTTATTTCTGTACATTGAAGCAATTCTGTTGGCAGCCAGGTAAACTGCAATTTTCCGATATTTTATTCTAGGAAAACACTAGCAAGTGTCATATTGGGAATTCCCTCATACTATATTACAAATCAGGTTATTATGTACTAACATTTTTTTAGAAGCCTTGAACTTTACTTAATATAAAGAAGCCGATATCACATCTTTGACCATCCACAGAATGATACTGTGGTGTAATTTCTTATGTGCTGTTTACGAATGAAGAACGTCTTAATACATGATTTTTCCCTTATAGCTATATTTTTTCATTTGATTTTATTACAATAAACCAAAACCTATATTTCTTCGAAGTCACAAAAATATTTTTTTAAATGCTCTTTAAAACGAAATATCACAGATAGTTGTATTTTTGTAAGTTCATTCACATAATTTTTCAAAAATGCTGGTAGATATGGTATTCGCTGTCATGTCTATAATAACAATAGCCGTTACGGTAAATATAATAAATTTCAGTCTTCAATAGAAAAAAATCTTGCTGATTACAGCAAAAGACATGTCTAGGTAGCGCATACCTAATACTTATAATGTCTACAAGATTCAAAACAGGTGGTTACATTTTAAAAATCATCAATGAACATTTCAAAGCTACAATATCACTTGATGTCCTATATAGCAATGCGATTCTACAGAAATAAGCTAAATAAGCTAACCTGCCCTAGCTTGTGGCGGTAAGAAAAAAGACTAATATCAAAACGACATCCATTAAGGCGAAACTAAGCAGCCCAACGGAATACCATAGGGGATGTACCCGAATGAGGATGCTATCGACTTTTAGTTGCATATGAAAGTATCAAGTCAATAAGAGCTGCAGCCTGTCAGGGAAAGACAACTCTAGGGATTTGATAACAGTTTTCATCTAACTGATATTCGAGATACACACACACACATATACACACAATTTGCTTATTGAATGTTGAATGCAACTTTATTTTCTATAAATTATATTTTTCCTTTCTAGCCACCTCGACATCTATCAGTCACAGTCGGTTTGAGTCCTTCAAGGGTCGTTTGGACTCGCTGGCTTAACTTAGGTTGTTGGACTTTCCTTCTCGCTCGAAGCTGCTAAATGTTTTCTACACCATCGTTAGACATTTGACTTTTATAGTTTTATATATTCGTTTTTTTTTTAGATTTAGAAGATTAACGAAACACGACTAAAACATGCAATTTTACAGGTATCAAGTCATCATCTTCGAAATCGTATTTTTTAAAGGTTAGAAAGGAGTGAAACAAAATGACTGCTAACACAATATGGGAATAAAAGTTCATCATGAATTAACATTTGAGAAAAAACAACATTCCATAAAAATATATTGCTGAATTCTTGTTTATGAATAGGTATCAGCTTTTGAGACATTATTTTGCTCATATCTTCTTAGAGTAAAGACTGTGACTGCTTTTCAGGACCTTGCTAATGTTTCTTCATTGGCATCTTTTCTGGTACTCGATTTTCTTCATGACACCCGAGTCGTGTTCATAAAGCAACATTTCTGAGACGGTTTTTATTGTCCCCTCGATTTGTGCAGAATGCAATCCTACAGTATGCAATCGTGATAGTTAAGGTCAACGTCCCGTGACCATTGCCAAAGTCTCCCTAAAAGGGCCGGTGAGTAGAAGTTAGGACACGTCACCAAATCAACGGACAAAATATCGATACGTTTCTTTAAAATGTCGACAGCCGGCATCGTCCACGTGACCACACACGTGATCTCAAAGTGAAGGTAAAAGGACAACGCAGGTGTCACAGGTTAACTTGGGGCTAGATGGCAATAAGATATGTGTATAATTACTACCTGCCTTTAACTTCAAGGCGCACTTTGTATCTTGATAACCGTGATGTCTCTCGAGTTCCTTATCAAGAGAGGAGGACAAAAGTTCTCTCAGCAATGACTGACTTAACTCATTGGCTGCGGAAGGCTTCTACTAGGTCACATTACCCTATGCGCATGGAAATTGACCAATTTCAAAAAATCATAATAAAATAACTGTAAAAGTTAGAAAAACAATTGAAACTAATAATAAGAGATCGAACTGTGTGGAACAAAAATGTTTACATTTGAATCCTGCATAAACAGTCACTTTTTAGGTAATCCAAAGCAAATTAGGTAGGTGTAATTGAATTTTCACGAAATTTTGGAATTTTCACCCGTGTTAAAAAATTATATCTGTTAAACTACAAAAAAGACAAACATATGTGATACGCCGTTTAAAAGAGCATTTTAAAAACATTTGCGTGGTGTTAATTTCAAGAATTATAGGCTCTGATTTCTTGTAGTAAGCTCACATGAAAGATAGTAACTTTTTAGATTTCACAACCCGATCGGAATGTCACACGTCACGAATTAAAGAAAATTTTTTACATGATATATACAAGCATAAAGTAAAAAACAATATCACATTTTATTAGAATATACATTAGAATTTAATATTACTCACTGATTTCTTCTCATTTTTTGTTGTTTGAGTACAAATCCACGTCAAATTGAGCGACCCCAAAAAATGACAAAATGGCGCTCACATGTAAACAAACTATAGGGTGGCAGCAGAAATACACGAGGTAACACCTGATTGGTTGAATTTTTCAGCCTTTAAAGGGAAGCAATCGTTGGAGGAACAAGTCCTAAAGGTTCCCGTGTTTTCTCCCTTGTGTATTCGTTCATTTACGAGTTGTGCGTGTCTTTAAAAAATACAACAATGCGCATACCACCGGTGGGCGACGCGCAAGCCTAAGGAGCCGTTTGTGCGCCCACCGCTGGGCGACGCGAAGAGAATGTCTTAAGATGTCACTTCAAAGTCTCAAGCCTTGAAGATTATTTTTAGGTCAGTAAATGTCACGTTGACATCGCATTTAAGTCTCGAGTACTCTACACTTTTGCCATCATCATCATCATCATCATCATCAATCATCAATCATCAATCATCAATCATCATCATCATCATCATCATGATTGTATTTATTTAAATGATTTCCTAACAAGTAGGCAAACCCAATAGTCGGCGGGATGCAGTTTGCCAGAGAAGAAGACATCAAAATCAGACAAACACACAAGCACACCTACAACTAATACTAATATGATGTTCTCACAATCTATTATTACATTCTAAGTAACCTTTCGTCAGCATGTTGAATTTTTAATCTTTTTTATTATCCGCATTACATTGACTACAAAGAACAGCAACCCAGTCGTGTAGGCGGCGTGACTCACAGCCAGCCAATCGTCTTGAAGCACTAGTGACGTGTGCACGATGTCTGGCTGAGCGACGTGGCAGGCGCCCTCTATAAAAGCCATTTACCTGCTACAGCTGGGTACCTGTCTTCTGCTGCTATCTACACAGGTAAGTATACATCACTGTTACCTGAAATCATTAGATGAACAGCAGTCTGTTGAAGTAGTAAACGGTCGCCGCTTGGAAACGAAGCTGGACAATATTTCCATGACAACCTTTTTAGTAAAAGTACTCGTTGGACCTTTTGTCCGTGGAATGAGTTGCCGCCAGGTGTTATAAAGTGGTCGGTCAGTGTTGCTTGGCTGATTCAGTTGCTGAAACTCTGTCTTGAGAACACACTTTATTTAATGTTTTATCATTTGACTGATGCCTTCTGATGGCCATTAATTCCAGTTTTCTGAAACTGGTCGTTGACGTGGAAAGACTCATCGGCGACAGGGGTCGCCACCTAAGCTCATCTTCAAAATTTAAAATATAGACTTTAGTACTGCCACGTTTTTCCCCCGTGTAAGGAAGCGAGAGTTCTCTAAGTACCATCACTAAATGTGTCGATTGGTGTCTAAGGTACCATAAAGAACGGTGTTATACAGAGTAACCTTTCTTCACTATTAACTAAACTTCTTTTTGCTAGTCGACTATGGACAGTAGTTGTGAGGCTAGGTTAAGGCATTACTATGGGTAAGTAATTACAATGGGTAGGTCATTTTTTTTTTGCCAAGGAACTCAAAGACAAAGCTCTTGTTTCCTTTTAGATTTTAACCTTTTCATCCCTTTGATTATTCCAGCATTTATTTATACAAGAGTCTACTGTCTTTACCTTCAACTTTGACCTAGAAGACTGTTCATAACATTTTGCGTCTCATAGTCTAGTAAAGAGGAATGTGCACTTCAAGTTCAATGTTTGGCTCCAACAATGTTGAGGTGCAGGACTGATACTTTCATCTCTAAATACCTTGTTTGTCAGCATGTAAACTATATCTTGAATCTGATCGGCATGACTCTAGATATGTTGGTAGAAGGGAACCGTCCTTGGCAACAAAGAAAACTAACAGCATGAAGCCTCCATCAAACTATGCACCAAAATATGTCTGTTGAAGTATTCTAATATGCAAATGCTAAATATGTATGCCTTTTTTTTCAGAAAAAAATATCAAACCCTGTCGGAAAAGTATACAGCACATTTCTCATCACTACCACGTGACGTTGGAAAGGTTTGAGATTAACTTTTTGTGACATAAATACTTATTGGTTTTTTGCAATAAACATCAAACTGACAAACATACAAAAATTCATTTTTTCCCTTGTCTTCTATAGTATGTTGGTACAAAGATAGTGATAATTCTCTGCGTAAACAAAGTAAATAAAAAATTGATTGTAAAATGCTAATATGCACAATCAACAAAATATAAATATCCTTTGTTGATTTTAAATTTGTTCTCAAGTAATGCTTATAATGAATAACTTTTATGAATATATATTGTTCGTCTATAAATAAGAATTTCTTACATGTCGTTTCATCTTACTCATTTTAAATCACAATTATTGTGGTTATACATTGTTATACACAATCTGTTTATTCCTAATATTTTTGTGTTGTATCGGCTACAAGAGAAGATAAACAGATGGTACATGATTTCAATTTGTTTTTATTATGTGGCAGCGTGTTTCCTTTTGTACATACGCAATTATATCCTTTTCAGAAAATTATTTGTCATGACAGTGGCATTGGTTTTAATAGATATGTAATTATATTATCTTATTGCATAAATTGAAGCATAATGTGTATTTATGTTATGAGTTACTAGACTAAATAATCCCCTCACACAGTTTCCGACTAAATGTGTTATCGGCTCTAAAAAGTTATTTCACTTTGTTAGTTAATCAGTCCTAAAAATTACCTTAATCTTCGTGTCTTATTATGCTTTATTTTTTCTTTCATAGCATACAGTCATGTCGCTGTTAAGACTTCTGATCATCGTCATCACTATGTATCTGCTGATGGTTGGATATATGCTGTCCGAGGCTCGTGATGAAGAGGTACATACTCATTCTCATATCTCCTTTATGAGTTTGTTTACTTCATATCACCATCATTTAGTAGTGTAGCAAAATTCAATGGTAACATTACTTTTCAGTGATAAGAATATTATTATTACTAACATCCTTTAGATTTTCTAAGCAAAAATAAATTTTAACATCGTTTGTCTTGGATTTTGTTGTTGTTGTGTCACTGGGGTCTAACAAACAGAGCTTTGAAGTGACGGTTGATATGGCAACTGTATTATTGGTTGCTATAGGCTTCAAGAGCAAAATCCCTTATTAGTCAGTTATTCAAGAAGAGTTATTCTTGCTTAAAATGAGGGAGCTAACAGATAAAAGTTTAGGCCAAAAATGGTGAATAAATTAAAAAATGCCTTGTAGGGAGCTGAACTTACTGTTGAACTCAAAGACTAAAATCACAAACCGATCTTTTAGAGTAAGGGTGTGGAGAGAAGATATACAAACAAGGTATAGAATTATCCTGACCTACAGTGCAAAACTAAAAAAGCAAATGTAAAGCCGTAGAATAATATTGCACACAAGTAAGTTGTTGAATTTAATGAAAATGTCAAAACATTTCTGTCGGTTATGCATATTGCTTCCCCTTGTCTCATTTTCTCTCTTTTTCTCTCTTGATAATATATCTTTCTACACACATGTACATATACATACAATTACGTAAGATACATTCATGTTGAAGCAGAGACTGTAAATAATATTGTGTTTTATGCTGTATTTAATATTAAAGTGTTATTTATGTTTTACTTTGTTTTCAGTGCAGTGAAAGTTATCCAGTGTGTGGCATGCTGCCTGGGGGGTGCTGCCCACTAAGATTATAAAAAAGAGATGTCATCCAATTACAACCGATGTATGTTTTTTTTATCTAAATCCTTTTGTTTACATATATTGTTTAGGTGTTGTCTTTAATCTTGTTTAGCAAAGTCATGAGAAATCGTGTGTGAAATAATACAAATGAAACGCACAAGAGGTCCACGAACAAAATTTATAAATAAAAACAATTCTACTCTCATGTCAGTATGCAAAAAGACATCACAAACTATATAGAAGTCTGTGCACCACTCTTATTTAAAACCCATTCACAGTTTTTTGTATCCTTCTGAAATAGTTTGTGTGCAGGTAAGAGAGAAGACGAGCACAAAAAAAAGTTTGTTTGGGTCATGTGACCGACACTATAAGCTGAGTCTGTACTTTAAAGTATCTTCAAAAAAGATTGATATTCGTTTGCCAAGGAAGAAATGGCTTACAAATCAAGAACAGTGGACTAGAATTCACATAGAATACCTGATAGAGTGGATAGAGGATATAAGAAACAAGGTATAGAATTTTCTTGCCCTGGTTTTACAATCTCTACTGTGTGGAAATCCTCAGGAAACAAATGGAGGTCACATAATACTTTTATAAAACTTTTTATTCATGTAATACAGTAAAGAACTAAAAAAGCAAATAAAAAGCCGTACAATAGTATTGCACACAAGTAAACTGTTGAATTTAATGAAAATGTCAAAACATTTCTCTCAGTTATGCATATTGCTTCCCCTTGACTCGTTTTCTCTTTTTTTCTCTCTTAATAATATATCTTTCTATACACACATGTACATAGACATACAATTACGTAAGCTACATGCATGTTGAAGTAGAGAGTGTAAATAATGTTGTTTTTTATGCTGTATTTAATATTAACGTGTTATTTATTTTTTACTTTGTTTTTAGTGCAGTGACAACTTTCCCGCGTGCAAACTGTTTCCTGATGGTTGCTGCTTCTAACCCAGCCATGTGTTCTCCAAACAGTCCGAGACACTACGTTTTGAAGAAGTTAATAACAGAAAAATCTTTACTTTAAGTTAATCCTGCTTCTATAAATGGAAATCCTGTTTGAAGATGTTAATACAGATGTCTAAAAAATGCCGTTAAAATACATGTAGAGTACTTTCTTTTCGACAAGCTCTGTGTTTAAAGTGTAAGATTTGAAATGAATTTTAAACAGCAAAACGAATTCTCAAAACAATAAAGAGATGTAATCCAATTACAACCGTTGTATGTTTTTTGTATTTAAATCCTTTTGTTTACGTATATTGCTTTGGTGTCGTATACTGTTTTGGTGTGGTGATTTATGTTGTTGAGCAAAGTCACGAAAAATCGTGTGTGAAGTAATCTACACAAAATCACAACATGTCCACGAACAAAATTTATCAATTATTGTATTTGTTTTTTTTTTTTTTTTGGTATCTAAATCCTTTTGTTTACCTACATTGTTTTGGTGTGGTGTTTTATCTTGTTTAGCAAAGTCACAAGAAATCGTGTATGCAAAAAGACATCACAAACTACATAGAGGTATGTGCACCACTCTCATTTAAAACCCCTTCACAGTTTTGTGTAACCTTGTGGTATAGTTACAGTCTCTGGGAAGTAAGAAAGAAGACGAGCACAAATGAAGTCTGATTGGGTCATGTGACCGGCACTATCAGCTGAGTCTGTTCTTTAAAGTATCTTGAAAGAAGATGGACAGTCGTTGGCCAAGGAAGAAATGGTTTACGAATCAAGAACAGTGGACTACACTTCATATACAATACCTGATCATTATCGTCAAAGAGACCCGGATGCTGTTGCTATATTTTTCAATACGTGAACAAATAATTCAGACACATACAGACACACGTGCGCACACACGGAAACACACAGTGGAAGCATTGTACGACTGTTGGTGAGAGTGGTCAACTCAGTCCAAGGGGATACTGTAAATGTTAGCTCACTGTCCACCCAGCTTCCAAACTTCACACACCCTTTATTCACACCAAACTTTCGCACGCTCCCGTACAAGTAATTTCTGTTACTCACTTGCATAAATCAACAACTAACAACACGGTTACGGAAGACGATTCTGTCCACAGAAGTATGAGAAAAAAACCTGATACTCATCTACCATAAGCTGCACACCTGCCTAACCACGTGACTCCCTCAGAGATTTCGATCAACACTACATATTACGAAATACTAAAGTACTAACACCTTCTCTCTCTCTCTGTCAACAATCTGTTCTTGGTTACTGTCTTTCTCTTTCTGTCTCTCTCACTAACTGAAGTAGATACACACAAGAGCACGTACATACAACCAATATTCATTCCTTTCTCGCAATATTCAAGAAGGGAGTTAACACTATTGGCATGCCCGTAGTTGTGGTTAACTCCCTGTGCGAGATAGAATGGAGAAAGATGAGAGTGGAAATAAAATTCATCCTTTGTACTGAAGTATGAAATAAAAGCCAGCGTGTGGAGGTAGGTATACAGGCTCTCCACAGATATCCACCAAACAACTGACTATCAGTGGTCAAAAGGTTTTTGTTTTCGGAGGACTGGGTGCAGTGGAAAGAAAACTGACCTGGTGCATGGCATGGACACATTGAGTTGCTGTGTGTACAAAGCTGGTAGACTTCCTTACCCTACATGTGGGTCATGTGCCCTCAGCCATGGGGAGGATAAATTATTATCCTGATGACCGCTGGCAAAGTGGTGGAGATGTGGGAAGATTACCTCATGTCGGGGAAAAATGAAGATCACTTTAACTGTCGCATTGGGGTAAATTCATGAGTTGTTGATAAGGAGGGTTTCGAAATGTAAAAATATTATTAAAGGATATAATGATAAACTAGAGACAATCGGAAAGTTTTGTTCTGGAGATAATTTTAGCGCCTGCATGTTTGAGCAAAAGATCGTAATCACTGGCGGCAAAACTAAGAACAGCGACGACCTGCTAGATACCTGTGAAGAATTTAGTGTTCAAAATGGTAGAATTCTAGAAATGTCACCAAATTCTCGTATATCGAACCCTTTTATTTTGCCTATACGTTATCAACGTGCCAGACGTGTATTTGAAAGATGGTATGTTTTGTCACATCAGTATCTTTTTTATCATCTTCTTATCTTTCACAAAGCCTAGACATCTGGCTTTTGCTCGCTTTGTCTCGTTGTAAAGTTATGGATTGGGCTGCAAATTTTAAAAGAAAAATAAAATTACCTCTAACGAAGTAGTATATGAAAAAAAAATTGACTGTTAATACAATGTATGAAAAACAAAGTTAATCATAAATTAACATTTGAACAAGAACAACGACGATGCTCAAAAACATGAATACCACCTTCGAATTTGATTCAAATATGATTATGACATCGTTTACATATACAGGCAGTCCTCGGGTTACGACGGTCTCGAGTTTCGTCGCTTCGTGGTTACGAAGCTGTAAACGACGCTCATTCCGACTTACGAGGTTTAGCGTCGTAAGTCGAACTATATGTGCGCCTCATTCCACGTGCGGCGGAAGTCATAAGGCAGGGATGGCGAACCTTTATCAGTCCGAGTGCCAATTATTTCAATTTCAAAGCAATAAAAATTGCTGCGTGCCAAGTCAGTCTACTTAATGACGCCGCTATAGAAACGAAGTGCTACAGCCAGTAACCAGTAAGTTTGCTGCGCGGAAAAAATAAAGCTGCTTAGTACAAAATTATAAATTATAAAATAATACTTATTTATTCAACGTTATTATCCTGCCCTACAGATTTTGAAGTCTTGGGGCAGGTCAATCAATGCGACTTCTGCTGTTGTGAGGTAGATGATAACAGTTTGGTATCTGGGGTATACCGTGTATTCTTTAAAGTTACACACGCCGCACTTAAATCATCGGTCAAGCGATTTCTGGCATCTGATTTGATATAATTCATTGTAGAAAATAACGATTCGCATGAGTAAGTAGACGAGAAAATTGTCAGAATGGATGTTGCTACTTTTGTCAGAGAATTGAAAGTTTGAGACAGGTCATTCCAGACTTGAAGAATCTCATTTTCTGCCAATATTTGAGGTTCTAATGATCCATTTAACTGTTCACGTTCAATTAATTCAAGTCGTATTCGTAAGTCAATAAATTTCTGTTTCCAAATTGCGCTGGACTGAAACTCAAGAAGTTTCATTTCAAAGTCATCTAATCCCATCCAAGAAAACATGGTCAAATCCAGAGTTTCGAAATCTACTGTATCTGGATATTTTATAAAATTAAAGGTGTCCTCGAATTTGCGAAACTGTTCAAAACGCAATGAAAATTGCTCAGTAGTTGTGTTAATTATCTCTAAAAACAACCTTTTCTAAGATTTTTTGCCAGTAGTTTCATGAATTTCTAAATCATCATAAAATTTCTTCAGTTTCTGATAATATTTTAATTCTTCCTTCTCTATGTCACGTTTGTAAACCAGAGTAACTTGATTGAACTTCATTTAGCAGCTGTTCAAATTTTCTCTTGTTCAAAGCACGGGCAGTAATGAAGTTTACTGTTTTTGTTACACATTTCATAATGTCTTCAAGTTCCTTTAAGCCGTTTTTTGCACATAGGGCTTGTTGGTGCACAATGCAGTGGAAAGCTAATAGTGGGTGTCCAACATGTTTTGTACACAAAGTAACGAAACCTGCATCTTTCCCAGTCATACTCGGAGCACCATCAGTTGTAACAGAAACAATTTTTTTTGAGATCTACACCGCCATTTCTGAGTTCTGTCACAACAGTTTGACATATCTGCGCCTGTTGTTGTCATTGGTACAGATGCTAATTTTATTAGTTCTTCGTGTATTTCATTTCCTTTCCTATATCTGGCAATGATGGCCAGTCGAGAGACGATGTCACATCAGTACTTTCATCAAGGCAAATAGAATAGGCTTGACATGCATTAATATCATTCTTTACTTGTTCTTGAATATTAGCGTGCAAGTTCATAACTCTCACTTTAACCGTGTTTCGGCTCATTGGCAAATCCTTTATTCTCTGAATGACTTTGTCCTTGTTTTTGAAGTCTTCAAACAAATAAGAAGCACATTCTAACCATGCTTTCTTTATATAATCACCATCACTTACAGGTTTTCCATGCTTAGCTATAATTTTGCAAACTTCAAAACTTGCAGCCACTAAGTTAGAAGAACTTTTAACAAAGTTTACAAAAGAAGTGGATTGTGAAATCACTTTTTTTTAACTCACGCGATATATGTTCTTTTTTCTCATCCTCGCTTTTGCCTAAAAGCCAGCTGTGACTGGACTCATAATGACGTTTTACTGAGGATGTCCGACAAACGACACTTTCTAAACACATGGCACATAAGGCCTTGTTTTCCCTGTGAATCATTCCATATCTTTCACTCCACCATTCTTGGAAAGCTCTGCCACTTCCTTCTTCTTCATTAAGTTTTCTTTTTTTAAACTTTGAAAATGACATGTTACGGTAATTATTTTTAAAAATTATTGACTGAAACGCTAGCGAACAACGTAGGACCTCCTTGTGTACGACCGAGGCGTTTTCAGAATCTGCAAAATGGCGGGAGCCTAAGGAGAACTCTTTCAAAAACGAGATTTGTCTTTTTCAAAATTTATTATGCGCTATGACGCTGTCATATGATACCCAAGTTAATAAAAGTAATATGAAAAAATTATGTGGAATATGATCCAACATCACTTCTTTAATATTATTTACAGTTTTCTGAAAAAAGTGAAGGCTATTACTTATGATAATTTGAAATTTAAACAAATCCATCAGCGTCGTCGCGTGCCACACAAAATCGTTTCGCGTGCCACCTTGGGCACGCGTGCCATAGGTTCGCCATCCCTGTCATAAGGCAATCTGAGAAGGGGAAATCATCAACAGAAACTGGCAGGTCATTAGGACTTGGTCGTTCGACTGTCGCTACGATTATCAAGGATAAAGATCGCATCCTTGAACATGTGAAAGGACCTGCTCCTATGACAGCGACAGTGATAACAAAGCGTAGTGTACTGCACAATAGTTTACTGTACTTATGTTTATTGATAATTATGTAGGGTACTGTGTTAGGATAGGTGTGTGGGTAGGCTAAGTGTTTGCAGTACTGTACTGTTATTATGCTACAGTACTGTATGAACGTATGATCCGACTTACGTCGAAATTCGGTTTACGACGCCGCGTTAAGAACGGATCCCCGTCGTAAGTCGAGGACTACCTGTATATTGTTTTAAATAATAGCATACAATTTACTTAAATGTAATGCTAAAGAAATAAATATTAAATGAAGTTGTTATAGTATGCATGTTTTATGTCAAATTGTTCATCAGCCATAAAATGAGCATACATCCCGTGCGTCGTAAATAAACAACGATATCTTCCAGTAAACGTCTAGCAGTCTTCAAAACAATAGTAAACAAGAAAAGACTAAGACAACAATTCATGCATTGAATGATCAGTGCCATCAACCAGAGGAGATCTCTTTCAATGCGAATCTATCAGTACTTTCTAGAAGCTTCCAGCTGCTACATGTCAGTGCTAGTTATTGTCAAAAGCTAGCGCCATAGGAGTTCAAGGAGAGTCGATACCTTGCGACCAGAGGCGCTCGATGGCGTCCACCAGATGGCTGTGTAACCGGAAGTGTGTCCAGAACAAGGGAAGGAAAAGGCAAACAGGGTCAAGTGCTGTTTAAAGTTCATAGACTATTGAAGATAAGATAAAGAGGTTTGCTTTCCGTGATTTTTTGCATCTACTTTCCGTTGTTCGGACAGTACTTCAACATCAAGAGCGTTAATCAAGGTGCGGGCAGCAGTTGCCTCGCATAGCCCCGCCTTGCTTCGTACTTTGGGAAATCCACTCTGATCATTAGGGTTGAATCTTCAATCGCTGCAATAAATCTGAAAGCTAAATGCCTTATATAATTAAACTGATGATCTTTTAATTTTTTTAATCTACATCAACATTAACAACTTCATGGTAAACAACTCTTAACTAATGAAAAAAATTTTTTTTCTTATTAGCTTTGGTGTAAATAGAAGAACATGGGTGATCCATCAATTTTGTTTTTATTGTCCCCTCCATTTCTGCAGAATGCGATCCTACAGTATGCAATCGTGATAGTTAAGGTCAACGTCCCGTGACCATTGCCAAACTCTTCCTCAAAGGGTCCGGCTGTCAGGTTGGCTGCTGTCGGAAGAGGTCGGAGGACATTAGAGTTCTTGTCAAACTTCTAACCATCACTAACAGGAAAGCGAACAAGCAGAAGCTGGGCGCGGGTGCGTCCGTGATTACATCTGTACAAGATTGATATCGTTAATAGTAAGAGGTTTTTTTAATTTGTAAAAATTCTAAACTTGTTATATTTATATACTGCTATATTTATTAGCAGGTACACCATTGTGCGTAGAAGTTAGGACACGTAAGCAAATCAACGGACGAAATATCGATACGTTTCTTTAAAATGTCGACAGCCGGCATCGTCCACACACGTGATCTCAACGTGAAGCTAAAAGGACCACGCAGGTGTCACAGGTTAACTTGGGGCTA
This sequence comes from Pomacea maculata, assembly GCA_004794325.1. Classification (NCBI taxonomy): domain Eukaryota; kingdom Metazoa; phylum Mollusca; class Gastropoda; order Architaenioglossa; family Ampullariidae; genus Pomacea; species Pomacea maculata. The sequence continues at coordinate 23,396 of SRHC01003035.1, forward strand.
GATGGTAATAAGATATGTGTATAGTTACTACCTGCCTTTAACTTCAAGGCGCACTTTGTATCTTGATAACCGTGATGTCTCTCGAGTTTCTTATCAAGAGAGGAGAATATATTTTTTCCGCCATAACTCACCCAGCATTCTCAGTTCTTAATATTTGCTGACTAAAGTAGTACGTACTTCAAGACATTCATTTTTGTACAAATCTTTTTAGAACAATAACAACAAGAACTTAGGGTTTGTGAAATGTGTGAAGAGAGTTAAATTGCATGCGAACTTGACACAAGGCTATGTGATCAACCTTCAAATGTGGTCATGACATCTAGATAGCAGACTGAGAAGGTTCACAAACAAATTAATTGTTTGTGTTTTAATCCTCAACTCAAATTGCAGCAGAAGGTTGAGCTTTTGAAACCACGCTAGTCTCTGCCATCTGCGCCATGTTTATTAAATAAAAAGGTGAACGAGGGTTTCTCGTGTTCCTTTGCTTTTCTCTTTTATGGATTTTTCTTTTATAAAATTCAGAAGATTGCCAGGACATACAATATGCTGTATTTTAAAACCAGTCGTGCTTAATAACTGAGGACAAAAGTTCTCTCAGCAATGATGTCACTTCAAAGTCTCAAACCTTGTGACTCACTGCCAGCCAATAGTATTGAAGCACTAGTGACGTGTGCACGCTGTCTGGCTGGGCAACGTGGCAGGCGCCCTCTATATAAGCCATTTACCTGCTACAGCTGGGTACCTGTCTTCTGCTGCTATCTACACAGGTAAGTATACATCACTGTTACCTGAAATCATTAGATGAACAGCAGCCTGTTTCAGTTGAAGTAGTAAACGGTCGCCGCTTGGAAACGAAGCTGGACATTTTGTTCCTGACAACTTTTTTAGTTAAAGTACTCGTTGGACCTTTTGTCCGTGGAATGAGTTGCCGCCAGGTGTTATACAGTGTTCGGTCAGTGTTGCCTGGCTTTCTCAGTTGCTGAAAATCTTTCTTGAGAACACACTTTATTTAATGTTTTATCGTTTGACTGACGCCGGCTGATGGCCATTAATTCCAGTTTTCTGAAACTGGTCGTTGACGTGGAAAGACTCATCGGCGACAGGGGTCGCCACCTAACCTCATCTTCAAAATTTAAAATATAGACTTTAGTACTGCCACGTTTTTCCCCCGTGTAAGGAAGCGAGAGTTCTCTAAGTCCCATCACCCAATATGGTGATTGGTGTCTAAGGTACCATAAAGAACGGTGTTATACAGAGTAACCTTTCTTCACTATTAACTAAACTTCTTTTTGCTAGTCGACTATGGACAGTAGGTGTGAGGCTAGGTTAAGCCATTACTATGGGTAAGTAATTACAATACGTAGGTCATTTTCTTTTTTGCCGAGGAACTCAAAGACAAGGCTCTTGTTGCCTTTTAGATATTAAACCTTTTCACCCCTTTGATTATTCCAGCAATTATTTATACAGGAGTCTACTGTGTTTACCTTCAACTTTGACCTAGAAGACTGTTCATAACATTTTGCGTCTCATAGTAAAAGCAAGTCGGAGTCTAGTAAAGAGGAATGCGCACTTCAAGTTCAATGTTGCATGACCGATACATTCATCTCTAAATACCTTGTTTGTCAGCATGTAAACTATATCTTGAATCTCATCGGCATGACTCTAGATATGTTGGTAGAAGGGAACCGTTCTTGGCAACAAAGAAAACTAACAGCATGAAACCTCCATCAAACTATGCAACAAATTATGTCTGTTGAAGTATTCTAATATGCAAATGCGTATGCTTACGCCTTTTTTTCAGAAAAAACATCATCAAACCCTGTCGGCAAAGTATACAGCACATTTATCATCACTACCACGTGACGTTGGAAAGGTTTGAGATTAACTGTTTGTGACATAAATACTTATTGGTTTTCTGCAATAAACATCAAACTGACAAACATACAAAAATTCATTTTTTCCCTTTCTCTTCTATAGTATGCTGGCACATCACAGATAGTGATACTTCTCTGCGTAAACAAAGTAAATAAAAATTTGATTGTAAAATTCTAATATATACCATCAACAAAATATAAATAGAAATAACCCTTGTTGATTTAAATTTGTTCTCAAGTAATGCTTGTGATGAATAACTTAAAGGAATATATATATTGTTCGTTTATGAATAAGAATTTCTTATACGTCGTTTCATTAAACATATTCATCTCAGTCATTTTAAATCGCAAAATATTATGGTTTTACATTCTTAAACACAATTTGTTTATTCCTAATATTTTTGTGTTGTATCGGCTACAAGAGAAGATAAACAGATGGTACATGATTTCAATTTGTTTTTATTATGTGGTAGTGTGTTTCCTTTTGTACATACGCAATTATATCCTTTGCAGAAAATTATTTGTCATGACAATGGCATTGCTTTTAATAGATATGTAATTATATTATCTTATTGCATAAATTGATGCATAATGGGTATTTATGTTATGATGTAACTTTACTAGACTAAATAATCCCCTCACACATTTTGCGAATAAATGTGTTATCTGCTCTAAAAACTTATTTCACTTTGTTAGTTAATGAGTCCTAAAAAATTACCTTAATCTTGGTGTCTTATTGTGCTTCATTTCTTCTTTCCTAGCATACAGTCATGTCGCTGTTAAGACTTCTGATGATGATCCTCATTATTGTGTATCTGCTGATGGTTGGATATGTACAGTCAAAGGCTCTTTCCGCAAAGGTAGGCACTCATTCTTATATCTCCTTTATGAGTTTTCTAAGCACAAAATAAATTTGAACATCGTTTGTCTTGTACATAGACATACAATAATGTAAGCTACTAGCATGTTGAAGAAGAGAGTGTAAATAATATTGTGTTTTATGCTGTATTTAATATTAATGTGTTATTTATTTTTTTTCTTTGTTTTTAGTGCAGTAACAACCATGCCGTGTGTGGCTTTATGCCCTCGGGGTGCTGCTTCTAACCCAGCCATGTGTTCTCCAAACAGTCCGAGACACTTTGTTTTGAAGAAGTTAAAAACAGAGAAATCGTTACTTTAAGTTAATCCTTCTTCTATAAATAGAAATCATGTTTGAATATATTAATACAGGTGTCTAAAAAAAATGCCGTTAAAATACAAGTCGAGTACTTTCTTTTCGACAAGCTTAGTGTTTAAAGCATAAGATTTGAAATGAATTTTAAAAAGCAAAACGAATTCTCAAAACAATAAAAAGAGATGTAATCCAATTACAACCGATGTATTTTTTTTTTATTTCTATCCTTTCGCTTATGTATATTGTTTTGGTGTGGTGATTTATGTTGTTGAGGAAAGTCAAGAAAAATCGTGTGAGAAGTCATCTACGCAAAAATCATAAAATGTCCACGAAAAAAATTTATCAAAACAAACAATTAAACATTTAAGTCATTTTTCAAAAAAGGCATCAAAAACTACATAGAGGTCTGAGCACTACTCACATTTAAAACCCCTTCACAGAGTTTAGTAACCTTGTGGTATAGTTACAGTTTCTGGGCAGTTAAGAAAGAAGACGAGCACAAATGAAGTTTGGTTGGGTCATGTGACCGACTCTAGAAGAGGAATCTGTCCTTTAATGTATCTTGAAAGAAGATTGATATTTGTTTGCCAAACAAAGAAATGGTTTACGAATCAAGAACAGTGGACTAGAATTCACAAACAATACCTGATCATTATCGTCAAAGTGACCAGGATGCTGTCGTTTGTTTTAAATACGTGAACAAATCATTCCGACACACATACAGACACACGTGCGCACACGCGGACACACACAGTGGAAGGATTGTACGACTGTTGGTGAGAGCGGTCAACTCAGTCCAAGGGGATACCTGTAAATGTCAGCTCACTGTCCTCCCAACTTCCACCCTCCACACACCCTTTATTCACACCAAACTTTCGCACGCACCCATACAGGTAATTTCTGTTACTCGCGTGCGTAAATCAACAACTGTCAACACAGTTACGTAGGACGATTCTCTCTACAGAAGTAGGAAACAAATGTAGCTGATACTCATCTACTATAAGTTGCACACCTGCCTAACCACGTGACTGCCTCAGACGCTATTTAAATTGCGGTCAACACTACAAATGACAATATACTAAACTTCTGACCTCTTATTTCACTCTCTGTCCGCCATCTGTGCTTGGTTCGTGACACACACACGCTAAAGCACATACATACAGGCGCACGTATATACAAACAATATGCATTCGTTTCTCCTGATGTTCAAAAAGGATTTAACGGTATTGGCAGGCCGTAGTTGTGGGAGATAGAGTGGAGAAAGATGAGAGTGGAAATAAAACTTCATCCTTGGTACTGAAGTATGAAATAAAATCCAGCATGTGGAGTGAGGTATACAGGCTCTCCATGGATGTCCACCAAACAACTGTCAGCGGTCAAAAGGTTTTGTGTTCAGATGACTGGATGCAGAGGAAAGAAAACTCACCTGTTGCAGTGGATGATATGAACCCCTGACACGCTCGATTGTGAATGTCATGGCGACAGGCGCGGTAACCGGTTCGCCACCAACTGCTCCGATCACAAGAAAGTGTGTTTTTTAATATACTGTCACTTTATTAATGATAATGATAAAATAAGCAACTAATCTGTTTTGATAGCTGGTGTCTCATACCGGTGTTACCCGTTTATGTAAAGCCAGAAAAAAATTTACTAATTTTACAAACTGCAGAATTTATTTGTGTTTTCAATCAGAATACCACGTTAGTTTTTAAAAAAAAATTAGACTTGTGAAGTAAAAACGTAATATATGCTCGGATGATCACATAATTATATTTTTGGACAAGTTAAAACTACCAAAGATTACACAAGAATCGTCAAAATATACTTATATATATATTATATTTGCCAGAATTAATAAAAGGAAAGATATATATAATTATATAGAGAGAGGCTAGTCTTAACTAGCCCAAACATTATATCTTCAATAAGTGGAACAAAGAGTGGATGGCATTTATGCAGAATAAATGTGATGTACCTAAAGCAACACAAGTTATTATTGTTAAATAATTTTGTTTTTCCTTGACGTCTCGTTTTTCCCTTTTTCTTATCTATTCTATCTTTTCATTCTTCTATTTTTACATTGCTCAATTATACTACTTGGGTGATTTCATAATTTTTCTGGAAATTGCATAAACACATTTGCTAGCATACAAACACGCATAACATAAAAAACCCTGCCCACCAGGTCAAGAAAAATATATTTTAATTCTTGAAAATAATAACCTTAGCCCAAGCTCACAATGCACACCGGTAGATATAAATATTAAAAATACTAGAGGTTAAATGAATACATCCATCTAAATATCTGAATGTATCTATCTCTACATATAAAGACAAATAAAGAGAAAGAGACATGGAGAGAGAAGCAGAACTATGTTCTAATTTAGGTAAAAATAGATATGTATATATTGATATCAATATTTTTATAAAACATATTACAACCTTTTTCATTGTAAAAGGACAGTGACAAGTCTGTCAAGCAGCAAAGCATGCGAAATGATTAACAAATTGGTGTATTTGCGTAAGCGGAGGATAGAGTGTGTGTTTGTGTTTGTGTGTGTGGGCGCGCATGGGATCGCGGGTAACGCACTCGTGCATAAGTGTGTAACCCTTCATACACATAGGTACCAAAGCAACCACACATACACATATGCATGGATTTTTTCCATATAAGCATAAGCTCACGCTATTTAATAAAGAATAAAACTACCAAGAAGCTATGTTACAACTTCCTAAATAATAATTATGGTATCTATTCTAAAGTAAAAACAATGCTGATGAACAAAATTCACCACAAAATTTTTTAAAAGAAGCAGTAAACTAGCACTATTTGTTTTGGCAAATTAGGATGGAGTGAGACAGAAGAAACTTCTTACTGTTCCGTAAAGTTTAATCTGTTCCTGATTTTTACTTTTTATATATTATTTGGTTAATATGATCGCTTTTCTGACTGAAACACTGTGCCTACGGAAAAATGAAAGTAAGAGAAGATATAGAGGGTGAACGAATTAGTCGGCATTAGAATTGTGTGCTTTGTACAAATACTATGATTAAATATATATGTTTCTGGGGGAGTGGAAACATAAAGTATCTTGTAGTTTGATTTTCTTTTGATCGTAGTGTTCCAGACTGGACGAGAAAAAGGGAAATCTCTAATACGTTTAGTAATGAAAGAAAGGGACAACGACTACATTGAATTTTGTTCTTAATACCTGTTACTAAATGCTAAAACTGCTCATTGTTACTTTTTTTAAATCTTACTTTAGCAAAGAAACTGACAGCAGTCAACAATCTAACTAATAAAGTTTTTAACAACCAAAGTTCACATATTGTGATAAAAACAATGATATAATGTAATACGTACAATTACACCATTTTACTAATAAAACAAAAGAAACCTTCAAGACCAAATTTTTGCTTTAAATCAAGTAAACTGAAACTAATGTCATTTGTTGTCAATTCCTGAATATCTGGCGCGCTTTCCTTCATTTTTCTCTTCTAGGTGTCGTCGTTTTCGTAAATCTAATCCAGATTGATTGGCATCGTTGCCTCTTGGTGATAATTCTTGGTGGTTTGTTCTGTCTCGCAGTTTTTGGCATCTGTCTAAAGATGCTGCTGGTGCTTGATGTGTAGTCTGGCGTACACGATCAAGAGATATTTCAGTATATCTGTAAACATCAGACCAAACATTAGTCATTACTGATATTTTGAAACATTAGTTCTGCTTTCTGGCACTAATATTTTATAAAACTAAGTAAAGGATAGATCTCGTGTGTTTTAAGAGGTGGTTATTAACCTTCTAACGAGCTGCTTTCTTGGTCTGCGAGTATTCGTTCGTAATGATGTAGCATCTTGTCAAAAGGTTCTTTTTAAACCAGTCGTTAAATGATGGTTGCTCTATGTATTCAAGATTAAAGATAATTTCAGTTTTGCAGTCATTCATGGAAATCAAGATAGTAATATAAACATTGGGATGTAAGAGAAAGTCATTCTGACGAATGAATGTAATATAATACGATCTAAGTTTTATCAGCACTGATTCATCATTCCCTGATTCCTAGTCACTGATTCTTTTTGAATAAAATTTTTTACAGCACGTAAAAGAGAATATGTATACATCATGCTGCGTGTTATACCTCAAGACCTTTTAATATTACATTTGATTTACACTTTCTATTGTAGCTCTGCACTTGTGCATTTTTGAAAGCATTCAAGCTGATGCTAACAAAACTATGAAAGTCATCGGCTGGCTTATAGGATGATATAAGAAAGTGGTGAAACTAGTCAAATGTGCTAAAATTGTCTGGTGTAAAAAATTGTAAACTTTAGAAACTTACTGTGTAACAGCTTGCTGCGGCTCCTTCAACTGAAACAGCGAAAGTAAACTAAAGTAGAAAAAACATTTCTTTCCAATTTATAAATCCCTAAATCATATTCTGTTGTCCGTTAAGTTCAGTCATGATTTATCTTTGCTTATTTAATACGGGAATGAAATATTTAGGTAATATTCATAAAGTATTCCCACCTAAAGCTAAAACCTTTTGCAAACATTGCCAAAATAAACATGCACCACATATTACATGTTTGGGTTTTTTTTTGTTTTTTTTTTTTCAAAACCATCCACAAGACCACCTGGACTTCACCCGATGGACATACAGAAAACCAGATCGATCACATTACCATTAATCGCCAGTTTAGAAGAAGCCTGCTGGATGTCAGAGTAAAGCGACGTGCAGATGTAGCCACAGACCACCACCTGCTTGTGGCAACCATGAAGATAAAGCTGAAGTCTTTCCATGACACATCAGACAGAACACACCACAAATTCAACGTGCAGTTTCTTAGAGACCGTAAAAAGCAAAATGAGTTCAACTGCGAAGTTAAAAACAGATTTGCGACACTGGAAGGACTCCTGGAAGAAACAGTGGCTAACCACTGGACAGGATTACAAGAGACCTGGAAGAATGCCTGCACACATGTTCTGGGGAAAAAAGGAAAACAGCACAAGGAATGGCTGACTTTAGGGACCTGGCAAAAGATAGAGAAAAGGAAAGAGCTGAAGCAGAAGATCAACCAATGTCAAGACCAGCAGGACAAAGAAGAGCTCAGAGCAAAATACTGGGAGATAAACAAGGAAGTGAAGAAGAGCGCAAGGGACGACAAGAGACAATTCATACACAGGATGGCAGAAGAGGCAGAACAAGCAGTTTTGAAAAATAACACAATGAGACTATACGAAATTACAAGAATTCTGCCAGGAAGGAAAAACACCAATGCGTGCAGACCAATAAAGAATAAGAATGGCAGCGTCATCACTGGGGATGCAGAACAAAGATCACGATGGGTGGAGCATTTTGATGAAATACTTAACCAACCACCACCAACAAACACTTTGGACATTCCCCCAGCTGCAGAACAGCTACAAGTAAATACCAACCCGCCAACCAAGACAGAAATCATCGAAGCCATCAAGTCCTTCAATTCTGGCAAGGCGGCAGGCCCAGATGGCATTCCTGCAGAAGCACTCAAGGCAGACCCAACAGCCGCAGCAGAGATGCTACATCCCCTGCTGAAGAAAATTTGGGAGCAGGAGCAAGTTTCAGCAGACTGGAAGCTTGGCTACCTAGTGAAATTACCCAAAGAAGGTGACCTGACACAGTGCAGCAATTGGCGAGGGATTACGCTGTTGTCCATTCCAAGCAAGGTGTTGACCAAAATCATCCTGGAGCGACTGAAAACCGCCCTGGATAGGAGACTTCGGCAAGAACAGGCAGGCTTTCGGCAGGGAAAATCATGTACTTACCAAATCGCTACTCTGCGAATTATTATCGAACAGTCCATCGAATGGCAGTCACCCCTATACATAATCTTTGTAGATTTTGAGAAGGCCTTTGACTCCGTAGACGGAGAAACCATCTGGAAACTGATGCAGCACTACGGATTTCCACCAAAGTTCATTGCCATCATCCAGCAGTTGTATGAGAACTCGACATGCCGGGTGATACACAAGGGTAAGCTGACTGACCCCTTCGCAGTGAGGACTGGAGTGAGGCAAGGTTGTCTGCTCTCACCAACAATCTTCCTGATCGTCATAGACTGGATCATGAGAAGAACAACCTCTAACAGCAACACGGGCGTTCAGTGGACCTTCGCCAGGCAGCTTGAGGATCTTGACTTTGCAGATGACATCAGCCTGTTGTCCCACAATCAACAACATGCACAGACAAAACTCACTCGGCTCGCAGAAGAAGCAGCGATGACTGGCCTAACCATCAACATCAAGAAGACGGAGGTAATGCAGGTCAACACAAAGCAAGAAGCCCCACTCCAACTACATGGAGAATGTATTACAGAGACTGACCGTTTCACCTACCTTGGCAGCATAGTCAGCAGCAAAGACGGAGGTACAGATGAAGATGTCAGAAGCCGAATAAACAAAGCCAGGCTTGCATTCCACTCCCTAAGACCTATCTGGCACTCCAAGGCTTAGTCTCTACACACCAAGATCCGCCTCTATAATACCAATGTAAAGTCAGTCCTTCTGTATGGGTCTGAGACATGGCGGGTGACAAATGCCATCACCAACAAGATACAGACATTTATCAATAAATGTCTGCGTCGCATTGGCCTGAGAAGATCTCCAATACCGCCCTGTGGGAGAGAACCAACCAAAATCCTGCCAGCCTAGACATCAAGAAGCGAAAGTGGGGCTGGATTGGCCACACCCTACGAAAGCCAGCCGACAATATAACGCGACAGGCTCTGGGCTGGAACCCACAGGGGAGAAGCAAGGTTGGGAGACCCAGACAGACGTGGAGACGATCAGTCCACAGAGAGGCAGAGACAGCTGGCATGGCATGGTCCCAACTAGAAATGGATGCCCAGGACCGGGTCCGATGGCGGCGTGTTGTTGCGGCCCTATGCTCCACTGGGGGCGAATAGGAACCAAGAAGAAGAAGACATATTACATATTCACCCGTAAGAAAGATGTTTGAACTCCCTTTTAATTCAAACAATTTTCTCTCGTTTTATTTTAAGGCCTTTGTTTCCCAATACTTCAGTGTTTTAGTTTCTTTTACTGTCTGAAAATAAGATGTAAAAAAACCCCGTAGCTTTTCCTTATTCTGTTAATCGCGTACACAACATATAGACATATGCTACAAATGGGGAACTAAGCAAAGCAAGTTTTCGATTTATTTAGGTTAGTTTTAAAAACTCGTTGGGACATTGGACCTGAATTAAATACGCATAAAAATACTTACGTTTATTTTTCGAAATCTTTTTGAATCAGGAATAGGATATACAAAGTGTCTAAACCATAAGAAGGAAAAAAAAACCCCAAAAAATTATAAAGACATTAAATTAAGTCACAAATTAAAACCATTAATGCTGTACAGATTCTTGCGACTGCAACTTTCTTGGCAAGGAAGATTCACCTGGGAGGACACAGGGTCTCGGGTTCCTTCTCCCCTCGGTTGCTGGCTACTTCTTGGTGTCCCATTAGTCGAGTTGGCGCGTTCAACCGCACGTGGAAACTGAGGAATTGGTCCACAGATAGGAGAAGATGGAGCAGACGACGCTTGTGAGGCCGTATCTGAAGATTCACTGTAACTGTCACAGATTGAATATGCGTATTTAAGTGTACGCATATTACAAAGGCACGACCAGATTTACAAGAAACGATCTGAAGCTAATGCTTTCATAAACCATGTTTCAGATTTCTGCTTTTTGTCTTTATCTCTCTAGAAATAGTCTTTCAAAAACAGATAAAGCCCCAATACTTAACTATCACTCTCTTATATTATTATTATTATTATTATTATTATTATTATTATTATTATTATTATTATTATTATTATTATTATTATTTATTTTTTTAAATACGCTATTTTTCTATGTTATCATTGAATAATGATGATTGATGATGATGATATTTGAGGACGGTCGACAGGACAAGAGATGAGTTATTTAGCTGGAAGGTAAGGGAAAAGAAGTGTTATTTGATACCAATTAATTCTCATATCTTTTTCATATTTCATCTTTCACCGAAAAATTCTTTCACTAGTACCTGTCATTGAAAACAGTTGATGTGAACTAGCGGGTCCTTTTTTTGCGAAAAGATTAGGCTGGCTTGTTCCAATGTAGATCATTATTCGTTTGTGCAAGAGCTTGTCTGTGTGTGTGTGCATATTTAATCAATTTTAAAGCTGACATAAAATTTTAGATCTTACAGATTATTGAATAATAACAATTGTAAAAACCTTGCAAAAACTTACTTTTCCACTTTCAGCGTCAGCTTTGTAGCCTGAAAAAATACGTTTGCATTATTGACGATTTATTTATTGCAACTGGCTTTCATCATTCTTGATTTTTTGAAAACAGCTCTTACAAGCTATAATCATTATTACCATTATCGTCCTACCAATCATAATTTTCATCACATCATTATTGTTATCATAATAAAATATGAGGATAATGAGTTATTACAGAAGTAGCAGTCAAAAAACAAGAAAAAATAATTACATTATATAGTAAGAGATGATAATGTGATTAAAACTATATTTAGAACATGGCAGAGGTCCCGTGTTAATAGATATTAAAAGTCTTGTTGCCTTTGTTTGTTGTTGATTATTTGGGCGTTTTCCCGTTCCTTCCTTGTGGTTGTCTACAGGCAAAGCCTGGCAATGTCGGTCAAGCATGGAAGAAGATGGTACAGAGGACGACTGTAAGGATGTTTCTGGCGAGCTATTAAAATAACCAAATCATCATGTTTGGATTAGTTACTGATTCTTTTTGAAAAAAATGTTTTACAGCAGATAAAAGAGAATTTTTATACATCATGCTCCGTGTCATACTTCTAGACTTTTTAATATTACATTTGATTTACACTTTCTATTGTAGCCCTGCACTTGTGCATTTTTGAAAGCATTGAAGCTGATTCTCACAAAATTATAAAAGTCATCGACTGGCTGTTAGGATGATATAAGAAAGTGGGGAAACTAGTCAAATGTGCTAAAATTGTCTCGTGTAAAAAATTGTAAACTTTAGAAACTTACTTTGTGTCAGCTTGCTGCGGCACCTTGAACTGAAACAGCGAAAGTAAACTATAGTAAAAAGAAAACATTTCTTGCAAATGTATAAATCCCTAAATCCTATTCTCTTGTCCGTTAAGTTCAGTCCTGATGTATCTTTGCTTATTTAAGACGAGAATGAAATATTTAGGTAATATTCATAAAAGATTCCCACCTAAAGCTAAAACCTTTTGCAAACATTTCCAAAGCAAACATGCACCACATGTTTCATATTCACCAGTGAGAAAAATGCTTGTATTCCCTTTTAATTCAAACAATTTTCTCTCTTTTTATTTTAAGGCCTTTGTTTCCCAATACTTCAGTGTTTTAGTTTCTTTTACTGTCTGAAAATAAGATGTAAAAAACCCCGTAGCTTTTGCTTATTCTTTTAATCGCGTACACAACATATATACATATGCTACAGATGGGGAACTAAGCAAAGCAAGTTTTCGATTTATTTAGGTTAGTTTTCAACACGTTGGGACATTGGACCTGAATTAAATACTCTTAAAAATATTTATGTTTATTTTTCGAAGCCTCGAATCAGGATTAGCATATACAAAGTCTCTAAGCTAGAAGAGGAGAAAAAAGAAAAAAAAATAACATAAAAAGACATTAAATTAAACACAAATTAAAACCATTAATGCTATTTAGATTCTTGAGACTGCAACTTTCTTGGCAAGGAAGATTCACCTGGGAGGACACAGGGTCTCGGGTTCCTTCTCCCCTCGGTTGCTGGCTACCTCTTGGTGTCCCATTAGTCGAGTTGGCGCGTTCAACCTCACGTGGAAACTGAGGGTTTGGTCCACAGATAGGAGAAGATGGAGCAGACGACGCTTGTGATGCCGTATCTGAAGATTCACTGTAACTGTCACAGATTGAATATGCGTATTTAAGTGTACGCATATTACAAAGGCACGACCAGATTTACATGAAACGATCTGAAAAACGAATACTTTTATAAGTCATATTTCAGATTTCTGTTTCTTGTCTTTATCTCTCTAGAAATAGTCTTTAAAAACAGAAAAAAGCCCCAAATACTTAACTATCACTCTCTAATAATTTTGAGCATGTTTTCATTATTATTAGGTTTAAATACGCCATTTTATATGTTATCATGTTGTGTGTGTGCATATTTAATCAATTTTAAAGCTGACATGAAATTCCAGATCTTACAGATTATTGAAAAATAACAATTGTAAAAACCTAACTAAAACTTACTTGCTTATTGTAAGCGTCATCTTTGTAGGCTGAAAAAAATATGTTTGCATTATTGACGATGAATTCATTTTATAATCATTATTACCATTATCGTCAAACCAATCACAATTTTCATCACGTCATTATCGTTCTCGTAATAAGTTATAATGATAATGAGTTATAAAATAGTAGCAGTTAACAAAGAAATAATTATATGATATAGTAAAAGATGATAATGTGATCATACAAATATATAGAACATGGCATAAGTCCCGTGTTAATAGATGTTAAAAGTCTCGTTGCCTTTGTTTGTTGTTGATTAGTTGGGCGTTTTTCAGTTACTTCGTCATGGTTGTCCTGGCAATGTTGGTGAAGGATTGAAGAAGGTGGTACAGAGGACGCTTGCAATGATGTTTCTGGCGAGCTATAATGATAACAAAATTGTCATGTTCAGATTAGTTACTTATTCTTTACTTGTGTGTGCTAATTTGACGGTCAATCATATTCAAGACTTTTGAGCACATTTTAGTCCTAGTTTTACAAAAAGATTATCTTCTTTTTATTCTTCAAAATAGCATACAGTAGCAATATGTGCTTCCAGTGAATTTAGGTCAATTGTCAATTTACTATCCTGCTAATATTTCCTTATTTGAAAATAATTGGATTTTTATTAGATGAGCTAAGATAAAGTAATTGTTACGACCCAGATTTTATTTTAGACGAGTTATCAAAGACATCAATAACCATCTTCTCATAAAAAAGAAAGTAATACTGAACGGAATCCTAAATTACATAAACACCACCGCTGATGATCTCCTAGCAGAAGGACAGACTTCAAACTAAGAAAATCGGAGGTAAACTCACCTCCTAATAGAAAAAAAGATGTAAAACGTTTAAGATCTCGTTAACAACTTTATTCACTTAAAGAAAAAGTTGTTTTTTTTTAAGTTGTCAGAAGCTAGCATGAAAATTCGTAGATGTAATGCTAACATTTAAAAGGAGACCCTTGTTCAAAGTCATGCAAGAGGTTAACGAGCGCATTGTTCCTCAAAAGAGACTACTGTCAAGGGTACTCCCTACTACCTTCATTGCGTAACATCCAGGAGATCATCATGGGAGACTGCTCTCACGATCATCAATCTGCATTTACTATAATTGATGGAGTTTTGTGCAACCTGCGCTTTGTAAAAAATAGTAATCTAATGGTTGGACCCAGAAAGGAACAGTAAGACCTTACCAAAATACTGATAGTGTAAAAGCTTATTAAGAAATAGTCTGGAGGGGTTTAGCTATGTACCACGGCACTACATTGCCTAAAACCGTCGCTTGGAGTCGGCGCCGAGGAGTAGACTTGTTGTTCTGTCCAAGATGTGCTCATCGCTACCCAAGAGAGGCTTAACAGTAGCTGCGCCCGTCAAGTTGCCCCTTCCCCTGCTCCGTGGAACGACTAGTATCACTAAACGTTTACATTAAAATACAATTCATTCCACAGTCGAACACGTACAAAGTACCAATCATACCAAATTTTAAAGACATTTAAAAAACTTACTTTTCTAGCTGGGAAGTTGATCTATTTCTCTGAAAAAAACAAAAAGTTTATTTCATAAACAATATATTTTTATGTCACATGTGTGTATTTATATGTTGCCTTCCGCCTTTCTTTCTTAGCTACAATAGATAACAAGTGAAATGCAAGAGGCATCCTTTGTTGTTAAAACATGTTTTAAAGTTATGTATATTTATGAATATAGTTTACTGTCTATGGCTCTATTCTTTAGGTGACAAAAAAGAAATAATAACGGAGCATATATAAATTTTGTCTTTCCGTGCATATATCATTTTTTCTATCTTTAGTTGTCGCTCAGTTCCTTTCTCTTTATTTATTATCTCATCTCTCTCATATTACCAATTCCTAATTTTCATGCATTTCTGTACGCACATCGAAAATTTTCTTTGTAAACTCCACTTGATCTGCGCCCTACAATATTAAATTTGTTAGTCATACTAGTCATAACCAGAAGTATTCATTCTGCAAACTTAGTTATGACTACACTCGTGTTCGTATCATAAAAATAACTATGTGGCTTTTTAAGCTAAGTAAAACTAAGATTGATTTGAATCTTTTATAATACTGTAGTTTGAAAATGTACTCACTCTGACATGACACGTTGGTACATTTACCATATGGAGATCACAATAATCTTCAGCAGTAGTGAGCATATGTTGTTTTTCTTGAACCTTACCAGTTACAAGGTCTATATCTACTACTCTACGCTTTGTGCGATGTACAGTCATCTTTTCTTTATTTATAAAAGCCCAACATCGGTCGCCACCAGAAATTTTTGCTATTTCTTGAAAAGATACAGTTGGTGAGTCATTCTGCAGCAGCAAATTAAACAATTTTTCATTAGAATAAAAAAAGCTCCACCATAAAGATATTAATAACGATATTAAATCTTAAATCATGCCTAAATTTTATCTTTATAACATAGGAGAGGAAACGGTTTTAAAATATCTATGCACTCAAGGGTTTGTAAACAGTGATCAATAATTGTTTTTAAGAAAACTTATGTACGAAATCTTGCTAAATGGAAGCTTATTAAGCAAAAACAGATAAAAGAAGAACTAAAACAGTTTAAAGAAAATAGAAATAAAATTATCTGCCATTGTTACAATAAATATATTTTAGGCAACGAACCTCTTTCTTACTGCCAGAAGTTTCTATCTGTTTTGCGAGAACAAAATCTTCCCACATCTTTAGGACTTCTCCAGTTGGTGCAAGAACGTATATCATCCCTCCATTAGAGACAGCACATGGTCGACAAGTGGGAAAGGGAAGCTTACCAGCTATGTAAGCAAAGGCATATCTTGTGTCCACACACTGCACCAGGCGTGTTTTCTCTCCCTTCGAGTCTCTTCCACCAACTAAATAAATCCTGTGACCTAAAACAGCAGCTGAAGCTTCTTCTACACCCACTGGTAGGCGGCAGAACTCTACCCATTTCTTCGAAAGTGTGCTATACTGTAAGACAACAGAAGACGAACTTGATCGATCTTCTGTTCCTCCAAGGGCATAGATCTCGGACTTCACGACGGCCATTGTGTGTTTCTTCCTCCCACTGTCAGGCAAATGAGGCAACTGTTTCCACTGATTGTCACACAACGAAAACATAGCAAAATACTTAGGCTGTAAGCTGCCTCCACTGATGTAGATGTTGTTGCCAAATGTAGAGCTTGAGAAATGCTTACCTAGTTCTTGAGGTGCTTGAGCCAAGATTACGTCATCATTCTGCCCAGTGAGGACTGAAACGTTTTGTGTAAGGCCGTTGACACATACAAGATGTGACTTTATTTCTGGTAGGTCGAGTTTAACAGTTTGTTTTGCAAGAATCGTTCTTCGAGTATTTCTTTTCTTGCGTAACACACCTTTCATGTGATAGATGATAGCCTCATTCACGTGACCTGAATGAAAAAAGAATATTTTATGAAAATATAAACTTAGTTGATGTGGTTTTATATATATATATGGGTATAGTATTTACGTATTTTTGTGACAGATCTAGTTTCAAGTTAGAATTTGTCTGCTTGCCTTCATTTTACACATCGATTTAAAATAATTTCTTTAATTTAATATAACAAGCTTTTTAATTGCATGGAGGCAATATCTCCGCTTCTATTACAGACGCATGATGATTTTAAGTAGTTCCTTAATTTTGTCAGTACCATATACATTTTGAAAAGTCTTAAATTATTTACCATATTTATTTCACAACTATTTTATGTAACCAAGTAAGCTTTAAAAAGTCAAAAACTGTATTGTATATTTTTGTACCAGTAGGTCTGTGTTAATGAACGTCAAACGAAAACCTAACTAAACAAAACGAAAAAGTTTGTAAAGCTGAGTAAAAATCTTAGACAAAACAAGCAGTATCTTCAGCAGAATCACATAATGGACATGGAACAAAATAGTGAACAGAATATATTTTCACTTTCTAGACTTTCAAGAGGAAATCAAATTGTTATACTAATATTAGTAATACATTAATGCAAAACTCATGTCCCAAACAACACAGTTTGTGAAGTGGTTTTTTTAATCACTGTGGTTTTTTTTTTATATGATGTACTTCAATTTGTGTTTATTTTTTCTGACTAAGCGGTTTCTTCGAAGATTTTTATTAGTAAAGTGATAAACTTACATATAAGATAAAAGCATCTTACCGAATAACTCGCTGCTGAACGTACTACTGAAGCCATTCAATTCAGATACATAGGACTCTTTCATTTGCGGGAAGGAGAAAAAAGGAAGAAACTCGCCAAGGTATTTTTTTCTTCCCTCTTCACAATGCTTTACCCAGCGGAGGATTTTATCAAACATTTTTTCCATGTTGAGTTTGTTTTGCAAAGACAGTATCATGAGTATCATGGACTTATCCAGATCCAGCCATTCTTTATGTTGGATGTTTCCAATATTTTCAGCGGCTGTTCTGCAGGCTTTATCAGCAAGAGCTGGTAGTTTGTATCTTTGAGCAGACATCCACACTTGGACACTATCTTGAGGTAATAACTGTTGCATTAAAACATCCTTACAAATGTTAACCAGAAAACCTATCTCAAAAAAGCAAGATATTTTAAGAAAGTCTTTCGCAGTTTCTTGGTCTACCAAATCACTGTTTTTGTAAAGTATTTCCAAAAGGTCTTGAAACAGTTCAGGTGATACATCGTCGGACTTGATGTGGATTTCCTTTTCATTGGCCATGACTTGTTTTTTGAAAAATTTTGACACTGACGCGAGTACCAAACCATGGCATGGAAATTCTTTCTCTTCTATGACTACACAAATGTCACATAGCTCGCGATTGTCAAATAACTGGCCAATGGCTTGGTATACATGGCCAGCTGTCGT
The DNA here is from genome assembly GCA_004794325.1 of Pomacea maculata. NCBI lineage: Eukaryota > Metazoa > Mollusca > Gastropoda > Architaenioglossa > Ampullariidae > Pomacea > Pomacea maculata. Next base: position 41,618 of record SRHC01003035.1, read on the forward strand.
GTTCTGTGGATGTTTAGAGGTCATGATGGTCCTTGTTATTCAAACCTTGCTAGCTGAAAAAAACCCCACAAAAATTCAGAAAACACCGTAAAAGATAAAATCATTTTATAAACTATACAAGTCTTCAATGATGATGATTATGATGTGAACTTATAACTCGCAGCATCACGATCAAAATAGATTGCCCTTTCTGGGAAGACTAATAATGATAATTGAAAGAAAACAGCCAGTGATCAGATTAATGAGAGATTACAGTGATTTTCCGCAGTTAGTTATCCTATTAACGGTAGTAGTATATTATGCGTTTTTTTATTTAAATACGAATATGATGTTAACGTAGCTGTTAATATACCTGTGTATCTGTAGCTAAAAAAGTAGTACTGTATTATTTTCCCTACGTATTAAATCATGCATTTATTGTGCAATTTACCTACTGAGCACCTCACAGGTCGCGTTTAGTGTTGCTAAGTTTAATTTTAACCAAACGTAGCTTCAAACAGCACATCGCTTTGTGTGTAAATGAATGCACAAGGGAAGAAAACTACTAGAATCTTTAGGAATTAGTCCATTATTGATTACTTCCCTTTAGCAGCTAAATTAAAATGTCAACCAATCAGATATTTTCTTACGTTCAAAAGTAGGCAATGTTCAATTGATGCAGCGCCATGTTGAAGATGGTTGTGGGTTACTCAATTTAACATGGATTTGTACTCAAACAACCGAAAATGAGAAGAAAACAGCAAGTAATATTTAAATTCTAATGCATATTCTAATAAAAATATGTTTGTTTGGCAGTTTATGTTGGTATTGATTGTGTAAATATTTTTTTTTAATTTCTTACTTTTGACCTACATCCCGATTTGCAGATAATTTGCCCCTTACAGTAACTTTTTTCATTTGATTTTACTACAATAAACCAAAACCTATATTTCTTAAAATTCACACATGTTTAAAATCCTTTTTTAAAAACAGAGTATCACAGATAGCTGTCTTTATTGTAAGTTATTACATGTACATTTTTAAAAGTACCGGTAGAAATTTTATTCGCTGCCAAGTCTATAATAACGATAGCGGGCATTCGACATTACGGTAAATATAATAAATTTCAGTCTTCATTAAAAAAAATAAATAAAGAAAGTGACTGATCACACTCGACAGCAAAAGACATGATCATTTTGTCTGTATGTCTATGTAGAGCATACGTATTTTTTAGGATGTCTTCAACATTCAAAAACAGGTTGTTACATTTTCAAAAATCAACAGTGACCAGTTTTAAAGCTACAATGAAACTTGATGTGATATATAGCGATGCAATTGTACAGAAGTAAGCCGTGGATAACCGAAATAGAAACTGGGAATATCCAATAGCTTTTTTCATTCAACCATAGCTTCATACACGATGTAACCATATAAAGTGAAGGGGAAAATGAAGAAATTTTTTTGGTATTTTAGCGGGAGCGCTTGTTTAGGACATCTTGTACCGCTGACAGTGCTTGTTCCCTCCACTCCGCTTCCCCTTCCACCCCATCACTTGGTCGCGCGAGCGGTGCAGCAACAGCGGGTGACGTAGTACACAAACTGTCCGGTACAAACAGCGGGCAAAAATCAGTGCTCGCACCTGTTTCCCAGCTCGGGAACTGGTCCTCCTGGGTTAGCAGTAAAGCTTTGACACTGAGCAAGCGAGAAGCACCTTTGCGCCGCGAGGCGTCTGATCCTCTGGAATAGCAACTCGTGTCACTCAGTGTCTTTCCCCACCCCAGGGAGTTAAGTGCTAGATTTTGATGGGCTAGGTAGGTAGGTTAGAGTAGATACAGTAGTTGTATTTGTAAATTATGTAAATAAATCTATGTTTTGGAACCTATTTACCTGTGTGAGCGTGTCAGTGCCAGCAGTGCTACTGTGTCGTACCTTTGTCCTCTTCGTATGAATGAGGTGTACGAGTATCACTAGCGCGAGTGAGATTTCTGTTGTCCATGTAGTGGTGACACAGCAGCAGAGAAAACACGCGTGAAGGTTTGTGGAAATGATGCATGATAGAAGAGACACTTTAGTCTGAGAGAAAGTAAAGCAGGGTCTTTTGTGGACTCCAAGGTCGGCTGAGTTCTGGTGAGTAATGGATAAGGATAGGTTAAAAAAAAAGAACACAACGCGAGGTAAAGATTAGAAGACGCATCCGACTAACGAGAGCTGGAATTTTTAGTGGAAAATTCTCCTTGGGAACTTCCGTCCTCTTTCACTGGAACAGGGGAGCGGACTGGTTTGGCGCTAAGGTAGGGTGTGTTGGTCTTTTAGAGAGGGTCAGTCAGTCAGGCTCCAGCATTATTTGGGCACATGGCGATGCCCGTTAGATGTCACGACTGTTCATGACCATGATGTATTTCTGGCCTTTGTATGTTGCTTATTTACATTACTTTAGCATGTATGCACTTAGTAACCTATTTTTCTAGGCTACAGGATGTACCGGTTTGCATGTCTTTGCATTTCTGCTCAAAAGCAAACCTGCTAATTAATATACATGACATTCTGTGTTTTCATGTACATGTCTAGGCCTTGGAAAGGTAAATGCCTAGGTTAGTTACATCATGTCGTGCCAAAACTGTGTTTATTTCTGGGTGCAATCCCACATTAAAAAAAAAAGAAGTAAAATGTCTTCTCTCTGTTATGAACTGGAATGGGGACGCGCGTAAGATTGAGGGAGTCAACGAAAGCCACGAACCTCTTTAACGAAGTGAGAAAAATTTGGACAATGTTTACTTTTTGTCTTCTGGTATCAGTTTTAGAGAGATAAAAGACAAAGTATGTTACGGACTTCAAGCTATCAACATCTTTAGCTGTAATGTCTATCAGAAACAAAAACAAATAGTAATAAAAAATCAGACTGAGACCGGTCGATGACACGTTAACAATGCTAATCGAAAGGATAAGTGTGTGAGGAGATGCCAACAGGAAGAGCAATCGGCTTTTATCTTAATAAACAGTAGTTAGGCGTGTAAATAGATTTTCTACACCTGTACATAGGTGACACAACAAAATCGTTTCACAAACATCGTTATGACATAATTCAAATTTGGCTTAAGCGTGTCTTGCTTACATGTGTTTTAAACAAATTGCAAGTCATGCAAATTACTTACAAGTCACCAATATAATAATTTAACGAAATTAAGATAAGATTAACGTAAATTCTTAAACATTGTATGAATAAATAAAGGCAGATTGAATCGATAGTTACTCACCTCGTAAAACGCAACGACCGGGCGCCTATGCGATTTTCAAATTGGGCGGGCTACTCGTCATTTCTAACTTCCCGGAAAGGTAGATTACCAAAAAAGTAGAAGACAGAAGAATCAACTGCTAAAATAGAACATGGGTGTAGACCTATCTCTCGGATAATAATCATGACTAGCAAAATTTCCCAAAGCTAAAATGCCCTTTCTTGTGGTGATAAGAAAAAGGACTAAAATCAACCCGATAAACTAGTGATATGTAATTCATAAAGGCAAAGCTAAGCAGCCCATCGTCATAGGGGATGTACCCGAATGACAACGCTATGTTATGACCCTTAGTCATATCGGAAAGTACCGAGTCAATAAGGGCTTCAGCCCGTCAGGTAAAGACAACTCCGAGAATTTTGATAATAGTTTTCATTAAGTGATATTCCTTAACCATTTCTTAATCAAAGAAACACATAAAACTTATCGCACATACACTCACCTCTCTCTGTTAGACATTTGACTTTTATAGTTTTATATATTCGTTTTTTCGGATTTAGAAGATTAAGGAAACATGACTACAACATGTAATTTTACAGGTATCATGTCAACCTATTCGAAATCGTATTTTTTAAAGGTTAGAAAGGGGTGAAACAAAAAGACTGCTAACACAAATGGGAATAAAAGTTCATCATAAATTAACATTTGAGCAAGAACAACATTCCTTAAAAGCATTAATGCCACCTTCGAATTTGATTCAAATATGATTTGACATTGTTTACATTATAAATTGTTTTGAACAATACCATACAATTTACTTAAATACAATACTAAAGAAATTAATACTAAATGATATTGTTCATATATACAAAATTTATGTAAAAGTTTTCAGCACACCTTAAAGTGAGCATACATTCCCTATGTCGTAAACAAACAACAATGTCTTCCTATAAACGTCTAACAGTCTTTAAAACAAGCGAAAACAAGAAAAGACTAAGACAACACTTCATGCATTAAATGATCAGTGTCATCAACCAGAGGACATCTCTTTCAGTGCGAATCTAGCAGTACTTTCTAGAAGCTTTCAGCTGTAACATATCAGTGCTAGTTCTTGTCAAAAGCTAGCGCCACAGGAGTTCATGGAGTGTGGATGCCTTGCGACCAGAGGGTCTCGATGGCGTCCTCCAGATGGCTGTGTTACGTGGAGTGTGTCCAGAACAAAGGGAGGAAACAGTGAACAGTGTCACGTGCTGTCTATAGACTATTGAAGATAAGATGAGAAGATTAGAGTTCAATGATGATTTGCATTTACTTTCCGTGGATCAGCCAGTAATTCAACGTCAATAGCGTGAATCAAGGTGCGGGCAGCAGTTCTCCCTCAAAGCCTCGCCATCCTTCATAGTTTCGGAAATCAACTCTGATCAGTTGGCTTGCATCGTCAATCGCTGCAATAAATCAGAGAGCCAAATGCATTGTATAATAATTTTATGATGTTTTAATCTTTTAATCTACATCGACAGCTTCATACTAAATAACTGTTAATAATTTAAAACATTGTGTTCTTATTAGCTTTGCTGTAATTAGTACAACATGGGTGATCCATCAATTTTGTTTGTTGTGAATAACAAGTGAAAAATTTAAAAATTCTGTGATACCTTTAATTGTACCAGTTCCCACAGGAATTGCGTAGGGTGCCGGATAGTGGTTATAACCTCCCATATAACTTGCCCCATGAACCATTTGATTTTTTAGACGTTTCTCTGTGTCTGGATGAAGCGTGACGATGTCCCCAACCACAAAGGGTTTCATCTCTGCTGTTTCTTTACAGGATCACAAATATATATATATACACACATATATACACACACATCCACACACACAGATGTATACACAAACGCTCGCAGTCTCAGAACACAACAAAATAAATTTGAATCGGATTTTGAAATAATAAGAAGAACCAATATATCCAAAATGTTCACCTATTTTCTGATAAAACCTAACACCTCAGTAGTGAAGACAGCGAAGGATTGCTCTAATTAACTTCCTAAAAATTTTCATGAAGTTATATATTGTAGTAGAGAAAGATAAAATGTGCATTGGTTGATACAGAACCCTACAAAATATTGAAGGCCTAAGTCAATTACATTTTAATTTAGATATAAGTATTTATTCTTCTGCTTTTACTTGACATATAAACAAAGGAGAATGGTCTGAAAAGTTACTTTATAAATGTGAATTTTAAAGGATCGCTGTAAATACAGAACAATTACAAAATACATTAATATAAGGCATCAACACCTCCAGCAACATATCACCTGTCCTTACCTTCTTTCATGTACTCCACGGGAACATTTAGCACATGTATGTCAAACTTCGCTGTCCCAGCTAGAAGATTCAAGGGTTTCTTTGGCATAGTATCCTTTCCCAGAGGAATCAGTTCAAATGTTTTTAACAGTTCTCCCGCCTTGCTCTCGCCTCCACACACGGTGATCTCCCCTGCATGCAGGCAAGCACCAAAGTGACGTCTTCCTTCAAAATTGCCAGCATCCGTGAAGCTAACAGTGGAGCTGACCTAAAAACAAGCAGTTTAATAGGTACGATTAATCTTTATCAATTTTATTAACTATATATTCATCAAGATCAAATTATTTTGATCCTAAAACATACTAAAGTAGGAAAACAAGAAATGAAAACCAAACAATGAAAAAGAAACAAAACAGCAAGTACCATTTTTACCAGACGATTAGGTGAGAAAGAAAAAAGATAAACAGCTAAACAGAAAATACACTGTTATGGTCTAGCATCGCGATCTTTTTCTGTAAAATTACTATCTGTGTGTGTAAAGCTGTTTCTAAAATGCTTATAAGGACCAAAAACTATTTAAGCTATATTTAAAATATTTATATTGAGCGTTTACTTACTTGGTTATCAATTTCTGATTCTTCCTTCGTAGTAGACAATTTTTGTTCTACCTGATTTGCCAAGGAAGAGTTTTCCTTCATCAATAATACGTCTCCTTCAGGTCTCACGACGTAAATACGTCCTCCATTGCTCAGAGCTCGCGCCCCGCACGTGAGTGACGGAAGTTTGCCGGCCTGGTAGGTGCAGCCACCCAGGGTGTCCACGCACTGCACCCAATCTGTTCTGGCTCCTTTACTATCGACTCCGCCAAACAGGTAAATGCGGTGACCCAGAACAGCAGCGGTGGATTCCTGAACACCTAGCAACAGCTGACAGAAGACACTCCATTCCCTCGAGCTTGTGTTGTATTTCAGGACTCTTGAGCAAATCGTTTTCTCCCCAGATGTGTTTTTTGCAAGTCCACCTAGAAGGTAGATGTTGGAACTAACAGCAGCCATTGCATGCTTTTCTAGACCGACATCTGGTAGAGAGGGCAGCACCTCCCACTCGTTGTCACCTGGTTTATAGACAGCAAAGAAGGTGGGCAGCTCGGATCCACCGCTGACATAAACCTCGTTGTACCACGTGCAGCTGGCAAAGTCCAGTCCAATGTCTTCCGGCAAGGGGGCTAGTTTGTATATCCTCATATAAGTAAGATTTAAATTGAATGCGTAGGTATCTCTGGAGGGTTTGTTAATCTCGGTGTAACCTCCAATCACAAAGCCGCGGCTCTGGATTTCTGGCAAGTCAAGAGGCACAGATACTGAGCCCAGAATCTTTCGCTTATTTTTTATATCATCAATTAAGCGGTAAGTCAGACCTTGGCTGATTCTATCTGCATCCCGTTTTGACAGAACTGTGAATAGAGAGATTTAATAGAAAGAACAAGGGTATAATGACAGTCTTTAAGCCTTCTTTCCGACAAACTCTAATTTAAAAAAAGAAATATTTTTTATGACTAACCAGAGTATGATTAAAAATTTCTCAACAAAAAGAACTAACTAATGCAGATACCGCATTACATATGAGAAATATATCTTGGATTTGTCTTTTAAACGTTAAAAATATAATTGATTTATCAGGACTTTTATATGGTAGGATTAATTTAAGTTTATTAATTTAAGCAAAACTCCAGACGACATTTTATCAAGCACTATGATCTGATATTGTGATTAGTAAGACATATCGTCTAAAATGGAACCTAAATGATGCTTTGACATGTCTAATGTCTATCTGATACCTTGCGAAAGGAAAACAAATTGTAAGAATGTCATAGGTAAGAAAACAAGTTTTTGCTGATTGTACTTACACAGGAGGATGTCTCTGAATGATTGGTTCCGGTAACTCAGCAAGTCGCACTGATAACTGGAGCTTAGCAAGGGAAAGCAAACAAAGGGAAGCAATTCTAACAAGTGAATCTTTCTTTTGTCTTGATCCGCCACCACCCAGCGGAGAATGGCTTTACAGACATCGTCCAGGCTGAGCTTTTGTTGTTCTGAAAGTAGAATGAGGAGCATGGACTTCGGCAGGTCCAGCAGTTCGTGGTGTTGACAGACGGTGGAAACCTGATCCACAGCCATCTTGAACGATGTATCAGTCACGGTGTCCAGATCATATTTCTCGGAAAACTGCCAGGTTCCCAAGCAAAACTCAGGTTGCACTTTTTCTCGAAGAAACTCAATACAATACTCTTTTAAGAAATCAATCTGCAAATACACAGACATTCTGAAAATTTGTTTTGCGGCTCTGATGTCAATCAGGTCACTGCCCCTGTAGAGGATATCCATCAGATGTCCAAAGGACTCAGAAGAAACATCTTCGTGGGTGATCTCAACTCGTTTACTGGAATTTTCTTGCCAATTTGGCTTTAGTAAATTCTTGAAAAATGTGGAGACAGAGGCAAGCACCGCACGATGGCACCAGAATTCTTTCTGTTCAACCACCACAGTGACATCACAAAAATCTCCATCATCCACTTGCTGCCCAAGACCGCGATAAATATTTGTAGAGGCTCTGTCTGTGATGTTTGCACTGGCCATGTTATTTCTTGAAAACACTCCGGATTACCTTACAAAGTTCAGCAGGTCGGTCCCTGTGCCACAGATGCTGTCTCCTCAAACAGAAACTATTTGAACTGAACTGACAGGGTTCTCGTGCTCGCAAGCATCTGCGTTATCATTATGTTATGATAATAATTGGACTGTGATCTCTCTTTGCTACTTTCGCTTTCGATTTCTATGTACGATTTCGGTTTGTTACCAATTATTGAGCATAGCTATAGATAAGAGAAAATAATCAGGTTAATGATAAGTGATGAAGTGCCCTTCAGATTATTCGACCTGTGTTATTTAAGTTTTACTGAAATTAAATATCACACAGTACCATCATGTATAAATCACAATTACTTTTAGATCAATATTTTGCTTAATGCAGTAAATTTTATCAAATGTTGAAGCTTTATTTTATCAATTGAAGAAATTACAATAGATCATACTACAAAAATCACTACAAAAATTTAAAAATACATTTTATTTTTGATCTTCACCTACAAGACAGAAAGATGCAAAACTAAGTTTCTCGTATATGAACGATTGTTTCTCTCATATAACCGACACTCAACTTAGTATAAGCACTAAAATGTTAATGTTATTGTACTTTTATTGGTAATATTAGTAACATTATTATTATGTAATGGTAAGTATGATTCTAATGCGCTTTCCCAGGTAACCCACTTTTAATGTGATTTATTTTCCTTATCTTTCTTGGCTTTATTTACTGTATGATATATCGGGAAAGTCAATCACTAAGCGATCTTAATACAACATCTTATTTCGATGTTTTGTGACATTTTTGTGTTAGGAGAGTGAAGTCGCATTTTACGATATATGTGAGGGGATACTCTTGTTAAAGAAAGACCTCGTCTACATATATCAGCGATTTCTTCAAAGATCAAAATCTATTACCCCATACACACACACACCTGAATGTCCACTTTCTTAATTAACATCACTCAGAATGTGCCGCCCTGGAAATATGATTATATTCCATTAAACATATTTTTGGTTTTGATTTGATAAGGATGAGTTTTTAATACTGACAATAACTATTTGTTGCAAATGTTGATTGTATTGTTGCTTACATGCACAACATACACAAATGCAAACACACGCATGCACACACTTTCTCACACACACAGAGAGATATGGGCGGCACAAGCGAATATAAAAGAAGAAACAAAGAAAATGCCTGGCGCACTTCACTGAGTGACTTCAGTATTTTATTTGTCAAGATACAAGATAAAAAGATTACGATGATTCAAGATTTGCTACTGGTTATACGACTTTATATGTTGTTGCACATAATACATCATAATCGCCACGTTTTGATTATAGAATAAAATAAGCTTACTTCAAATGAAGTGGTAAATCGAAAGTTAATAGAACCCCGCGCGTCGTTAGGTACGCAAGCAAGTAATAAATATATCACATTTGTATTTACTAAGATAAGACCCCATTTGACCCCTTTTTTTAAAGTTAAATTTAGTATATATTGTCCTTGTCAAATACAGTAACATTTATATCATATACATTAGAACTTATTACCTGCAAATATAGTGATTTCACCTTCCTTTCTTTAAGATAAAAAAACTAAGGAGGAGAAAACATTAAAGACTATGTTTTATATCATTTTATAATGTTGTTTTTGGAAAGTAAGTAGTACAGTGGTACCTCGACATACGAGTGCCCTGACATACGAGTGTTTTGAGATACGAGCCGCCGAGCGAGCGATATTTTGCTTTGAGATAAGAGCAAGATTTGAGATACGAGGAATCGTACACTACACCGCTGCACACGACCCCAACATCCGCCCCGCATGTTGGGGTCGTGTGCAGCGTCTAGCAGTTTCTCCCACCTCAGACTAGACCTCAGTCTGTGTGCTTGTTTCCCCCGTTTTCGAAGCATTTTTGATAAGTTGGGTTCGCGGTTTTTTTGCTTTTTGTACATTTACAAAACATTATCCCATTTATTTTTGTAACCATGGGTCCGAAGAAGAAGATGATGTGTATTGAATTAAAGCGTGAAATCATAGAAAAACGTGAGCAAGGTGTGCGAGTAATTGACTTGGTGAGGATGTACGTACGGGCGTAGCACATCAATGATATGTTCTGAGCTTAAACAGGAGTTGATAAAGGGTACAACGCCACCTAGGGGCGTTACAATAATTTCTAAGCTCTGGACTTCTCTCCATGAAAAGATGGAGAAACTATTGACTGTGTGGGTGACAGAGAAGCAGCCTCAAGGAGGAACCTTAACACAAAGCATCATGTGTGAGAAGGCACGAGCGATTTACGGTGATTTGCTGAAGCAGATCCCACACACTTCCACAAACGAAGAATTAAATATGTTTTTATAGAATATGTATTTGTTATTCATAAATAAATGTTTCTTCTTGTAAATACATTTTTTCTTATTCAAAAACACTTAACAAAAACAACTGAGGTGGTGTTTTGGGAGCTGGAACGGATTAATGGCATTTCAATGAATTTCAATGGGGAAAATTGCTTTGAGATACGAGCAATTTGACATACGAGCAAGGTTACGGAACGAATTAAACTCGTATGTCGAGGTACCACTGTATATTGAAACACTCAAAGGCCAAGTAAAACACAGACACTAGATTATTGATATGCTGGTTTGCATACATTATATAAAATGTGTTTCAAAGTAAGCATCGTCAGATAAGCAGTGGTAGGAGTAAAGCTCAGTGCAAGGTATCATTGCACACTTACTGAGTCTATAGATCCAAAGACATCAGAGATATGTTTATGTTGTAAACACCTCATTCAGTCAATGACGAATATGGGAACATATTTTAAACTGGTACATCGTGACAAGTGATTGGGCCAATTTTACCTCTTACTGTACATAGATATGTTTGAAAGCGTGTCTAAAAAGGCTAAAAGAGAGTATTCAATGCGGTCTAGGAAAGTAGAATCCTTTTTTTTTTTTTGAATCGCTTGAAGCAAAATACGCGCTTTTCAAGTTTGAAAGGTTTTTTTTTTCTTTGAATTATCAAATTCGTTGGTAATTATTTACAAACCTAATTAAATTTGTATTCGATTTCTGTATCTTTCTAATATAGGCTTGGCAAAGAGGGTTGGTGGGCAAATTTTAATTACATCGCTTTACGCAACAGCTTTCGGAAATGTTCACTGACATGTATGTAAGAAAACTTCTTTATTTACAACATACGATAAATTATGCGGGTTTTAGATGTATTATCATCAGTACTGTTGTCTAAAAAAGGATAAGTAAGCGATTAGGTAGTTTTACACCATGCCATGGCTGAAACTTAAGTTTTCCTTCCGTATAAAGCTGCTTGCGTAAACAACTCTGATGTGGGCCTTTGTGAAATATTTACACAAACAGCAAACTCTTTTATTGAGAGTTTAAGAAGTAATTACTTAAATCGGGATGCATTAGATAAAAGAATGTGATTACCTTGTTTCTTTGGCATTGTTATATGTGCAACAAATGTGTATGTGCAAATACATTTCATAAAATATTTATCATAGAAAACATATGTTTAGTCATTCACCAGTTCAGTATTTTATCATCACTCACGGTCTTAATATATATATATCTATAATTATATACTACTTTCTAAGCCAATATGAAAAGGTATAATAAGCAGTTATAGATATCATTGTTTATTTGTCACTTAACGTTTAAAGAGAAAAATGGTTGCACAGGTTATCTGAAAAAACAGATACTGTATGTGTTTTCGTTTTCTAAAGCGTTGGTCACTTCCTCTAAAGAGAGACAAAGAAGCACCACGTGCTCATCAACGTTTGTTCGAAGTGACCTTTTTTAGAAGGAGAACGAAAACAAACGGGAGGACTGGCAGAATGGTTCGTGGTTCCTTACCACATTTACTCCCTGAAAAGTAGCAACACCGGTCAAGGTGCATGTATCAGTTGACTTGCTTTGCCAGACCATCTTTTATAGTCTGGAAAATCAACTAGCACCAGTGTGTTGCCTTCACGGACCACTGAAGTACGCCACATGGTCAGGCAGCCACATGCAAAAAAACCAGTGGTAATAAACACTGAATTTCAATACAGTATATAAGGTTATGTTTCTTGACATAAATTGGTAGTTTTACTTTTCAACTTATTGACAACGTGCCATTATTTATACATTTTAAATCATTTGATTTTGTAAATCAACATGTCATGTCTTATTTAGAAATGTTTATAAAGGTAAAAGAATAGTGAAAGAATAAGAGCACCTTTGACTGTGCCAATTCCTGTAGGAACTCTACCAGGAAATCGCGATCGACCATCGTTCTCATAAGTGTCTAAAGCCTGTTTATGCCTGTATTCTTCATCTGGATGCAGCTTTACTCTGTCCCCAACCCTGAATGACTGTTCCACAGCGGTGTCTGCACATAATCACAGCGTTGCAAAACATTTTGGACAAAACTACATCCTCAGATACAGCTGGAAAACAAAAATCTAAACACGCGCTGAGATTTTTTTTTTTATAAACGAATTACAAAGAAAAAAATCAGTATATACTATTTGTTTATTTGTATATATTTTAACAGAGTTTACAAAAAAATTAAACCTAGCCTTTAATAGAAAACTATTACTTGAAGGCTATACCTCAAATTGAAATAGAAAATGGAAGAAGTAAGTTAATGTGATAGATGACTGTTGTTTGTGGTAATCTGCACAATTTTAAAATTATAGGAATAGAGAACTCAGACATTTATGAATATGCGATACTTTGATGACCATTTCAATAATTTATAAAAACCGAAAGGCGAAAAGTACAATTTTGATCAGTATTGCTTCATAATCATATCTTTGCTGTGGAAAGTTCGAAAGAGACAATTGCTAAGCAAAATACACTTTTCCTAAAGCATATATATAGCTATATCTAAATATATGGCATAAAGCCTACATTACTCTGTTTTATATCACTTTATAACCAAAACCGTCAATTACCTTCTGTCATGGAATCTACTGGAACATTTAACATATGAAGATCAAACTTTGCTGCCCCAGTTATCAGAGTCAAATCTGTCTTGAATATTTCACCGTCGCCCAGTGAAATCTGCTCAATCGTTTGTAATAGTTGTCCGGTCGCTGATGAGCCACCAAACACATAGATGTGTCCTCCATGCAGGCAAGCACCGAAGTGACGTCGTTCTGTGAAGTTGCTGACATTTTTAAAGCTGACCGTTGATCTCGATATCTAATACCATGTAAAACGATTTCAAAAGTTTAAACTTAAGAGATTTAAATTAGTTAAACAAAACTGTTACTAACAAACAACACTGATAAACAATAATGAAAGAAGCAGGTTTTACATGAGTTTATGGATGAACAACCAAAATCATGAATGAAGGAATAACTAAATACTACATAGGTATAGAGATGCATCTATACCTGTGTATTCTTATCCTCTACCGATTCACTGTAATAATTTCTTCAAGTATGTTTATGTTTATTAAAGAAATGTGTGTTTAAGGGAATGGTCATAAACGTTGTTTACAGAGCGATGTGAAGATGCTAATAATCAGAGAAAATTATACAAGCAAGAAACTTACAGCATTTAAAAATAAACTGAAATTGAATTTGCTCGAAATTGTTGGCCACCTTACACTGTCTTTCCTGTCATTCCAGATTTTGTTTTTTATATCTTTATCTAGTAAATCAAATGCCCCTCTATGTTATAAGATGAATATTGGCAAGAGGCATTCTACTTACATCACCGTTTTCTTTCTTCTCCTTCTGTTCAGACAAACATTTTTCAATGTGTTCAGCCAGCAGAAAGCTCTCCCACATAGACAACAACTCTCCTTCAGGTTTCATGACGTAGATACGTCCTCCATTGCTCAGTGCACGCGCCCCGTACGTAGGCGACGGAAGTCTGCCTGCTTGGTAGGTGCAACCACTCATGGTGTCCACGCACTGAACGACATCCGAAATCTCTCCTGTCGTAGACACCCCTCCAAACAGATAAATTCGGTGACCTAAGGCAGCGGCTGCTGCTTCCTGAACACCTGAGGTCAGGTGGCAAAATATGCTCCACTCTTTGCTGCGTGTGTTGTATCTTAAGACACTAGAAGAAGTTGTCTTCTCACCTGTAGAGATTTTTACAAGTCCACCAAGGACGTAAATGTTTGCACTGACGGCAGCCATTCCATGCTTTTCTCGACCACCATCTGGTAGAGAAGGCAGCACCTCCCACTTGTTGTCGCCTGGTTTATAAACACTAAAGAAATTGGAGAGCTGTGAACCACCACTGACATAAACCTCGTTGTACCACGTGCAGCTGGAGAAGTCAAGTCCAATATCATTTGGTAAGGGTGGTAGACTGTAACGCTTCATGAAAGTTTGTTGTATGTCGAAAACGTAAGTATCTGTGATGGGTATGTTGACATTTGTATATCCTCCAAACATAACGATGCGGGTTGGGACTTCACTTGAGTGGAAATGCACAGGCTGGCGGGCTAAGATCCTTTGCTTTATTGTGGCATCGTTGGTTAATTGAAAAGTCAGACCTTCCGTGATTTTTTCTGTAACATTTTAAAAAGATCTTTTTAAAGAAGCATTTTTTGTCACAGGAACTTCATTGCTTTCTGACCACTAATTAACATAACGTGCATGTTATTTTATTTTTGTATAAGTAGGTGTGTCTGTTGTCGAAATCAGCGCGTCTGTTATCTGTGAATATGGATACATGGTTGTCAGTGATTCAGTTTACACGGATATTTGTACATCGTGTAATGCGCGTTGAGCACACAGGGGAAATGCGCTATATTATTATTATTATTTATTTTATTATTATTATTATCATCATCGTCATCGTCGTCTTTACTAAAGACCTTATTCAGTTTTGTTCCAAACTCAAAATGAGCTTCAAATCGCTTAGCCAAACCTACACGGACGTCGGTAATCAAAAGAAAGGAATACTTCTAGATAAACTCTTAACAGACAAGACAATACAAAGTATAAACTAGTTTTTTTTTATTTATTGTCTGATAACATTTGTGTGTAGAGGGTTGGGGTGGGAGAATAAGTGCGAGAAAAAAAAGAGACTAAGACTCATTGAGTGGCAAATGGTGTTTAGTTCGTCTATCAGTTTTGGCAAAGGAAGCCGATATCCTATAGTGCTCATTCGGTTTAGGGCGCTACTTTATAAGTAGGTCTGTAGTCAATAAACTTTTCATGCTATCGGAACAGAAATATTGGAAAAGCAACAAAACTGACCAAAAGATATTGTATGTGGGTTCTATTTCACCTAAACCCTAATTTTAAACCATCCATCGCACTGGAACTTAACTGAACTGCCTCCCTTTCTAGCCCTCTAGTACTCCCGCCTAACCCAATAAACTTCAGATCTCAACACGAAAAGGTAGTGATATTTTACACAATATACTTACCAAACATATCCTCTTTAAATGGATGGTTGAGATAATCGAGTATTTCGCATATATAATTTGAGCTCAGATGAGGAAAACCGACAAAGGGGAGTAACTCCAACAGATGAATTTTTCGTTTTTCTTGATCCGCCTCCACCCAGCGCAGAATTATCTTACAGATCTCGTCCATGCTGAGGTTTTGCTGTAGAGACAAAAGGAGGAGGAGCATTGACTTGGGAAGCGTCAAGAACTCATCCTGGGTATCAATTTTTCAACAGCCATTTTCAAGGATTTTTCTGCCAGTGTAGGGAGATCATATTGCTGTGCAAATTGCCAAGCCCCCAAGCAAACCGCGGGTACAAGGTTGTGCTGAAGAAACTCCACGCAGTAATTCTCTAGAAATTTTATCTGTAAATAGACAGACATTCTGAAAATATCTTTTGCTGTTTTGTTGTTAACGACGTCCTTTCCTCTGTACAGGATGTCCAACAGATATCCGAATGATTCTGGAGAAACATCTTCGTGAGTGATGTAAACTTGTCTACCGGAAGCTTCTAGCCAACACGGCTTTAGTGATGCATTAAAAAGCTCGGACACAGACGCCAGCACCACTCGATGGCAAGAGAATTCTCTCAGCCCAACCAACACAGTGACGTCACAAAAATTTCCATGAAGCAGTTGATGTCCAAGACCTCGATAAATGTTTGTAGAGGCCCTGTCCATGATGCTTGCACTGGCCATGCTATTCACTAACAGCTCTCGCCACTGTCGATTTTAAAATAAGAATTTTTTATACATATGAATAACACACAACTTTTCTGAGTTCACAATTCCTCTATGGACACACTATATATGTATATATTTTGACTTTTCCTATATAATTTTACACGAACATGGCTACTAATGTCAGTCCCTACCTTGAGGCTATTCCGAATCCCCATAACCATTTTATTAACTTTTAAACCAACATATTGTTGCAAAGTGTAGTGGTAACGTATCAGCTATTTTCTATTAAAACAACATTTAGCCCGTACGTTTGCGAGAGGAACAAATGCATATGTTTCTGCTTTTATTAGCCCGACTTGCTAGATGAATATAACTTAATGCTACGGCAATGTGAAAACTAAAAATTACCTGAAACTGATCAACGAGTTAACACAGCTGATGTCTGTTCACAGAGGTGTTACAGAACAATTATGAAATGAAATGACAAATTAATCTACCTCGACAGACCCTACTATCAGGCTGCATCAAACGTACATGATAATACTTGGACTTTGATCCCATGTGATATCCTCGTATTTGAACTTGTGTTGACAGTGCTTGGTTACCAAATAGATGCCTTGATAAGAAGAAATGGATATCTAATACCTGTCTTCTAAAAAGTGTAGTTGCATCCCAATTATCTAGACGCCTGCAAGTAAGCGCACAAACACGCAGACACACAAAATACGCATACTAAAAGCACACATGTATATATATGTGTATATGCACGCAAAAGCATACGCGCATACAATGTGCATTTTCCATTTATTTTATTTATATTAAATGACTTCAGACGGCTTCACACATGGCTTTTGCCAAACTGTGACATGAAAATAAAGAACCTCACTATTCGATTGTGCAGTAGAGGGTACATTATTCGAAGATTGTGGCTGAAAAATAAATTTTCCTGCCCACCTAGCAGCTGGAAAGGCCTACGATAAACATTATCTTTCATCTTTACTCTTTACATAAGGATAAAGCTGAAGCACGCAAGTCATGTCAATAGTTCTACCTATAATACTTTAAAGGTGACATCTTCATTAATAGCCTAATGATCAAACAACCTGGTAGGCATGTGTCCTAAGTCCTTTTTTCTATCACTGAAATGCAGTTTCTGGAATGCTCTAGTCACTAGCTGTAAACTTGTCTAGGAAAATACACTGACTTTAGCTTGTTTTTGTGCAGATGTCCCTAAAGGTTCCTTGACTTCACTCAGGAGTTTAGTTTCTTATCTGGTTACAGGTTTAAAAATTAAAGTTTATATTTAATACGTTTTTTTCAAAATCAATTACATGTAAGGGTTATCTTGATGTTTATAAACGAGTGCATTAGGAGTTTGTAGTAGGACTCCAAGAAATTTTTAAAGCAAAAGGTTGAAATGTTTCTACTGGTTTGTAATTATCAACAACTGCTCATAGTTCTCCTGCATACGCCACCACAGAAAGAATTTGACAATCAAACAATTTTAAGAAAACGTTCACCAATAGCCCACAATGCTCTAAGGATTCCAACTACATCTTTCTTGGCATCATTTAAAGTAGTATAGAAGGACAAACGAGATGACATTACCTAGCCCGTGTAGCCCGACTAACGACGTCCCTCACTAAGGACAACACCTTGCGCCGAGTCAGTCCCTGTTTTTTTACTTGTGTTCCAGTGAAGAGGACGGAAGTTCCCAAGAAGAATTTTTCTCTAAAATTATAGCTAAATTTCTATAAAATTCCAGCGTGTACAAAACACCTTGCTTCGGGTGAACAGAACTAAAGCTGTACTTAGATGGTAGTTTGAGTGACGTGAACAGCTTTCCAACGGGACCGTAGCACCTTGTGAGAAGTTCGTACTTCTCTCGTCCTCAGAACCAAAGTTTTACTGCTGTTCCCAGCAGGACCAGCCGCCTTTCGGTAAACAGGTGCAAGCACTGACTTTTGCCTGCTGTTTATACTCTCTAGTTTGGCTGCTACTAGAGAAAGTGATGGGGTGGAAAGAGATGCGGGGTGGAGGGAGCAAGCACTGTCAGGGGTACACGCAGCTCTAAACAAGCGCTCCCGCTACACCCGTAAAAGGAAGAGATATCTTTTATTTTGTGCAAGTAAGGGGTGGAGTGTTTATGCGTGATATGAAAATGCGCTCGGAATGAAAGAATACAAAAAATTAAAAGTTAACCATACAATACAGACAATACAAAAGAATGACATCGTGACAAAGATAAAAAAGAGTTGAATTCAATAAACCTTTCATATGGTCTGATTTTTTTATTGTTTCGATTATAATAACAAAATATATGTTATTAATTTTAAGATGAACAATATGAAACAGTTACAAGATACCGCTTATATATTATTTGAGATAAGCATTAATAAATATTTCACACAAGTATAACACCCAACACATCGATGTCCGACGTTGCAGGAGATTGTGTAGAGAAGGAATTACTCGCTAATTAATGTCTTAAAGTTAATACTTTTATCTCCATTAGTGGTCATCTGCTTGCTTTTTTTAACGTATTCCAGTTTCTTTTACTTTTTTAAGCATAGTACATCGAGCTTTCTAAGATAAGTCATATCGCTCTAGATCTTAGCTTAGGATTTTTTTCTACCCTTTTTTTTCTCTTTCACGCATCAACTCAACAAAGCACTTTCTCTTAAGTTTACTATAAGAGTACAGCAGGTTAAAAAACATACAGATTTTTCACAAGTCAGGTTTACTAAAGCTACTTGTCGCGTGTAGCGACGAATCCAGCCGCTCTCAGTGCCGAACAAACCACACACACACGAGATAATGCTACAAATATATATTTAATGAAAATAATAAAAAAAAACAACCCCCCAAAAAAACCAGATGCCTCACAGATGGATGTTACCTAAACGTATCCACAACTCAAGACGCTTCCGTTCTTGTAACGGAATTACAGTTAATACGTCCCCTTTTCCACAACGGAATCTCTCACACCGCCCAACCTTCCTCCCTGGTGACCGTTCTCTCTCCGTATATCTTTTTTTCTATTTTTCCAAAAAACAAACGTCGCAAATCAAAATTGTGTCAGACCTTAGTGACGCAACATCTCCCCTTCCATCTGAGCCAGCGTGCGACACGCGACACTACTATCCCTAATGTTTACTGGAGTAAGAGTTTAATTCGTAAACAGAAATTAAAGCACTTTAAATATAACACATTTGGAAAAGTGAATAGCATTTGGATTTAGTCTTATAGGTAATACAAGAAGAGCAAAAAATGGTTTAAATGTACATTCTACTTGCTAAAACGCTTCTTTGATTTTCTTTTTGAGATCATTTCCGCTATTTGTTATTTACTTATGGGTAAGTAGTAAATATGTGTGTGTGTGTGTGTGTGTGTGTGTGTTTTGTGTAAGTGTGTGTGTAAGTGAGTGTGTGTGATAATTTAAGAGTGTTTAAGGTGCTGGGTTAGGTTTGAGGGCTCTGTCTGGGGTTCGAAGTAGTGTTAAGTTTAGCTTTTAATTAGCAAAATTTACTAAGAAGAAAAAAAGCTATCGTAGTGAAAGATGTGTAAGCTTATAATCAAGTTCGTCTGTCCGCGGATGCGTACAACAGAGCAGTCGCCTTAAACGGTGCAGATAAAGGTCGACCGTCAAGGTGTCCATGCACTGAATCAGATGTATATTGTCTGCCTTTGTATCTACCCCACCGCAAAGATAAACTGAAAACACTAGCAGTAGATTGGTGAGGATCTGAAGGCAGTTGGCAAACGACAGGTCATTCTTTGGCAAAACTAGTTAAATGAATAAATGTCCTTTTTTCTCTCGAATTTCCGATTTCAAATTGACTTTCTTTCTCATACTTTTAAAATTTGTAGTGACTAGAATTATTGGCAATAAACACAGTAAACCTTTCCCTGCATTCAGAAAAGTAGGAATAGCATCACTAGGAGTAGATTACGAGTTATTAGCAAACCACTTAGAGATAAAGCAGCAGGAACGAAGGAACTAGTAGCGATGATCATGGAGCATGCTGGAGTTGAGTTGTAAAGCCATTCCAGTTAGAAATGTTCGGGAAATTGACTATCACCGAGTCAGAATTAAGTGCTGCAAAAAGATTGTTAGTCATGCATATCAGTAATATTCGTAAATATTTTAACTTTTGAGTTTTTAGCAAAGTTTTATAACGACTTCTTCAACAGAACAAGCTATCAACCTAGCATTCTTTATGTTGCAACCCTATGCTCTACTGGGGGTGATTAGGCACAAGAAGAATAAAAATTCTTTATTTTTTCATTCAACGCTAACGTGTAACTGATATATTTACATTACTAAGGAGAATGTGAGAAAATGAATACTCTAATAAAATACCTGTGATAGAGCCAGTTCCGTTTGGAATTTGAACTGGATTATTAAATATACTATACTGTTGAGATAGATTCTGAAGCATTTGCTGTTCGTGAGGGCGAAGTACCACTTTGTCCCCAACCTGAAATGGCTGTGTGACGGCTGTTCCTGCACATTATTGTACAATTTACAAAATACAATAATGCTGAAATAACGATATATCTTCAAATACTTACACAAATGAGAGTACGGGAAAACACACACACACACACAGAGTGGAGGCACACAGAAAGAATAAAGATTTACAATGGGAAATCAACATTACCTCTTTTTCCTTTACTGTTTTTCCTCTTTCGTGTCAAGTACATTTGCAGCTAGATGTAAGTGATAGAGCACATCGTACACGCCCTTTCCTCCATGACACGTCTTCATACCACGAGCGATTACTTTTATGTTTATTTAATCAAACTTGATCAAAATTCTTTGACTGAATTTATGAAATACGACAAAACGTTCCTTACCAAATGTCTATAAAGACCAATATTTCTTCTTTAAATGATTTTTAAGAGTATTTTTTTTCTAAAGTTTGAAACAAGGTGAAACGTGTACAAATCTGACTAATTAATCAATACCCATTCTCTAAATAAATTCCTGCATGAGTCCAATTACATTAATGAGGCTAAACATTGTTGAAGACCTAGGCTTGTCCATGGACATCTGTGGTCTCATGGTATTAATAGTATTATTCTCTGCGCAATTTTTTAGCGACGTAATATCGTATAACGACAACAGAGTATTTTTTGCAAATTTTGGAGAGTTCTGTGAAAGAATTTTGCTCTAAACTTGTTTAGGAGCTTGAAAAAGGTGAGGATTTCTGACAGCGTAGAAGTACTTAACGAAAGGTGTCATTACCTCTGAAGAATTCCACCGGGATGTTTAATAAATGGAAATTAAACTTTGCTGCCCCTGTAATCAGAGTCAAAAATTTCTTTGACGTCTTTCCGTCTTCCAGTGAAATCGATTCAAATTCTGCCAACAGTTGTTGCTTTTCTGTTTCGCCACCACACACAATAAGTTCCCCTCCATTCAAACAGGCGCTGAAGTGACGCCGTCCAGTGAACTTGCCAACCACTCTAAAGCTCACTGTTGAACTGATCGTCTGAAAAGACATCAAACAAGGCAACGAAACGCTTTGGTCGTAAAACATTGAAATATTTTAGGATAACAAACCGCTTGCAAAAGAATTAAAGAACAACCAGCAAACGTCAATATAAAAAAATCAAAAAGAATGTGTACATGTATACTAAGTGGATGAAAGAAGTGTTATGAGGTGAACCTATATTCCTATATCCAGCGGAATTTGGAGTACCTACCTATGCACTCATTAATTGATTCTGTGTCTTTATGTGTCTTTACATAGATTTCTCTTTTCTCCATTGGCCTAACTTTGTTTCTATAGATTGGCACAGCGTGATAAAAGCTGCAAAAGGCTGAGAGCTAATCTTTCAGCTTATATCCTCAACACTATAAGACAAACGGTCACAAACGAAACTATACTTACGTTAGACGTGTGATCATTTTTTTCTTTCTTCTCCATTCTGTCAGACAAATGTTTTTCCAAGTGTTCAGCCAAGAGAAAGCTCTCCCACATACACAAGACATCCCCTTCGGGTCTCACGACGTAAATACGTCCTCCATTGCTCAGTGCACGTGCACCGCACGTGGGTGTCGGAAGTCTGCCAGCTTGATAGGTGCAGCCACCCAGGGTGTCTACGCACTGCACCAAGTCTGTGTTGGCTCCATGACTATCTACCCCGCCAAACAGGTAAATGCGGTGACCGAGGGTAGCGGCGGTGGTCTCTCGAACACCTAAGGTCAGCTGACAGAAGACGCTCCATTCTTTGGTCTTTGTGTTGTACCGTAGGACACTTGACAATATTGTTTTCTCGCCATCAGCAGTTTTCTGACGTCCACCAAGAACATAAATGGAAGAATTGATAGCAGCCATAGCGTGTTGTTCTCGACCTTCGTCTGGTAGAGAGGGCAGCACCTCCCACTCGTCGTCACCTGGTTTATAGACAGCAAAGAACGTAGGTAGCTGGGAGCCGCCACTGACATAAACCTCGTTGTACCACGTGCAACTGGCAAAGTCCAGTCCAGTATCTTCAGGCATGGGGGCTAGACTGTAACGCTCCATAAAACTGTTTTTCAAATTAAAAACGTATGTGTTCTTCAACGTTTTGTCACTCTCAGTGTAACCTCCAAACATAACAGCACGGTTCAGGATTTCCGGTGTGTTTAGAGGCCGAGGCTGCCGTGCGAGAATCTTCCTTCTGACTACTGCATCGTTATTTTGTTGACCTTTAATGTAGTAAGTCAAAGCTTCGTTAATTTGTTCTGTAACATATACAGAAGGAGTAAAGAAGACTGCAATTAGAAAAGTGCAAAACCTTCACAAAAACATCAAACAAAAGTTCCGAAACAGAAACAAATTATACTTTTGAAAAGTATAATATTCGTAACAGAAAAATAGATGATTTGTCAATTTACAAATATTCCCTTGATACTCGCACGAAAACGAACAGGAGCTATTTGATCATAGTCAGCTGTTGTATATTATACGACCCATGTCTTGCTCTTTTAACTGGAGTTATAAGGAGACAAAAAGTCATTCATCTGCTTTTTTTATAACCGTATCTTCGTTCATTAGAGCTACGCCAGAGACTAAGAGTGGGGCTGTCTATATCTACAGAAAAGTTGATTTTTAATTCAGTTACCATATATGACATCTCTGAAAGGATGGTTGAGGTAGGTGACCATCTCGCATAGATAATTTGAGCTGAGCTCGGTAAAGCAAATAAAAGGAAGTAGCTCCACCAGATGAATCTGTCTTGTATCGTGATCCGCTTCAACCCAGCGCAGGATGGTCTTACAGACATCGTCCATGACGAGTTTCTGTTGAAGGGACAGAAGAATAAGAAGCATTGACTTGGGAAGGGTCAGCAAGTCGTCCTGTGTGGACACGTTACCAATTTCCTCAACAGCCATCTTAAAGGACGTTTCAGCCAGCTTGTCCAGATCGTATTTTTGAGCAAATTGCCAAGTTCCCAAACAAACCGTAGGCTGAAGGTTTTCTTGTAGAAACTCGACACAGTATTCTTCCAAATATTTAATCTGCAAGTAGACAGACATTTTGAGGATGTCCTTTGCGGTGTTATTGTCAACCATGTCTCTGCCCTTATAGAGGATCTCCATCAAATATCCGAAGGCCTCCGGAGAAACGTCTTCGTGGGTGATGTCAACCTGTCCTCTGGAAGATTCTCTCCAACACGGCTTCAGTGACATCTTGAAGAACTCGGACACAGAGGCCAGCACCACTCGATGGCACGAGAATGTTTTCTCCCCAACCGTCACAGTGACGTCACAAAAATCTTCATCGTCAACTTGCTTGCCGAGACCGCGACAGACATTAGCGAAGGTCCTGTCTGTGAGATTCGCAGAAGGCATGGATGGAGGATTTGAAAATTTTATCCTGCCGATGCAAAATGATAAACCACTTTATTCTTGTAGCTTTCATGTTAAACTACCGATTAAAATTAACATGATAATAACATGCTTCAGTAGTAAGAAGAACACGAAACAAACTTTTTTACACCTGCTTGAGAAATGTGGGGGGGAGGGGAAGCTTATTCAGAGGTAAAGCAACATTCGCAGTGTCTGTGAAATTAGGTAGATATAAATGTTCTTCAGACGAAGTATCAGCTGCATCGTGGCAAACAATGTTGGAAAAAGAATTTCGATTTCTGCTTTAAATTTTTATATGCTAAACCTTTACATGTGTGATAAGAAGACGGAAGAAAATCAACTGCTTAATAGAGCTTGTGAAGCAACCAGACCTTTAGAATAAGACTGGTAAAAAAAAGTAAGCATAAGGAGTACCTGAAGAAATCTCTAGACATCTAAGAATTTTTTTAAACTTTTTTTATCTGCTATCTTTTCTACAGAATAAACTATATTGCATTGAAATATTTAGCTATTTATTTTTATAAGTACGATTCTGTATTCATAGGGTAAATAACAAGTTTCGTATATTGCAGAATTACGAAATTTACAATATGAGGTATGTTCAACATTTTATGTGTATTTATTCATTTACGTGTCTGAGAGACTGAGAGTTTGAAAGACTTATTATTTTATTATTTAAAGAACATAGCTCCAGCAAAGTTGTGCGTCTGTTAGAATAAACTTTACGTCTTAAAATTTCTGTAAGCATGCTACAGTTATAAACAAGACCACTTCTGGTCGACTTATGGAAACATACCAAGAGCTCTACAGATAACCACACACACTTTAAAATCAAAGCATTTAGAATATACCTGATTAGCAAGTCACACAGATACACAAGACCCCTTACCCTCACACCATTACATTAAAACTAAACACCATGAATGAAGAATCATTACCTCATAAAAGAGAGAACATCTTCACATCCATTATGTCAGCAAAAATAATACTTACTTTATACTATTCTTACCCAAATTTGTGATACCTCTTACCCCAGTCACACACCTTCAAATACCACCTCTGCGTCAAATAAATCAAGTAAACAAACAAAATGGTTCCCGTATTAGCAAGTACTATGTAGTCTATAATCAGAAGACAGACTGATGTCATGCTTGTAAACTTCCTCCACTTGCTCTACAGCCACATTCAGATCATAATAACTTAAGATTTATGCCGCATGATAAGTAACTTTGGACATAACTGCCACTATAAAACTGTATACAAGTGAGTAATGCTTGCCTGTTGTGCTGCCATAAATGCACTAAGAATACTAAAATTTCAAAGCGGGTGTATTGTGTACCTCACTCAATGCAAACTAAAATCAGAATAATGGAATGAAGAATTCAGCAGTAAATTGACTCGATATTTATTAGTGTAAGGTAAAAGTGTTTTAGATTTCTTTACCAAAACCTGTGACAAGAAATGATAATCAACTCCTACCTTAGTGATATCAAGGCACTTTTAGTGACACCTGTACAAAGGCGAGCTAACCTAGTCAGGTGTATTTCCACAAACAGGTAGACCGCCACTGACTCATCCACTGAGCAAAGAATACCGGAAACTACAAACTACACTTTAATATAGGTCAGAACACATGCCTGCCCGCTTATCAGGCTAGCAGGGGTTGTGATACGAGTCATCTGCTTGGTTAGCCACTTGGTATCTTAAACTGATAAAAGATAGTGTGTTCCTCATGGCCTTGAAGACGTTGAAAGGAAGAGATTTATGTTACTGTCACACACCAATCCGTTCCTCCTATGTTTTTCGTAGTGTTAACCCTTTGGTGGCTCAGTGACTAAACGTGTATGTCGAGTGTATGTTGAATGTATTAAAATGTTAGGCGGGAAAGGGGTAAAAATGTGACAAGGTGTTTAGTGAACACTGTTCACCGGTAGGTTTGGTTGGACAGAGTTGTGGAAAGTTACTCAGGCCCATGATACAGAGAGAGAAAGATGTGCTGAGTCATGAGTGTACATCTCCCGAGTGAGATTGCTGTGTAGTGGAGGGTGGTGTCCTCCACGCTGGATGCCGCGCGGTACTCACTCGTTATTGCATTAACCTCACCTACACGAGGTGTGACATCTTTTTATGTATTACTTCTGGAATTGTATTAGAACGTACGTAAGTTAGAAGTTGTAGACATAAGAGAGAAAGATGTATGAATTGAAGAACAAAGTTTACACAATACAGTATAGTGTAACCTCGAGTTACAGGTTTAAAGTGTATGGACTGAAGATTATGAGCTCTACCTGAAAGAAGAATCGCCTCTCAGGACCATTCCGGGATCTACGGTTCTGGTTCCGTATTCAGCAGCACTTGGGTTAGGAGCTCCGTGACTTACAATACTTACAATATATGGCAGTTATCCATGTCGATTGCCATTTGATTTTAGACATTGTAAGCAGACAGCCGGCTTCAAGTAATTTGAAATTTTCATACCGTTTTAATATTATGTTCTGTTTACCTAACAAGTAATAGTCTGTATGGGCCAAAAAGGGAAAACTGTCTTATCTGTGCTTAGATAAAGTAACCAATATTCCTATAAGTTGATCAGGATAGTCAAAACGCAATGTACATTTTTCAACATAGAAAAAACATTTATAGTTAATAAACAAAACTCTGGGGAATTAAAAAAACATCGTTAGGATCCAGCAGTCGTAAAATATGGGTAAAGTGAATAATTTACAAGTTGATAGTTTTGTCTGCTTGTGACGGATTTGTGAATTAAAAGTGATTTTTGTGGCTGTTCATATGTAAACAGACATTTTTATTACAGTATATAATCCTTGAATCTTCTAGCTGAGACAGCGAAGTTCCACTTTCATGTGATAAATGATCCACTGGACAACATAAAAGAAGGTGATGAAAGGTGATCTGCTGCTAAAGGTTTCGTTATATTAATGGATCTCGTAATAGTTCTGTATTTGCAGCGATCCTATAAAAAAGCACAGTTATGAAGGAACATTCCAGACCATTTGCCTTTATTTATATTTCAACTAAAAACGGAGAAATAAATACTTGTAACGACGGGAAACTAGACATACAAATATGCAGGTTGATGTCTGCTTTGACAGATATGCTTGACTAATGAATAAATAACACAGTACACGGTGGTTGTGATTATAGATGTTCAGGTTGGGTGGGACGCCTCTGAAAGTGATCAACATGCTTGATAAGAGATGTTGTGGGAGTCCATTGAACTGGTGTAGACTAAATGCTGATTGCTGCAGGTGTGAAGGTAGACTGTCCAGGGAGAGAGAGAGAGGTGGGTGTATGTGCGATGAGTTTTAAGTGTTTCTTTGATTAAAACTCACTCTCTCCGGGTAATTCGACATGGATATATACTCAAACAACTGCAAATTACAAGAAAATAATAAGTAATATTTAAATCCTAATGTCTATTCTAATAGCATATATGTGTTTTGGTACTATATGGTTTGGATATAATGTAGAAATACTTTTTTAGAAAATTTTCGAACTTTTGACCTACTATCCTGGTTTTCTCTCTGCCTTTAATTTTTTTTTTGGCAATCTACCATTCCGGGAAGTTAGAAATGACGAGTAGCCCGCCCAGGTTTTATAAAAAAAACATAAATGCCCCGTCGTTGTGGACTTAAGGATTTTGGTTGTGTGTGATTTTTTAAAAAAGAGTGTAGACAGTTCCACAACTCCAAAACCAAACAGCAGGTTTATTTAATAATTTGAACGTCGAATCTTCAATTTATAAAATTAATTCGTTACAGAAAACTACCTAAAGTCGACTGCGCGGGTTAATATTTTGCAAAAGTTGAGGAAATGTAAATAGTCACACTTAAAATGTAAAACACGAAAAAGTTGATGGCAAATTTTGCAATGAATATTAACTTTTACTTTTTTCCGTAAAATCGGGAAGATATTGAGAAATACTAAAAATTGAATTTTATTTGTAGTCAGATTCAAGAACAAAACAAAGGCCAGCACCACACCATGGCAAGAGAATTCCTTCTCTCCCACTACAACAATGAGGTCACACAAGTCTTCATCATGTAGTTACTGTCCAAGACCTCGATAAATATTTGTACAGGCCCTGTCCTTGATGCTCTCACTGACCATGCTATTCCGTTACAGTTCTTCAACGTGGATTTGGAAGTAAGATTGCCTGTTAACATATAAACAGCCTCAAAAAATCCCTTTTAATTCACAAATCCGTAACAAGCAGACAAAACTATCAATTTATAATTATTCTCTTTACCTATATTTTACGACTGTAGATCCTACCTTGATGGTCGTTTAAGTCTCGATAATTGTTTTATTGTCTTTAAGCTTTTTTCTATGCTATAGACGGAATATTGCATTTTAACAATCTTGATCAACTCATAGAGATATTGCTTACTTTAACTAAGCACAGATGTATCTGTTTTGCCATTTCTTTGACCCGTACATATTACGACTTGTCAGGTAAACAAGACACAATGTTCAAACGATATAAAAACTTCAAATTACCTGAAGCAGTTCTACGAAACTGTTTACAATATCTAAAATGAAATGACAATCTACGCACCTCACACACAATATCACAATATATATATATATATATGACGTAAGTGTGAAGACTTCAGCTTTAAAATAAGTTTAGACATATTCTACTAAACTGAAACTTTCCTGTCTTTTTGAAGCGTATAAAGATACAACGGCGCCTTCATACTTACCTGTGGAGAACCTTACTCGATGTCTGTGTCTCAACAAACTTTCGATGTCAAAAGATAGTTATCATGTCGCATAAATATTCAACTATTATAATCTGAATAATTTAATCACTTACAATACAGCTTGTGTACTTGTGAACGCGCCCATGTTATAACCAACACAAACAATGGGAGAAATATTGTTACTGGCTCTGCTATGTCTGTATACATTTCTTAGTGGAAATTTAGCTCATTGTTTTCCTTGGCCACAGCAGAACACTGTGCAAAACAACTTAAAGCCTAAAGAAAAAACTATAATAATACTGGCAGCTTAATCCTTCTTGATACCTCACTCATTATTAATGGTGACTTTTTTTTTTTGTCTCTGCAAATTAATGAACTTTGACATCAGGAAAGTGAGAATAGGGCAACAGACAGGGCTTATTTCTTGACAGTATTTTAACCCCACATTCTTATGTTTTGTCTCAGACATGTTATTTTGATTTATTCTACGTTGAGGTGGTCTTTGATGTGTGTAACTGGGGTAATGGGTATCATAAAGTGTGGTAAGATTAGTACAAAATAAGTTTTGTTTAGCTGGCCAATGGAGGTGAAAATGTTTTCTTTTTTACGATGTAATGATTCTTAATTCATTTTTGGAGCATATTTGTCTAAAACTCCACCACAACTGTGTTATTGTCGCGTGTCGCGTGCTGACACATCCCGAGACGGGGCTCTAGAGGGTAGGAGGGGTTTGATGCGTCACTGTTGTATGACGCAATTTTGTTTTATTTTTGACGTTGTTTGGGCACGGCTGGAGGAGGAAAGAAACAGTAGAGAGCGGTCCCCAAGGGGAAGAGTGAGGTAAGGAATGTTTTGAGAGCATTTAAGTGAAATTATCCATGTGTAAGTCCGTTGTGGGAAGGGAGTAGCGCGTGGTAGATATAGGTGTTCCCTTCTGTCCTCGACCCATTTTTTTTTCTTGTGTTTCCTTCCTTGTTCCTTTTATTTCGTTAGTTTTTTTATTATTATTATTAAACGTATATTTGTAGTGTTCTCATCTGTGCGTGTCGATTGTTCTGCACTGTAGAGCGATTGGATTTATTGCTACACGCGACAATTATGTTTACAGAAATTTTAAGATGTAAAGTTTACTCTAACAGACGAACAACTTTGCTGGACCTATGTTCTATAACCAATTAAAAATCAGATTTTTTAAACTCTCAACTTCTCAAACACTTAACGAAATACATATAAAAGGTGAAGCATACCTAATGTTAGCATATAAAATATTAAAAAGAAAAAGAAAATCTTTTTCCCAAACCTTTGGACACGGTGCAACTGTTCCGTCGTTTGAAGAACATTGTACCTACCTAGTTTCACAGACCTCGGAAATGTTGCCCTACCTCTAAGTAAGCTTCCCCCACATTTCTCAAGAAGGTGTAAAATAATTATGAAGCAGGTGAAAAATAATTTGTTTCATGTTCTGCTACCTACTGCAGCATGTTATTCTCATGTTAATTTTAATCGGTAGTTTAATATGAAGACTACAATAATAAAGTAGTTCGTCATTTTGTATGTGCAGGATTATTTCCAAAACATCCATACCATGCCTTCTTCGAATCTCACAGACAGGACCTTCGCAAATGTCTGTCGCGGTCT
>SRHC01003035.1:73180-152355 GCA_004794325.1 Pomacea maculata
AATAATCAGAAGAAAGATTCTCGCACGGCAGCCTCGGCCTCTAAACACACCGAAAATCAAGAACCGTGCTGTTATGTTTGGAGGTTACACTGAGAGAGACAAAACGTTGAAGAACACATACGTTTTTGACTTAAAAAACAGTTTTATGAAGCGTTACAGTCTAGCCCCCATGCCTGAAGATATTGGACTGGACTTTGCCAGTTGCACGTGGTACAACGAGGTTTATGTCAGCGGTGGATCCCAGTTGCCCCACTTCTTTGCTGTCTATAAACCAGGTGACAACGAGTGGGAGGTGCTGCCCTCTCTACCAGACGAAGGTCGAGAACAACACGCCATGGCTGCTATCAGTTCTTCCATTTATGTTCTTGGTGGACGTCCGAAAATGGCTGATGACGAGGCAAACATTTCGTCAAGTGTCCTAAGGTACAACACAAAGACCAAAGAATGGAGCGTGTTCTGTCAGCTGACCCTAGGTGTTCGAGAGACCACCGCCGCTGCTCTTGGTCACCGCATCTACCTGTTTGGCGGGGTGGATAGTCGTGGAGCCACCACAGACTTGGTGCAGTGCGTAGACACCCTGGGTGGCTGCACCTATCAAGCTGGCAGACTTCCGACACCTACGTGCGGTGCGCGTGCACTGAGCAATGGAGGACGTATTTACGTCGTGAGACCTGAAGGGGATGTCTTGTCTATGTGGGAGAGCTTCCTCTTGGCTGAAAACATAGAAAAACATTTGTCTGACAGGAAGAAGAAGAAAGAAAGCAATGATCACTCGTCTGACGTAAGCAAAGTTTCTCTTGCGTCCATTTGTCTTATAGTATAGAGGACAAACGCCAAAATATTATTTTACGGCCTTTCACAGAATTTATCGCATTTTGCTAATCCATAGAAACAAATTTAGACAAATAGAGAAAAGAGAAATATGTGCACATACATCTACAAAATTATTCAATACGCACATAGGTAGGTTCACCTAATTCCCCTTGATGCAGAAATATAAGCTAACTCCATAACTCTCCTTTCATCCACGTAATATACTCACTATTTTTTCACTTTTCATTTTTCATTTTTCAAAGTTTTGCTGTTGTTGTTATTTTACTTTTTTGAAAGCGGTTTTGCTATTCTAAAGTATTGAAATGTTTTATGATTAAAACGATTCTTTGCCTCTGTTTGATGTCTTTTCAGATGATCAGTTCAACAGTCAGCTTTCGAGAGGTTGGCAAGTTCACTGGACGGCGTCACTTCAACGCTTGTTTGAATGGAGGGGAACTTATTGTGTGTGGTGGCGAAACAGATGAGCAACAACTGTTGGCAGAATTTGAATCGATTTCACTGGAAGACGGAAAGACTTCAAAGAAATCTTTGACTCTAGTTACAGGGGCAGCGAAGTTTGGTCTTCATTTAATAAACGTCCCGCTGGCGCTCTTAACAGGTGATGACACCTTTGGGTTTATACTTCTACCCTGCCAGAAATCCTCAACTTTTATTTCAAACATCTGAATAAGCTTAGAGAAAAAATGCTTATGCAGAATTTGCAAAAATACTGTTCAGGTTGCTCGGTATGGAGTCCTTAAAATATTGCGCAGAGAACAACAATATTAATATCATCAAATCACAGATGTCCAGGGACAAGCCTAGGTCTTAAACGATTTGCAGCCTTGCTAATGTATTTGGACTCATGGAGGCATGTATCTAAAAAGTGGGCACTGGTTATTTAGTCAGATTTGTACATGTTTTATCATGTTTCACAATTAAGGAAGAAAACCTTTAATCTTGACAAGAGTTAAGAGAAGAAACATTGGTCTTTGTAGACAATTGATGAGGAACATTTTGTCGTATATCATAGAGAGTTAAAAATTTTGCCAATTCTCAGAAATAAGCACAAAGAATATCGTGCATGGTGTGAGAGCATGTACAAATACCAGTAAATCTGTAAGAACATTTTTCATAGAGAACGTCTTTCTATACAATGCCGACGCTTAAATAATGAAATAATGAAATATCTTGAAATATTCACACAGAGAAGAGTACGGAAAATATTTAAGTAATGTCGTATTGTGTAAATTTTATAATATTATTATGCAGGAGCAGCTGTCACACATCCACTTCGGGTTGGGAACCAAGTGGTACTTTGCCCTCGCGAACAGCAAAGGCTGCAGTAACTATATCCACATGATCGTGCATTTCATATACCACCGCAAATTCCTTGTGGAACTGGCTCCATCACAGGTATTTTCTTAGAGTGCTCTCTTTTTCACAATCTGCTTAGTAATGTGAATCTATCAGTTATGTATGTGCGTTGAAACCAGAATGTTAAAACATAAGAAAATGCTAGGTTGATAACTTGTTCTGTTAAAGCAATTTTTATAAAACTTTGCACGAAACTCAGAAGTCGGAAACTTTACGAATATTACTGATATGCATGACCAACAATCTTTGTGCAGCACTTAATTCTGAGTCGGTCACAGTCGATTTCCCAAACATTTTTAACTGGAAGGGCTCAACAACTCAACTACAGCGAGCTCCATGATCATCGCAATTACTTCCTTCATTCCTGCTGCTTTATCTCCAAGTATTCTGCTAAAATCTGGTGCTTTACTTTCATTGCTGCTATTTCTACTCTTACTGAACAAATAACGGAAAAAATTTTAAAAAAGAAATTAATGAAGCATTTCATTTATGCAAGAAGAATGTGTATTCTAACCATTTATTTTGCACTTCGGTATTACTTAAAAGACTATATCCAAATGTTATTCGCTTGTTGTTTAAATCGCTCATATCTAAAGTGCCTTAAGTGCTGTTTACAAATTAAAATCTTACTCCAGTAAAAATTAGCGATTTTACATTTGGTAAACCTGATTTGTGAACACTGTGTTGTACTCCTATTGTAAACTTAGTAGATAGTGCTTCGTTGAGTGTATGAGTAAAAAAGAAAAAAAAGGGTAAACAAATCCTAAACTAAGATCAGGCAGAAGGATATGACTTATCTTTGAAAGTTTGGTGTATTATGCTTAAAAGGTAGAATAAACTGATGTTGTTAATAAAAAATGCAAACAGATCACCACTAATGGAAATAAAAATTATTTATTTAAAATCATTAATTAGTGATTACTTCATTTTCTACATAGTCTCCTGCAATGCCGGACATCGCTGTGTGGCGTATTATGTTTGTGTGAAATATTTACCATATGCTTACCTCAAATACTATCTAAGCAGTATCTTGAAACTGTTTCTCGTTGTTCATCTTAAAATTAATAACATTCATGTTGTTGTAATAAGAAAAACAATAAAATATCAGACTGTATGGAAGGTTAACGGAAGTAAACTCTTGTTTATCTTTGCCACGATGTAATCCTTTTGTATTGTTTGTATTGTATGGTTAAAATTTTATTATTTTGCATTCTTTCATTCACAGCACATTTTCATGTCTCGCATAAACACTCCACCCCTTCCTCTCACAAAATAAAAGACAGCTTTTCCTTTCACGGGCTATGTCATGTCCTCTCGTCTGTCCTCTTGTGCTTTCAATGACAGGACTGGTCATGTCAACAAAGTGTAGTTGGAATCCTTAGGGCATGGTGGTTTATTGGTGAATGTTTTCTTAAAATTGTTTGACGATCAACGCTTTTGATAAGAGATGGTGTGGGAGTCCTATGAGCTGTTGTAGAGCGAATTCTGATTACTGGAGGTGTGAAGGGAGGTTGTTACACAGAGAAAGAGGTGGGTGTATGTGCGATGAGTTTTGTGTGTTTCTTTGCTTAAAACTCACTCTCTCCGTCTAGTTAGCAGTCGTGTCCTCCGAGGGTAAAGTCGTACAACACATCGTGCAATAAATAAGCAAAACTAGAGGGGAGAAAACTCCTGGTGCATTCATGATTTGGTCTAGATGTGATTATCTCCCTTTAACAGCTGGAAAAAGGAAAAACAAATGTCAACCAAATGGGTTGTTATATTTGAAAGTAGGCAAGTTTTAGTTGACCAAAAGCCATTTTTACAATAGTAGTAGGTTACTCAATTCAACATGGATTTGTACCCAAACAACTGCTAATTACAAAAATAGTCAGTAATATTTTAAGCCTAAAGTCTATTCTAACTTAACTTCCTTTTTCTGCAAAATCGGGACGATATTGAGAAATACTAAAAATTGAATTTTATTTGTAGTAAGGTTCAAGAACAAAACAAGCAATATTGCAATTCTTACTTTAGTAAAAAAATTCAGACACATTCATTATCATACATGATTTAATAAATTTTGAAAGGGAATATAAATCTCTTCAAGTGAGTCAGATGTTATATAATGAAGATCAGTTATTTTCAACATGTATAAAAATAAAACTTTACTGCTTAAGATAAGTGTATATGCAATGCTTTAAAAGATTATGGCAATGTAAGTAGGGTTGATTGTTAACAAAGCATTAAGCTTTCTTTTTAACAAGACAATTCATTTTTAATACTGAAAAAAATTCGATACACAAAATAAAGCATATATTGTTTAAGCGCCACGTGTTTTAACAATTAAATCCATTTGTTTAACGTTCAAAACATGCATATACTGTTCATATATATTTAATTTAACTATTGTTGTCAACTAAATAATAAAGTTTATGCAAGTAAAAAGTATATGCAATATCAAAAATCATGTATATTTAGCACGTGAATGATAAATTTGTAATGTAAAATGAGAACTGCAGAATAAAACTTTTAACAAAAGCTATACAGCAATCAGCACCATAAATAATAGGATTAATCAATTAAGCCCTCAGGAGTTTTTCACAATAAAAAAACCTACCCTAAAGTCAAAAGACATTTTAAAAG
Source organism: Pomacea maculata (assembly GCA_004794325.1). NCBI lineage: Eukaryota > Metazoa > Mollusca > Gastropoda > Architaenioglossa > Ampullariidae > Pomacea > Pomacea maculata. Next base: position 77,996 of record SRHC01003035.1, read on the forward strand.
TTGTTTTCGTGTTAAAATGCAGATTTTTCGCTTTCATTCTCTTTCGTCTCTCAAAAAAACTATAAAAATGGCATTGCGTTTATCCTCCTATGATTGTCAATATTTTACATTACAGAATTTTTTTAAATGTAACTGAGTAGATTGATAGATCGAAATATATATCCGATAAAGAAATACATTTTCATTAGTTGAATTTCAATCATGGGAAGTAGTTATTTAAAGCAATCATAATGCATTTACATAACCTGGGGACGTAAACACAATGCCATTACACTAGAAAATACTGGTTATAAATTTGGAAAAGATAAAATGATAAGATCATTGTCAAATCAATGAAAAAATATTATGGCTTTGATATTACATCTATTGTGGTTCATCCCACTTGCCAAAAGATCTTAACAATAAAAACAAATAAAAACTAAAGAAGTTTCAGATCACTACTTTACAGAACCCACACCTTGAAAAAAAGGGGGGGATGACTCTCTGACCTAACAACGAGGCTATCCTCTTATCATTCATGGAAGTATATTTAAAAATAATCAAAAATGTCTTTTTCCCAGACCCGTCGTAGCATTAGATGAATATCCATTTCCCTGCTGCATTTTTTTTCTTAAAAATGTTTCGATGTAGCTTTACCAGTTAGACGAGGCTTTTAGTATCATTAAATCAACATTTATTTTTTCCCAAAAGAAATAAGCATTTGTTTCCCAAATGTTCATGAAATATTGAAGATTATGCAATCATTTTATTCACAATTTCAGCAAGCGTGCGAACTGTCGCCTCTCCAGTGACGAAGGGGAGTAAGGTGAGTTCCACACCTGTGTCTTTGTACACCTGATCGATCATCATTCTCGACGAAATTGAATCGAAACCCAGGTCTACAAGGCTGGTGTCAATGGTAACCAGTGAGCGATCCGTGATGGTCAGGATCTTGCAGGCCAGATTGGTGATGTATGAAGAGCAAGTTTGTTGTCTTCGCTCTGGATCCAATGATTTCGCAGCATGAATATCGACGGTGACTTCGTTTCCTCGTGTCTGTTCATCTAAAGACAAAGATATTTGTAGACGAGCGAGGAGCGAGTGGTCCGAGTTCCCTGCTAGCCGCCTAGCAAACCTCTTCTCGTCTAGCTTCAAGGGAGAGCAGTGAGGCCAGTTCAGCATCAGCAAGGGAGACAAGCTGTCTCGAATTTCCTGTTCAGACATTAGAAGGTAACCAGAGGTCTCAAGTTTCTGTTTGACACTTTCCTTGTCGCTCAGTAGTCCAACATTCAGCGGCCCCCAGCTCAAAGACTGAGCAGCCAGACCGAGGCTACGGCGGAAGTAGGCCAGCCCGTCCAAAAAGGCGTTTCCGGCACAGTAGTTTGTCTGCCCTTGGTTTCCCAGTACTGAAGCAATGGACGAGTGCATTACAAAGAAGTCAAGAGGCATATCTCTGGTTAGCACATGGAGGTTCCATATTCCCTTAACTTTAGGTGACAATGCCTTTTCAAATTTTTCTCGAGTCATGGAAAAGAAATGACCATCATCAATAACAGCCGCCCCAAAGAAAATACCTTTCAGTCTGGCCTTAGGGAATCTCTCCTGCAAGCAAGTCAAAGCATCTTGTGTTTGAGCAAACTTCGTGATATCTGTCTGAAAGACTTCGATGTTACAGTGAAACGTTTGAGAAAGTGCAGTAATGTTTGCAATGTGGTCTTCGCTGGGGGATCTTCTTTGCAGTATTGCAATATTTCCTGCTCCATTCTCGGCGAGGTACTTTACACAGATCCACCCAAGTCCAGTAAGACCAGCTACAACAATGTAAAGACAGTTTTTATCAAACAAGTCTTTGTTTTCTACTTTAAGAGACAGTTGTTGTAAACTAAATTCTTTGAACTCTAAGAGACGGTACACACCATCACTTCTTAATTCAGTAGCCATCTTCCTACAAGACTGCAAACAGTCAGCCATCTCTGACAAGCTCTTGATGTCCTGGTTCTTCAGCCAGTGCTTTACCTCTGGGACAATCTTTCTCATGATTAACGGCTGGAACAAGTGTTGTGTGTCAACGACTTCATATTCAACGTTGGCAAAGTGGCAAACAAGATGAGAATGAGCAGTTGTAGTCATCAAATATTTACAGGTGACAAGATACTTTGCATTCTCCCATTGTCTAGCGAGGATCCCCATGATTACATCGTCGAGCAGGACTAAAGACACCAGCGCCGTAGACTTGACTTTTGTGGTGTTCAGGTCTTCTGAGGTCATGACCTGTACTGATGCCACTGAGTCTCTGGACTTGAGTATCATTTCCATGATTTCTGCAAGACTTTTGTTTGTGTCTGGTACAACGATAGTGATGTCAGTGGCCTTGATTTTATCAGCCAAAGAAAATAGAAGGACTATTGTTGTCAAGTCACCAGGATGGTAATCAGGAATGGCTGATGTCTCAATGGCAGTCTCTGATGGAACAGTCACAGTGGTTGCTACGTGAACTGGACAGCAGGAAACAATGACGTTTTGTGGTTTCTCTGCTGACTGCCAGATTGACTCCACGGCAAAAACAGGGTGCTTGTTTGGGCCAACAGTACTTTCTTCTAATGACATGCCCATCTTAAGGAGGTGAGATGAAGGAAGTGCGAACAAGTGTGGCTTTGCCACTATTTTGCTTGCATCAGTTATGAATGCCTTCTCAGTTTTGACTGCAACAGGACTAGCTACTCCATTTATGTCTTGAGACATTATAACAACATTAGAGTTTAAATCCAAGTTAACTTCTCTGTAAAGTGGAACACCTGTACCTTTATCAATTACTGAAATACGATTGAGAAAGACTTTGTTTTCTGTTATGATGTATTCTCTGTTTTCTCTATGTTCATATGCAGAAGAAAAATAACCTGCCACGGAAGAAAAAAACTGTGAGGTCATCCGGTTGACTGGCACCTGAATGTCAGCGATGAAGACATTGCTGTAAACCTTCTCAGCTTGAACTGTGCGCACCAAGCCCCAAAGTGAGGAAGCAGCTGGATGTACTATTACATCTGATCTCCCTTCAGGACTTGGCCATGCCCCGAAAGTGCAGATAATTACTGGAATAGTCAGCTTCTTGTCAACTGCTAGGCTCAACACACTTTGAATGATACCACAAGTGTTCATTAAAGAAGTTCCAAGTTCTTCACATGTTATGCCATTGGTTATACCAGTGTGGCAAAGAACAAGGCAGGCTGAATAGGTTTCTGTCCCTTTCATCAACTCCGACATCTCTCTCTTGATTTCTGTCCACTCTCTGGCATTGTGGCTTTTTCCTATCATCTTCATTTTGTCATCTGTAGGCATGTCAGTGTCTGAGCTGGTCACCAGGATCAACGCATTTTCAACAGCCTCGTCCCGATCCCATGAATCAGACACAGGATCCCATTTCATGGTCATCAACATTGGAAGGCTGCAGTCTGATTCAGCATTTATTTTGTTCACCACATAATCGTCCAGTATGGCCAGGGTGCGACCGTCTGTGGAGTAGAGGACACAGCTGTACCGAACCCGCTTATTCTCTTCACTTGCTATTCGAGTGTGAACATACATGCAAGTCTCCATCTTGCCGAACACCTTTAATTTGTTGACGGCTTCAGGTAAATGTTGCTGCTCGACCTTAACACTGTTTTCCATTAAGACCACGGAAGACTGCATCATGGCATCCAGGACCGCAGGATGTATAGTTGTGCTAATGAAATCTTGACATACTTTTGTTGAGGGCTTGATACAAGCCAGACACTCACGATCGCCTTTGAAAGCGTGGTCCAGTAGAGAAAAGGATTCTCCAAAATTGAAATTTAAGTTTCTTAAAGTAGTCTGTATTGTATCTTTTCCCACAAGCTGCTTGCACTTTTGTTTGATGTGAAGGAGACTTATTTGGTCTGGAGCACAGGTGGCTGGAGGTAGTTGATCTACCTTTATAGTTACAACAAGGCGATCATTTCTTACTATGTCAAATTGCAAAGACGATTCCTTTGAAAGGCTTGGAATGTCTGCTTTCTTGATGTCAAGCTCAATAAGATCGTCTTTATCGGCTGACACTGGACTCACGAATGTAGCTGAAATTAATGCCTGGTTGCCGAGATCATTGCCCACTAATTTAGCTATTGCGAATCCTGCTTCAAGGTACAATGCTCCAGGGATGACAAACGTGTGACCAACAATGTGATCGTATACAAAGCTGGTTGTAAAAGTGGAAAGCACTATCTTAAACAAATCTCGAGTTTTAACGGTAATGGGATACAGAAAGAGATGGTGGTTCACCATTGGTGTGCCGCTTAGAAGCATAGCCTGGATCTCGCACCTCCTCAAAGACGTTTTCTTGTCGAAAACATATCTTGGTAACTCTGTTATCTCGTGCGAGGTTTTGAACAGGGCTTCCCACTGGATGTCAGAACCCAGTTCGTATAATGATGCAGTTGCCTGTAAAAACACCTTCTTCTCTGGCTGCTTAGACATTGATGTTACTATTGGTACATCTTCATTAGGGAAGATATCATGTATGTGTGCTTTTAGCACTGCTCGAGGGCCAATCTCGAGAAACACCGTTTTACCGGGATTTTTCTTTCGGGCGGTTTTGACAGCCTTGGAGAAGAGGACTGGTTCCCGAAGGTGAGTGGTCCAATACCGCTGATCAGGAGCTACCGTCAGCTCTTCCCCAGAGACAGCAGAAATGTACTGAACTGTAGGAGGCGAGGCCTGCAACTTTTCTAGAGCCCTGGCAAGTTGAGGTATGCATGGATCCACAAACTGACTATGGTAAGCTACAGGGACATCGAGACTGATGACTTGAACCTGTGAACCATCGCTGGCGGAAATGGAGGACAACTTTTGGCGGACTTTAGTCATGGTGGCTGGGTCGGCGCTGACTGCGCAAGACACGGGGCTGTATTCAAGAGAAATGTTTGCATTCTTGAAGTCTTTTAATGCTGCTCGAACTTTGTCAACATTCATGTTCTTCACAACTATCATTTTTCCGCCGGAAACCTGTGTTAAGATTTGTGACCGGAAGTAAATGATGGCTACAGCAGATTCAAGACTTATGCAGCCTGCAACATATGCAGCAGCCACTTCCCCGACACTTTGCCCGAGCACACAGGCTGGCTTGACACCAAGACTTTTCCAAACAGCCACCAGCGCCACCTGGCAGGCAAAAATAGCAATGGGGGACAACAAGTCGTCCTTGGAGCAGTCTTCTTTCCTGAAGCGTTCTACCAGTGACCATTGACCTTTAGTGAATTTTTTCAAAAGAACATCAATTTCTTGGATGGCTTCCCTAAATGAAGGAAACTCTTCCATCATCTGCAAGCACATACCCGGCCATGCTGTCCCCATACCACAAAAGACGAAGACGATATGGGGGTCGCTTGCTGCTTTGGTAACTACACCATCTGCAAGACACTGAGAAACATTGTCGACAAGATCGTGGATGTTTTCAACAATGAATGCCTTTCTGAAGCGATGGTGATCCCTTCTTACAGTGCTCGTGTAGGAAATGTCTATAAAGTGCTCTTCAGCCTCAGAGACGCTTTTAAAAGAGCCGTTCAACACCAAAGCCTCCTCCTCGCTCATCATTTCCATTGATTGTTTGAGAGACAGAATACTTTTCCCTGAGAAGCATATGATACTTGACTCATGTCTGCTGGTATTCTGATCTTTAGGATGACGGAGTTGATGAGTTTGAAAAACTGCATGGGCGTTTGTTCCCCCAAACCCAAAAGAGTTGCAGCACGCCATCTTCTCCTCCTTTTTCCATTTTATTGGCTGACGAGGGATTATCAGCCCAAGTTCATTAAGATTAATCTGAGGATTAACTTCTCCCCAAAGAAGGGAGGGTACTATGATGTCGTTCTTCATCATCAACAGGACTTTAATGACTCCTATGGCACCAGAAGCGGATTCTAGGTGACCGACATTAGTTTTGACAGACCCGATGTACCTGGTGCGGCGATCACTTGCTTCTTTCAGAAATTTACCCAGAGCATTGGCTTCAACGGGGTCCCCTGCCTGGGTTCCGGCACCTGTAAACATTTAAGATGTGACACATGTGATATTTAGGTCTAAGAACATGAAAAGGTTTGGGGAACAAAATACAAGAAATAGTGGCTAAGTATGTCAGGTAAATATAGTAGACGACTAAATCCTCGGTAAGTTTTATGTCAACATTTGAGTCAGGACAATGTAAACCTATTCGTAGTCAAGGCAGCTTTGACACAAAATTTCTTCCTTAATTTTAATTTACCATGCAACAAACGGACGACAAAGAAAAAGAGACGATGATGATAATGATGATCGATGATGATGGGTAGCCATGTTCTTTGAAATATAGTTATCAAGGCTATTTTACCATGGGCTTCAATATAATCAACTTTGTAAGCGTCGATCTTGTGTTTCTTGTAGACTCTCCTCATGAGTTCCACTTGCTGTTTCCCAGACGGGGCGGTCATAGGGGTCACCGTGTGGCCATCCTGATTGATGCCTGTCACAACTGTGGCATAGATTTTATCGTTGTCTCTGATTGCCTGGAACATTTACCGTGACAGTATGTAAAATATTTATTACCAAACAATAAGATAAATAAGTGTATTTAATATCTTATTCCTAGTCTCATCTACCTAATTTTTGAATATATAGAAATTTGATAATTTCAGTTTTACAAAAATTCGCGACACCACCAACTGAGGCTATATCAAATCATAGAAACAGCTCCTGTCCAAAAAAGAAGTGTGAAACAAATGCTTCTTCTCTGTATCCGGAAAGTAGAGCGCTTTGTATCTATTAAATACTTTTGTACTGATACTTACATCCTTTAACCTCTTGAGAACCACGATGCCGCAGCCCTCAGCCCTGGCGTACCCATCAGCCTTAGCGGAAAACGCCTTGCTGAGACCCTCAGGTGAGATCATGGCACTCTTACTCAGCTGAACGAACAGCCCCGGGGTGCCCATGTAGTTTGTCCCTCCACAAACCGCCATGTCACAATCCCCTGTAATTCCGATTGCACTTCGGTTATCAAACAAGAATATACACTCAAGCCTCTACATTCTTGGTTACAAAAATCTTGCGTGTGTCTCTTTTTTTTTAAATCAAAAGAAAACAGCCTTTAGCCAGACTTGGACAGCAACAATGCATCATATAATTGAAAACTGTCCTCCGACCAACCAAAAGATGACAGTTAAGTTTATTATAGAATAGGTAAAAATATTTGAACACTTCCAGATGGCTTCTTAAATCTGTTTGGTGTGAGGGGTTCAAGGCTGAAAGTAAAACCAAGGAAGACAACCCAAAAAATATTTCCATGAATATTTATTCCTTGTAAACGTTTTAAGTACTTAAAAAAATTGAACAATGTCTACCGTTCCTGATTGCCTGGGCACCTGCATGGATGCAGACGAGCGCAGATGAGCAGGCGGTGTCGAGAACCATGCATGGCCCCTGTAAATCGTAGACATACGACACTCGAGCCGCAAGTATAGCGTTTGTGGCCCCTGTCACCCCATACCTGTCTGTCTGTGATCCAGCACTCAGCAAACAGCTATGATCTGAATTCATAGCCCCTTGAGAGATGCAAAAAAAAAACTTCAATTGCCCTCATGCACAATTAGGTGGACATGTGGTTGGCTGAATGCCAAAGATAAACAAAACACTAGGCTGAACAAATAATTTTATAAAACTGCATATTATTGCTAGCATACGAGAATTGCAAAATTTTTTTTAAATATATCGTCTTAAAAAATAAATTGATATTAATAATTAATTTGTTGATCTCCCTGTAAGTTTTCTGGTCAGTAGCCGTTTTCATTTTAAAGAATAGGATTATAATCCCTCGTAAATAAATTTAAGTAAAATTTATTCTTATTGCTGGAGAAAGTGAATAAAGTCACAAACAAATTTATTTTCCTTAAAAATTACCAATGAAGACGCCGGTATTTGTGCCAGAGATTTTTGCTTTTGTCAAGCCACCATCTTCCAGCGCCATGTGTGTACACTCGAGAACAAAACGCTGCTGGGGATCCATAGAAAAGGCCTCATAGTCGTTGATCCCAAAGAATCCATTATCAAACTCCTCGATACTGCATCATCATCATCATCATCATCATCATCATCATCATCATCATCATCATCATAAGCAGCAGCAGCGTCGTCGTCATCGTCGTCATTATCATTGCCATTGTCATTGCAGTCAATAATGTATTTATTCCAACGTACTTAAATCACAACCACTCTCTTATTCACAACACTTCCTCATATGGCTATAAATAGATTAGTAAACCTATTTAGGTACAGTTCCCGACACGGATTTACTAATTTTTGCATAAATTTGTTGAATAAAACATAAAAATGCGAATGCTCACCCTTTGACAAAGCCAGCTCTCCTCACATTGGTTTTGCCTTGTTTGTTGGGGTCCTCATCATAAAACACTTCGCCATTCCACCTGGAGGGCGGGACCTCGGTGATGTGGTTTTCACCATTAAGGAGAATTCTCCAGAAGTCTCTGATGTTCTCTGCTCCCGGCGTCTTACATGCAATCCCGATGATTGCAATTGCGTCATCGTCTGCACTCTCCTTAAAGAAAAGGTTTCGTGATAAATGTAATGACAACACAGTCTTGCCAAATGTTAAGACCAGACCACAGTACGATTGCTCTTAAAATATTAAAGAGACGTTAAGTCCTTAAAGGAAGAAGATTAATATTTTAATTTATTTATTTGATACTTTGGCTTCAAATCCGAAATTCTCAGCTTGGATATCTAAAATAATTGTGAAAAACATAAATTGTATTTTAACCAAATTATTTTGCTAATAACTATCCGTATTTGGTGATGAAAAAAAAACAAACAAAAAAACAGATATATATGCGATTGAAAATATAGATCCTCTGTTAAAACAAGATTGTAAATATTAAAGTAACATTTAAAACCTGTATGAAACTCACTACTATTTTTTAAATCTGTAACTCAATCATACACACATTTCAAATTACGATGGTAAGTCTGACTGCATTAGCCGTGTAAAGTATTTTAGTGTGTTTGTGTGTGTGAGGGGGGGTGTGGTGGGGGGGAGTACCTCCATCTTTTGGCAACATCTTGGAACAAGAAAAATAAACAATATATCTGTAAAAATAATAACACACAAGCCAAGGTCCTTGACCAGATTATAGCCTACAATTTATCATCCGACCCAGAGTAAATAATAATAGAAGCTTATATCTATGCCGCTTTGTAAATGTATATATACTACAAATTTTGCATTATTCTCTCTCAAAAAATCTCTAAACACGGCAAGTAAACAATATCATTCAAGTCTCTTACCTCAATTCCACTTGTTGACTCACTTTGGTCAGAACTGTTTGCTTTTATAACTAGTAGCTCAGGAATAGAGTCACTGCCATCCTCTGATGAGCTGGACACAAGCACACTGTGAGGGCAACCCATTCTCTTTTGAGTCCGATATGTTTTCTCTTGGGTCCGATATATTCATCTTTTTTCCAATGCAACTGTTTGTGTCTGCAGATCACGACTGAACCCAGCCTTTTATAGAGAGGTAAACAGTGTTTTGATGTTTGTCCTACTCTGTCTTCGTTTTGATTGGCTAAGTACACGTTGCCGAAATTTCATTCGCCGATTTTTGCATCTTCTCCTATAGAAATGATTTCCCGAAAAGTCTTTGCAGACATCCATGGTAATCTCTCACCTCTGATTCGCTCTTTGTTGTGCTCCTTGTGTGAGCAGCATGGCCATGACCTCTGTTGACAGTTGCCAGGGGAAGATTGGGTCAGATTAGAGGGTGGAGGCAACTGCTCAACCGCCAACTGAGGCCGAGTCACGGTCAAGTCACCGCAAGAGAAATAATCCAGGTGTCCTACTGTATTAGTAACAATCGCTTGTCCACGGCGTCGCCACCTCACCCACTGTCTCAACTGCTTGAAGACTCAGAAAGCGAAAGAGAGCAGATGAAATAACCGTCTAAACAGGTAAGTGTGATACGTACATTATGTTTTATAACAGCTTTGATGCCTTGTAAAGTCATGACCAATGATAGAATCAAAGATTTCAAAAACATTCTCATTGCTACATATTTGCAATAATAATATAAAAAAAAAACACATAGTACAAAAACTCGATCAGGTCGCGTACTAATTTACTTTTAATACAGAAAACAGTATTTACCAATTAATTTCAAACTTTGTCTGCCATAAACGAGGGTAAAAAAAAAATTCCAGTATATTAAATGATTTTCCTTTAAAAGCTGCGTGAGATCCAGTAATTGTGACATCGAATTGTTTGTTGTTGTTACACAAGAAATTGTAGTACTAAGTGTTACACGTGTATTTATTTGTTAGGAAGGGAAGTGCTTCGTTAGGGTTATCAGGTAATTCGAACCCCAAATGTTGGGAAAATAGGGGGTCAATATGTTTCTTTATTCTGTCAAAGGTACACATCTATTTTTTCATCATTTTTATGCTATTTTTTATTTCATTATTGGCAGCTCGGTTTCTAGATATTTAGATAATATTATTACATACTTACGATAATGCTCGTGCATCGCTAACTCAGGTTAGTCTGATGAGGTATTGTTTGGGGACAACAAAGCAACATTTTCCGAAAGTTACACAAACGAACTAACCCTTACTTCTTGCTCGTTTACACTTTGCTTTTAGCTGGGAAAGTTTTCTTGCACCACACGGGTATCGAATCGTGACTGCGGGTTCGGACGCGAGCTCTGTAACCACCAAGTGATAATCGATAAGGTAAATTAGAGTGTACAAACAAGTTGATGTTTTCTATCTTTATTGACACTTTTATGTGACACTTTAAAGTGACACTGAAACATATAATTGACATATTTCGGTAAAACTGATAAGGTTGGCTGTCCTGGATTCAGATCTTGTCTCGACAACGCAGTTTATTATCTGCATGTTGCAACTGTTTACAGGGTTGGCTGCCTTGCTGTGATGTACTTTAGTTGTAAACATTTCTTCCTTCCAGCACATATCGAAGGCGAGATTTCTTAGAAACAGTAAATAAAGCACTCAGCCATCCACAACATGTTTTCCTTGTCTGTATTCTTATCGGCTACAAAGGAAGTGGAATAAGGACAGTGTTAAAAATAGAAACATCAACATGTTCTCCGGCCTTCATGTTTCAAAGTGCAAACCCTCGCACAAGATAATTTTTGTTGGCTCGCTCTTTAAGCCTAGTAAAGATTTTTAAGTACATCTAGTGCACGCAGGTCAAACCGACCCACGTGGTGAGTGTTTTCAACGATTCAAGATTACAGATTATCATGTAAGGTCAGCGGCAAGAGCTGAACCACGTGTGTACTGCGATGTTATAAAATATGAAAGAAGGCACATTAAGACATGAAAAGAAATGTACAAAAATAAAAAAAAATAGTTATGATACTTTCAAAAGAAGATGATAGCCGTTTGTAAGCATTCAAAATTTTCCAGCATCCTCATTCAGAAAAATATCGAAGGATTATACTGATCATTTTAAATATTTATTGTTCAGTGAGCTACCTACATATTTCGATGATACTTGTTTGTAGTAAAATCTCTGACTTTTATCTACACACATCTACATTACAGGCAGAAGCCTCACGGCCAAGTGCATGCTTAGTTCCCGGGCGTGGGAGTGGGATTTGTGTTTTACACAGAGCCAGCAACTAAGGTTATATCACGGCAAGACAGCAGGGCGTGTAAACAGAAGCTACATGCAAAGAAAAAAAAAAACAATGTCCGAGACGGGATCTGATCCCAGGACAGTTACTTCTCGCTGTATTGGTGACAGGCACTTACTGTTGCGCCACCTCCCACCTTGCGCAGTTAAAACAAGCTGTCCTGAAAAAAATTTGTCTAGTGATCATCACTCAGAGAAATAAAGGTTAAATGTAAAGATAGTCGCTTAACTTTTTGCTCCTTGTGAAGTGAGACCACATATCTCTCGGGACCATCTTTTCGTGGGCAAGGAGGGAGTGACGGTATCCACCTCTCACTCTCACATACGTACCATTTCCAACACTCCCTGGAGTCAAGTACCCATTGTCGACAGCTGAGTGCCTTTGGGAAAATTTTGCTGTGACATACAGGTACATTGTGTCTCGTTTAGCTCCTAATTAACAATGGGTTTTTTTTAATTCATTAGTTTTCCAGAACGTGTTTAATGATTCAAAGAAATAAGCTTCCTCCTTTCTACCAACCGTTCTAACGCCCCACCTCCCTAGTTCGTATGTTTTTCAAGTTCACGCAAATGAGATGTAAGCAACGCAAAACTTTGCTTTAATTTCTTTGATTAATATTTGTACGAAAGCGATTTGCTTTTAATAAGGGATTTGTAAAACCTTGCATGTTAATGAGGTAAAACATATATTTACAAGAGGACACCGATGATTTAAGATTTCAGTATCTGTTTTTTAGAAGAGTAAAGAAAAGCTAGGGAATAAGGGCCTATCTCGCATTGCTCTTGTTATCTATTCCACTGCATTGTAATTGTAATGACTTTATAAATATATTGAAAACAGAGCACACCTCCCATTTAAATTGCCCATTGGTACAAATAAATTTGGTTATTATTATTGTTATTGTTATTGTCATTGTTATATACCTAGATATTTTAGAACATGTCCACTGTGTAATCTAGATGAGGCAGATGATAAATTTTATAACATGTTTGTGTCCTTAACTTTTCTTAACTGTTTTTCAGAAATCTCTGATTCTTGTACATTTTTAGCATCATCCAAATGAATTAATATTTTACCAGCTCATGCATTTTAAGTCTGAAAGTATACTTATTAATTTAAGCAAATTTATTCAAACTGCATTATCATTGTTTAGGTAATTTTTCTCTATTTTTTTTTAGCATATTTTCATATATATATATCGGTATTGTCACCATCTGTTGCATAAGATTGTTATTGTGTGATTGTTATTAGCTGATATTAAATAGCCCTGGGCGTGTAGCCAATAAATAAATAAAATGTTTAGTAAGTGAATGGCTTCGAAAAAATTAGTTTCGGGTTGAAACAGCAGCCTCTGGTGTAAAAGAATTTCCTCGAGGATATTTTTAGGAAAATTGGTGTTTACCCCTTATACTTTGCCCTCTTCATGTGTTATTCAAGTACGGGTGGTGTTCCTGGTTGGATGTCCCTCGCAAGTTGTTATTTTTGGCCTCCAGCCAATTTCTGAAGTGTTTCCCTTGAGGTCAACGACAAGGAAGCAACCATTTCGCGAAAACATGATTACCGTAACACTAGCCTAGTGACACCACTCTCAAGATAATGTGACAGGTATAAATCTGATGTATAATTAATAGCAGTAAGATATTTAAACACACCTCTTCCTGCCACAGCATTTAATTGCGTGCAATATAACATATCACACACACAAACACACGTCAGTCGGCCTCAAGAGACTTTTTAAAGGAGAATAAAATATGTTTCTTGCGAATACAGACTCCCAGCTTATTCCAAGTAGAGTGCATATTCGGTTCTCTCAAACAACAATCATACAAAAATAATCAATCTGGTTCATTATCATATCTCCGTGTTTGCCCGACGCTATCTTCGCAATGTTATTATCCTTCATTTAAGTCCAACATATTACTTGAGTGGTTTTTCTCTGACACGTTTATTATGACTCTTAATTCTGAAGTATTTAATACACCATCACCTCTGCTTCGTGATATCGTAACCGTTATGAACTTATAACTTATTTTTTGGCGAGGATCGGCTACCCGGAACTGTAGCTCTACCCGTGCAATCAGTTTGTTATCTAGGTGCGGCACTTGTTTACAGGGCATGCTTCTTTGACATAATCTAGTTGGATTAGGTTGGCCTTGCAAGGATAGTATTACAAAAACATGTTTTTCAATTGTGGTTCTGAGAATTGTTCGATCTTGACCTATCGCCAGTTCTACCTCCAGAAGACACAATAGCCTGATATCAACATCTGTAAACAATATTTTTGTGTGCGTGCATGTGAAACAAGATGTGAACTCACTGATGTGACTCTCGAAATAAGTATTGGATGTATCTTTGACGGCTGAGATTGCAAAATTAAAAATTTAAACAGAAGGAATTGATAAAATATGGAACCTATAATGACGTTCAGGAATATATAACTATATAATCATTAAAAGTAAAATAAAATACTTCTGTGTGTTGCAGCAGGACAATACAAATTAAGTGAATCATTTAACATGATGGACTGCCTTATATTTATTTCTTATTATAGGCATTTTACTGAAATTTGCATTTAATACCAGGGTCATATGGAGATGAATACTGTGAAAACGTCTGCCACGAACTTAGATGTTGACAGCAAGCAATGTGATATAACGGTTCCAGAAGACAATCTTTCTAGAGGTAAGTATCGTGCACATTGCGAGGTTTTGTTTAGTCAGTAAAACGTTTGATGTCTACAGTTCCTGGAAACTTGTTTTCATCTGTTTTTATTGTAAGTATCCCACCCCAGAAAAAAGCGTATGTGACAGTTATTTGTGGGAAATCAATATACCTCATCAATTTGTAATGTGCGTGTGTGTTCTTATGAGATTGAGGGATAGAAGATTATTATAATAATTTTCAGATTAAAAAGTAGCATGAGAAACAATCTAAATAGTGTAATACTAGTTGTTTTATACATCTATAAAATCTGCTTACCCCTCAAATCGTTACAGATTTTTCACCTATCAGCGGTAACACATATTTAAATGTTTTTGATGTCTTCTGTCGCGGGAAAGCTTTCAGCCTCCACCCGACTCACACCCACGACCCCCAGAGCTAAAGAATTCAGCTTCGACGCCGGACGAAGAAGTAAATAGTAAACAGACGAAACAGGATTCCTAAAATAAATCTCGAATCCAAAAACAAAAACATGGAGATCAGTTAAAGAAAATCATCACCTAGTGTGCAAAGAGTTCTTGCAAAGCTTCTCTCACAGTTGATTCTAAACCACGTGAAACTGTTAGTCCATAGTCTCTTTTTTTTTTGTTTTGCCTATTGGGCTTGCGTGAAATCTTGTTATCAATAGTTTACTGGCTAGAGTCTCTGGTTTGGCTGGATATGGTAAATGTATAATGTAAGTGAAATGTTTATGCCTCAAGATAAAAAAGGGATTAAATACTAATGGTGAAATATATGGTGAATAATTAATGTTTTAACAATCTACGATATTTTCTTTCAGCAACAAAGATCGTCTGTTTTAAAATGTACACAGTTCTTTATAAAGATATCCTATCTGCCGGTTTGCTTTCTTACCAAAAACTAAATGTTGTTGTGTTCTTCAGGTAAATCAAGCCTCGTTTGCAAGATGCCGCTCTGCTGTACATCTTTTAAAAACAAAATCATTGGTGCATTTGAAAGTTATGGTGTTCTTGTTGGCAAGTACCCTCTCCCATTTATTATTATTCCTATTTTGGTGTTTGGAGGTCTTGGATTCGGACTGCTCTCCCTCAGTTTTGAAACAGACCTCGAGAGCCTTTATTTTCCAAGCAACAGTCGGGCAATAAACGATCGGCAGAAAGTTCGAGATCTTTTTCCTAATGTCAATAACATCAACTATGACTCCTTCGCCCAGAGTGATGCAGTCGACGAGGTGGTTTTGATGTTTCAGTCCAAGAACGGCTCAAGCATTTTTGAAAATAATTCTGTTGATGAAATAAGGGAGATTGTAGTTAAAGTTAAGAACATTTCTGTGAACAAGAATGGACAAAGTGTGTCCTACAGTGATCTTTGTGCCAAAGTAGCCTCTCAGTGTGTCGTCGAAGGAGAAGTACTGCTTTCTCCCGCTTTTCAGGCATTGTTGTCGGCTGGTTTAATTTCATTTCCACGTTGGCTACCCCCCAGATCAAAAGAAACAGTAGACCTCTCATTTTACCTTTCTAAAACAACGACGAATGCTACAAACATTCTCCAAGCGGCCGGAATCCTTAAACTGTCATTTAAACTGAGGGAAAGTTCAAAAGAATGGATGACAGAGTTTCTTAGCGCCATCGAGAAGACATCGTCCAACTTCTCTAATATTTTGTACGGGACCACCGACTCTCTAAGCGAGGAACTTGACAAGGGAACCAAAGGTGACATTTACCTGTTTTCTTTGACATTCACCCTCTGCATCACCTTTGCCTCAGTGGTCTCTTCTGGAGGAAACCCAGTGTCCACACGGGCGATGCTGGCCAATGCCGGGGTGCTAGCCGCAGGACTGAGTATTTTGGGGTCTCTGGGACTGGTCAGTCTGTGTGGTGTCAAGTTTGTCAGCCTCGTTGGCATCATGCCTTTCCTAATCATAGGTAAGTTATGAAGTATGGAACAACTTCCTATTGGCTGCCCCACAATGTTACTGCTCATTACTTCAAGAAGCATTACAACCCCATCTCTTCCAACTTCCCAGAAAACTCCATGTTCTTAATTATCCTTACTGTTCATGATTAATTTTGACAGAGATGTTTCAATTTGCTGATTTTTTATAAAATACCAACAGCTTCACATTCAATATAAGATACCAGGCTACTGTTATTACTTGCTAAGATTACATCACTTATAATAAATTCTTTAAACTGTTATTATTTTAAACAGGTATAGGTGTTGACGACATGTTTCTGCTTATGTCTTCCTGGAGTGAGGCCATTTCTAAAAAGATTTTAAGTGATAGAAAAAGTGCAGTAGCAAAACATCTTGGTGCAACTTTCGCTAGTGCCGGCATCGGTATCACGGTTACATCGCTGACAGACTTCGTGACTTTCATCATCGGGACAACTTCTAAATTTCGTAGTGTGACAAACTTCTCAATTTATACAGGTAATAATGCATTATGTCAGACATTATTTCTTCGATACAATGCGAAGTCACTAATATGTAGTGTAAGATCCTATGTTTGTATCACAGTAAACGAAAAGCTTTTCATAAAATTCTGTACGTTCCAGCTACTAATACCAAAAAAAGCAGCAATCTTTCTCCAGGATTCAGAAAAATGGACCAGACTATAATGACTAACACAAAGTATATATATAGAGAGAGAGCTAACTTTTTATCTCCCCACCTGGCTTTTATATCAAAAGCATCTTTTGCCTTTGTTTGTAACAGAACAGTAAAGTTGTTTTCTTGAAAAGTTGCAAAAAATATTCTCTTGACCCTTAAAAGCTTAAAGTAAGTCACTCAGAAAAATCTTAAAACATCAGTCGTTACTCATGTCGCTCTTTTTTTTTTTGTGCTCCCCTTATTGCTTATCTAAAAGATTTTCTTAAAGAAACAGAGATGTTCCTTGCTGTAATCAGCATAGTAGTGACGGAGTAAGGCACAGCCTTTTTTGTTTTCTTTTTACCTGAGGGAAACCAAACGATCCAATAATTTCTGTCATAATTTTTGCCTGTTTTGTAATTTTTGTTGTGTTTAGCCTTAACATTTAGTTTAGTAACTGCCTATAGTCGCCAAACTAAAATAGAAACAGGAGATAGTGAATACAGGTACCATCCACTGTGTATCAATTAGATAGTGAATGGTCTAAGTGTTGTTCTCTTACCTCGTATTGTAATCAATTATTTAATTTCATATTTCAAGCCTTGATTTGCCAATAATTGTGCAGGTGTGGCAGTACTATTCTGTTACATTTGCCAAGCATCATTCTTTGGAGGATGTCTCTCTCTACACACTCGGCGAGTGTTGTCCGAAAGGCACTTCCTGACCTGCATGAAAACAAAGAGTAGAAAAGAGCTGAAAGAAAAAGGAAAGTCATCCTGCGTAGCTGTCATCTGCGGAGGATCGGTTCCCCAGTCTCCACGCGACGATGAAAGCATCTGCGAGAAACTTCCTCGTCTGACGATACCTAAGCTGGTCATCAACTCCGTGGGCCGCGTTGTCATCATCATCGGCTTTTTGGGCTACCTTGCAGCGTCCATCTACGGGGTCATCAACCTTCCACAGGGTCTAGTCCTCTACAACCTTGTACCAAAGTCATCATACTACCATTCCTTCCTCGTCTTAAACGAGGAACATTTCCCAAGCCGCCTTCCCGTTGCTTTTGTCGTAGATGGACAGGTTGACTATTCTGGAAATGATGGCGATCAACTTCGGTTGCTCATTTCATTGGCTCAGAACTACAGTCTGATGGTTCCTAACTTCCAGCGCTGCTGGCTGACTGATTACATCACTTCCGCCAACTATTCCAACACGTCATTCGTGAATAACCTTAGAGACGTGTTTCTACCCGCCAACCCGTTGTACTACAACGACGTCATCCTCGACCCAACGAACACGTCCATCATTGCCTCGAGGTGCTACGTGGTGTCCAGGTCGATCAGAAGTCAGTATGACCTGGCCGACGTGATGACAAGGATGAGATCACTCGCTGATGACTCACCTTTACCTGTCTTTGCTTACCAGCAGGTAGTGTAGACATGCGTGTAGATATGAGTGATTATTTAGAAGTCTTTCTAATAAATGTGGAAGTTTAGAAATTTCTTGTCTCTCTTTAATTCTATTATACGAAAAACACACATAGAAAAAGACAAGCACACACAAAACACTTGCGCATAGAAATTAGGAATCAATCTTTATTTTTAAAGTTTTGACTCATTTCAGTAACTGATATTTTTTTTACTTTCGGTCATTGGGATGTTAAATACTGCGCATATTACGGGGACAAAAGTATTCGTAGTGTGTACATCAGGTGTTCAATCCTACTTTATTAATAAATATGAAAGCTGAATATCGTTGGGAGTGGAATATATCTTATGTCGACCTTTCATTTATGGTTCTTTTGTTTTCACAGTCCTTCGTTGCTCTGGAGCAGTACCTTGCCGTTTTACCAGCTACCCTTCAGATGGTGGGAGTCGCCATCGCAGTGATATTCGTCGTCTGCGTGGTTTTCCTCCTACACCCTTTCATGGTTGTCTTGGTAACCATCACTGTTGCCATGATCCTAGTGGGCATCTTCGGCTTCATGTACTACTGGGACACGCCTTTGTCGTCCATCACCATGATCCACTTAGTCATGAGCGTCGGCTTCTCCGTGGACTTCTCTGCGCATGTCTGCTCCGCCTACCTGGTGTCTGACAAAAGCACGCGCAAAGAGCGTGCGCATGACGCCATCAGTCACGCGGCCAGTGCCATTTTTAACGGCGGCGTGTCCTCGCTCCTGGGAGTCATCCTTCTGGTGTTCTCAGACTCCTACATCTTCATCTCCTTCTTCAGGATCATGGTGCTGGTCATCGGCTTTGGTATGCTGCACGCCGTCCTCTTCCTGCCAGCGGTGCTGTCGCTGATTGGTCCGCAGAACAGTCAGATCGGTGCTAGCGCCCCCATGACAGACTCAACTGGACAAAGTGATGACATTACTATGACTTCTTGCAAGAACGCACCAACTGGACATGGGAAAAGTGATAACAATGATATCACACGTTCCAAGAACGCACCAGGTGGACAAAACCCAGCTGATGTCAATTATGATACTTCTCGTGAGAACGCAGCAGGAGAAAGCGGACAAGACAAAGAGACCTATAAAAATTTAGTTCATGAATGCAAAACCATCAAAGAAGCAAATCCGTCTCTTAACTCCGCAAATGAAATTTATTTAGAGCCAATCTTAAAAACAGGTTTTAAGCAAAATAACGGACACGCTGAAAAGAAACAACTTAAACCCGAGGAATATTTGGCATATGATGGCAAAAACACTATTATTATTTCGCTGTAATAATATAAGAAAGCAGTGATATTTCTGCTTTGTCTGCACATGTTTTCCAGAATGTTGAACATAAAGCAGCACATGTCGCTAGAAGAGACTTTGTGAAAACAGGAACACAATAATAATCTATTACAGTTTTTCTTTGTTTAATCATGAGATGTGGTCTTCTACTCTATTAGTTATCGTTCTTGCATATTTTTATGAAAATTCTTATAGACTGTGATAATGATTGTTGTTTTTTACTTACAGTATATATTAAACATCTTATTTATTTTAAATTAAGGTAGCTTTTAACAGGTCAATGTCTAGTACCAAAGTAGCAGAATGTATTGCAGGACTGGTCTCCATGTGGCTGTGAGATAAACACAAATCCCTAGTCGCCAATCTCAAGTTTAAATTTGGTCTGAAATTTTGGCTTGCCAATTAAAACCAGAGGCTAAATGCTTATTTTCATTACGAGGGAGGCAGACTAGCGAAAGACATATTCTCATCCTTTCTTGTCTGAACTTAACATCAGACGATGTATTTGAAACAAGAACTGATTTTCCACAGAATGAATGTCTGATTCTTTTTTTCAAGTATTAAAACTCACCACGGAAAAGAACATTATCAAACTGTTATCGTAGCTTTACATCTTTTAATTCTAACTTTTCAGTTCTCTGTTATGCAAATTCTCGTCTATACATGACAGCATAAAGCCCACAATCACACATTTCTATATTCGAATTGCTTAACTAATGTCTAAGAACAGTCTGAGTAGAATTTCTAAATGTAGAAAAGCCAAACCGTTACAAGAGTAACTTTGAAAGCTTTCCCACACTTCATACTTCGATTAACATTTAAATCAGATGCGCTGAATAGAAAAGACAAACGCTTGTTTCATTACTTGAAAATAAAATGAAGTGGTTTCTGTTATTTCCAGATAAGGTAGTGTTTGGCAGAAACGATTAAAATGGACTGGCGTGCATCATAAAATATCATAAAGTGTAAAGGAAAAGCGCTTTACCTTTGATATTAGTATTTTTAGCATTTACATTTATTTAACAGGACATAAACTTATTATTATTTATATTAATATTATAATTAGTAGTATTTTATAATCTCAGTGTTAAATGTAATCTAAACCCCAGATACCTGGCATAGAAGCAGTTTTGCTATCTACTTCTTTAACTACTACTGAATAGAAAAAAAGAAATTATTTTCATACTTTCTGGTTTCTATAGATGTCTTTTTCAGCAAATTGGATACTTAACTATTTCTATGTAAATATAATATTGCTTCACATTTTTTTACGATCATATTGGTCGAGAAATTAAAATGTTATCAAACTAATTGTTTGCTGGTTACTTTTAATTTGATTGACTGTGATAATTGAATTGTTTGCATTTACATCGGGTCCATAATGAGATCTGCGCTCCCTAAATTTTCTTCTCCGTGATACTGCCTTTTAAAATGCAAATTATTTCGATTCTATCCATGTCAATCGTAGTCACATGATTCACAAATCTGTTAGCCCTCTAAATATAAGCACTCCCTTCTTTGTAGTGTAGTTCCATGTCCTCATATTGCCGTATAAATGTTGATCATTTAGTAGACAATTTGTTGTAAACTTTAGTGGGATGTAAAGAAGACTGGAAAGGAAATAGAAATGACAGATTTGATTATAGTCTCGAAAGTTCTGTCACAGGTTGGCACTCACCTCTCGCAGTATGACACTTTCCCCACAAAGAAATGTGGAGAACCATGACAGGATATTACAGATTTTGTTTAAACACGGTTACACAATGAAAACAAGTTTATGTAGTAAAAGTCAATAGTTTTACGACATAATGATGTCCTTATCCATAGTAAATATAGGAATATCTATGATAAACATATGTCTATCCGTTATAATTAATATTCCCCTACCATCATGTATTCATAATAAACATCGGGTGACTTGCAATAAACATGTTTACACACTCGACACGACTGTGCATTTTGTTCAATGACAATTAGTTCTCACAGCAACCCAACTCATCCATTGGATGAAGTTGGCCTTACCTGTGTTCATAGTCAAACGGAAATTCATGGTGGATAAAATAGGAAATAGTCTAGTCAGAGCTGACTCAAGGCTAAAACAGTTTCACTTCCTGGCTTGCTGTCTTTACATCTGCAGGTATGTGCTCATATAACAAATACTGTTTTTGAAAAACTTTCAAATCAACAATTTATGTATGTAAACAACTGTTATGAATATAATGCGCATTAAAACCAAGGTGTGAATGCATACATGTGTGCGAGTATGGGTCTTTTCTTGCATACTAACACCCTTACATGCAATTTGTCAACAGAAGAAAATAGTTTGCTTTTTTAATTTTCAAACTGACAAATTAGAGAAAATTTACTGATCTAGTAAAGGAGGGGAAAAGAGGTGCTTCAAATGTGAAAAAGGAAAGGGCGAGTGATCGAAATTGAGGTAAATGATGACGGAGTTCTAGTTCTAGTTTTCCGGGGATTCAAAAATTACTTGTATTACGAATGAGCAAAATATCTTACATACTGTGTCTCTTTGATATTCTGTTTAACTATTTTCCCGTCTTTTAAAAATCATGTCAAAGAAAACTGACATGTTTGATTACATGACAAATAACCTGTTCTGTCTTTTGCGCTGCGTATTTACGGTGCTTTTTGCTTGTCATACAGGAAAGAAAGAATGAAAGAAAAATCAAATAAACAACGTTTAATTACAGAATGTTCGTATCTTTAAATAATTAACTTTTACCTGTTTTGCAGGATAAAGAGACGATGATGTTCGTTGCTAAGTAAGTTTTCACATCGTAAGTTTTATATATTGTCAACCTTTTACTTGTCCATCACACATTGTTATAGGTGAAAAAAATCTGGCGTAGCTTTTCTATATTGGTCGGCTGAAGGATGTGTTCACAACTCTGGTTTTATCTGTTACCTTAAAAAGTGCTTAATGTACACCGAGTTTCTATCACTTTTACTATTAAAAACAGAGTATAAACACGAAGTTACTAGTCGTTACTAACTTGAGTTTGACAGTTGTTCTAGAGCGACTTCCTGTGCCTCACCCACCTTAGGAAGCACCTGTGAATTCACCTCTACAGAGAATCTAAGCCAAGGGGAGTCTACATCAACACAGGTACTCCCAACATGTCACAAATATTGTAACCATCTTTCTTTCTTTGTTTCTTTATTTTTTTCTCACTTTCTTATGCACTATAAGTACCAAACGCAACAGATAGATCATTCAATTTTTCCTGTAATTTCTTTCTTTCTTTATTGTATTAGATAATACACGGCTTCAGGAGGAAT
The DNA here is from genome assembly GCA_004794325.1 of Pomacea maculata. Lineage (NCBI taxonomy): Eukaryota > Metazoa > Mollusca > Gastropoda > Architaenioglossa > Ampullariidae > Pomacea > Pomacea maculata. The sequence continues at coordinate 101,008 of SRHC01003035.1, forward strand.
ACGAACCAAGACACACAGCTGGAGAGCTCGATACAAAAATTGTTTGTACTAAGTTTTGCATATCCAGAAACTTTAATGTCGATGTCACCCGCAAGTGGCATTAAAGAACAGGCGAAGCACCTTTTCGTCTTTTGCATCTCATGCTCTTAAAATGTCATAATTGACACAGTCTCTACATTTTTAGACTTTAAGCCTGTCTGCTAAACAAGGTGGAGAACTTCTGTGTCCAATTTTAAGTTCTGCAAAAGAACTAAAATAAATTTTATTTTCCGTGTAAAGATTGTTGTCAAACTTGGGAGTGAGATGTTCGAGACCTCGTTATTAGCGCCAGTTTTTTTTCTTCTGAGGCTTTCTTACCTTCTCCATTGCTCTTTATTTTCAGGCATCAAAAGGTCAATGACGACAAAGTAAAATACCAAATTCGCTAGTCAACTAGCCCACGACATCATAAACCTTACCTGACCAGCCTAATTTATGCAAAAATCTCAATTATATCATCATCATCATCATCATCATCATCATCATCATCATCATCATCATCATCATCATCATCATCATTATCATCATCAAGTTTGCTGCATAGACTTTTGAACAATAAAAAGAAAGTCTTTTTAACGTAGCTTGATTGAGTCAGATAAAATGCTCTCCATTATCATGTCCCTCCATTATAAGTGAAAAACTGTCATAAAAACAGTGTACTTGATTGACAAATTATGTGTTGCCCATGTAAAGTTTGTTCGGGTTTGAATATATCTTGTCGTTTAACTAACAGACTTTGCAAATATTGCAGGTCATCAAAGAGTCTCTAAATATCAAAGACATGGCTGCTCACAGCATATTGGAAGGCATCGGCTACTTTTATTATTATAGTGAATTGCTGGACGTGAACATTTATGTAAATGGACAGAGATTCTGTTGCCACCGCGTACTTCTGGCTTCTGTTTCAAAATTCTTTGAGAAAAATCTAGTTCCTAGTAATAAGAAGAACTATCCTATCAATGTGACCGTCAACAACAACAACGTGACCCCTCAACTGTTTCGCTCTTTACTAGAGATCCTGCACACAGGCAAAGATCCCTTAACCATGGAGTCCGTGAAAGATTATTTGAAGATGTCTGCCTATCTTCAGATCGACTTCCTAACGAAATATTGCGAACTTTTTCTTTTGAAGAATCTTACAGCTAATGTTGTCATAGATTTTTGGAATTTTGCTCAAGCCCACAGTTTTCCATATGTGGCTAAGATCTGCTACACGTGGGCTGCTGAAAACATCGACATACTACCACAGGACGAGTTGCTCAGCCTCCCCAAGTCCATGCTCCTCATTATCCTGTCCCTTCAAAAAAAGCTCAGCATGGACGACGTCTGCCAGACGATCTTATCCTGGGTGAAAAATGATCTTGACAAGAGGCAGACTTACCTGGAAGAATTGCTTCCTTTTGTTTGTTTTCCACACCTGAGTTCATCGTATGTGAGCGACTTGTCAGATGATATTTTGTATCAGCTAAACGGTATTCTACGTGGTGAGACATTTTAAAATTGTAAGATAATAGATAAACAATTAGCAGCAAATTTATCATACCAACTGTTATTAGTAACGCTCGTCAACAGTCTACAATATATACCAGAAAAAAAACCCTTCATGCCTGTGTTGTATTTCCATAATTTGAAAATATACATAAATATATTTCCAAACGAGACGTTTCGGTTTGTTTTACAGCGAACAAGGTTTAGTTGAGAACACACGAGCATTCATAGACAACAAGCTCATGTATTCAATGACATTTAATTTTAATTTATTCTGTCTAACGCAGATGGCACAAAACAAGGTTGCCAATTCTACATGAAAGGTGTGTGCGGCAGTGATGCCAACCTTCAGATGCAGATTCTGGCCCAGCAAACTGTAAAGCTACAGCTACCTGATATAGCATCCTGTTGTGTGGCTATCGGGGTAAAAACTGAAATGAATTCCTCACCACAAGGCGTTTATGCGATTTCTACCACGACTTGTTGTCCCTTAGCACCTGTACCTAAGAACCCGGGGATGCATTTTGCAAGTTGCACATGGCAAAATGCACTTTACCTCAGTGGCGGGGTAACGCAGCCCACGTTGTTTGCTGTATACAGACCAGGCGACAATAAGTGGCAAGTGTTGCCTGACCTGCCTGGCAATGGTCGGGTGAAACATGCAATGGCCGCTGTCAACTCCAGCATCTACGTCATTGGAGGAGAGCTTAATAATCGGCAGTTTCCCAACAACAGACAATCATCTTGGGTCTTGAAGTACGATTTAAAATCCTCTACGTGGCGTAATGTCTGCATCCTACCAGAAGATGTGCTTGAAGCTACAGCTGCTGTTCTCGGTCACAGGATTTACCTGTTTGGTGGGCTGAACTGTGACCTTGTACAGTGCGTAGATACACGCGGGTGCAGTGTCTACATAGCAGGTTATCTTCCCTTCAGCACGCGCACATTACGCGCAATTAGCAATGGAGGAATCATTTACGTTGTCCTGAATCCTCAGAAAATTTTGAGAATGTGGGAAAATTTTGACATGGCTGAAAAAACAGAAGAGCGCTCGGCTGCACAAAGAGATGGAAACATTTCTCAGGAATTGCCTGTGTGTGTAAGTAAAAATATTTGTAATGTAGCTTATCTGTCCTAAACTAGTACAAAGCTTTCCTCAGTCACGGTTTCTAAATGACGGAATGTTTTCCTTTTCTTCCTTCTTCGACCTGTCAGCCGCTCTTTGGTTTTCTCTCGGTAAATATTAGGGATTGGGTGATTTTGTTACCATGTGTAGATAGAATTACCATTACAAGAGTGGCATCAGAGGTGTATAAACTCTCGACTTCCTTTTCCCACATATTATCTGGCATCGGATGTTCCAGTCATAGGGCAAAATTGTTTGCAGAAATCTTGGTCAAACTTACACTATCGCGGTAGGTCGTTCGTCTGCGAGAGAAAATCATCGAGTGAACAGCCAGTCCACTTCTTCCTGTGAGCAGAATTCACGTTTTGGTTTAATTACCACAGAAAGAGACTTGAAAAGCCTCAATACGCCATTAGCCATCGCCTTTGTCACTAATTTCTCCACCTTCAAAGATAAAACTCTCTACAGTGACAAAAAAGTAGTATATTAGTATGCAGTATTGTAACGATTCGCGATTGAGACGAATCTAGTTAGATTCTTTTTTTTATTTTTAACTTTCCCTGTGGTCAGGGAAGAGCAGTCGCGCGAGCGCTGACGTGGCTCTGCGTGACGATTCTTTTGCGTCATATAGTGAATGACGTAAAATGAACTGAGCACAGTGTAACTAGGGCGACGGTAGGCAATGGAGAGCCATGTAGTACTCATGATTGGTTGAGAGAGTCTCCAAGAAAGACTGTTGGATGGTCGTCCTAGTTACCTGGTCGCTAAGGGTGCCTGATTGGTCAGGAAGAGAAAAAGAACGAGTTAACCTAGGAGATGTAACGTCTCTCGAGGCAGACGAGACCAAGCAGTTGGTGTGTACAGAGCTCCGTGGGGAGTGTACAGTGTATGGTTAACTGCCAGCAACGGATAGCCGACGTGCGTCCAGTGGAGTGTTATCGTGTGGAGTATTGCCGAGTGTGGTGAAGTAATTAATCCAAGCGGAATATAATATCTTCGCCGATACGGATTTTATCTTTTATCTTCACGAACTGCGTGAAGAAATTCAGTGGACTTCACAGTTAACTTCACGAACTGCGTGAAGAAATTCAGGGGATTAACCTGCTGGTCCAGTGATTTCGTCAGCGCCAACCGTCTGAGAAACGTTTGGAAGAGGTTGACGCTGGAGGGGGTAGCGTTATTTTATTTTGTTTCATCCTCATCTCATCGTTAGTTAATTTCATAAACATTAAATGTGTTAATCGTTGGCCGGACCTTTTTGTTGAAAAAGGTGAAAGAGTGCGGCGAGCGTGGTTTACATGCAGATGTTTACACGCGCTCGCAAACACATTCAACACACTCTTTCGTAAAACGTTACAAATTGGGGGCTCGTGCCGGGATTTTTCCCATAAATCTATTTTATTGTAACTTCCGACCAACGCCACATTTACTGTTTACCATTTTCATCTTTTATTTGCTCATTCTTTTGGTGCAGTTAGCACATAGCAGCGTAGCTCGGGAAGCGTAGCAGCGTCAACCTCTGATTCTTCTAAAAGTTGTCTCCGGATATAAACAAACATGCCAAGGAGTGGCAGATCTCGAGACAACGTCGACGAGGAAGAATTAGACTCCACGTTCGCTCGGGCAAAGGCCGAAGGGGAAGCTCTCGGTCTCAAAGGTGTCGAGCTTGCGAATTATATTAAGGAACAGCGCCAAGCTGAAGCAGAGGCGGAACAGCGCCGACTACAAGCAGAGGCGGAACAGCGCCGACTACAAGCAGAGGCAGAGTCGGAACAGCGCCGACTACAAGCAGAGGCGGAACAGCGCCGACTACAAGCAGAGGCTGAGTCGGAACAGCGCCGACTACAAGCAGAGGCGGAACAACGCCGACTACAAGCAGAGGCTGAGTCGGAACAGCGCCGACTACAAGCAGAGGCGGAAGAGCGCCGGTCCCAGGCTGAGGCGGAGGAGCGACAGGCGGAAAGAGACTTTGAGCTGCAGAGGCTGCGCATCCAAATGCAAGGCGATACAAATGAAAATGCAGCGAACCCGTCACGCTCTAGTTCCTTCCATCAGCATGAGATAAGAATCAAGCTCCCATATTTCGAAGATAGCGACGACCTAGAAGTCTACCTTCGGAAATTTGAAAGATCTGCAAAAGTGCAGGGGTGGCCTGAAGACCAGTGGGCGCCACGGTTAGGAGCGCTGTTGAAAGGCAAGGCCGGCGAAGTATATAGTCGGCTAGACGATGATGATGCCAATGACTATGTTATCCTAAAGAAGGCCTTGCTCAACAGATTTCGTCTGACAGCAGACGAGTACCGGAAAAGATTCAGAGACGCCAGGAAAGTACTGGACGAAACCACACAAGAACACCTAGCCAAAATTGATATGTGGCTGTCCAGGTGGCAAAAGCTAGCAGGGAGGAAAAGTACTTACGAAGAAATAAGAGACATGTTCCTGCTAGAAAAATTTATCGCTGGTCTTCCACTAGACCAAGCGAGGTTCATCATGGAACGCGAACCAGCCACAGCGCAAGAAGCGTTAAAACATGCGCTAGTGTTTGAATCCGCGAAACAGGCAACCTGCAATGATCGAGAGAGGTCGAAGAAATTCGAACCCAATCACAATGATGGGGCATCTGAAGGGAAGTCACAGGAAGAAACAAAGTCTACAACAAACAGCAAAGCTAGATCGGGGCCGACAAGAGAAGTCCAACACTACAAAGAGGGGGCTAAGAAGATAAGCTGCTTCATATGTGGTGGTGACCATCTCGCTAGAAACTGCACGCACAGGCATCAGGCAGCGGCTGCAGTGGTTCAGGACCTTCCCCACGCGCACAAGAGGTGCGATCATAAGTCGTTGTGTACGACTCATCGTGAAATACCTGCAAGTACCTGCAGGCAGACATATCAGTCAGCGGTTGCGTTAATTCGAGACTTTCCCTACACGCACAAGAAGGGCGATTGTAAAACGTTGTGAGCGACTTGCTGTAAAATACCGCTCTCGCTAGAGTGTGAAGTGGTTATCGAAGGGAAAAAGATGTCTGCACAGAGAGACACTGCTGCTTCAATTACGATTGTGCAGTCAGACTTAGTGCCTGAACGGTGCAAAACAGGAAAGACTGTCCAAATGACTTTAGCCTCGTCGTCACAAGAGTGCAATCTCCCAATTGCAATTGTGCATATGGACACTCCATATTTCAACGGACCCACTGAGGTAGCGCTCATGGCAGATCCAATCCATAAGGTGTTGATTGGGAACTACCGCATAGAGGCTGATGGGACAGTGAGTGCAATCCCAGTGTATCCAGTTAGGAGAGTTAGTGCGACAACGCAGACAAGGTCTCACGGGAGAAAGACTGACGAACCATCGACGCCATCACAGATACTGTTTGGTAACATAACTGTACAAGAACTGGGACGAGCTCAGCGGGTGGACCCCACCCTTGCTCGTATACGCAAACTGGCCGCAAGTCATAGCACCAGGCAGGGAAACGAAAATCAAGCGACAAAGCCTGAAGCCACCTACCGGTGGAGGCAAGGTATACTATACAGAGTTCACAGCAAAGAAGGGAAGGCAGTACACCAGGTCGTGGTGCCTAGGGCATACAGACAAGAGGTGCTGCGGTGGGCGCACGACACACCCATGGCTGGGCACCATGGAGTCAGAAGGACTAAATACAAAGTGGCAAACGACTTCTCCTGGCCGGGAATCTTCGCCGACGCGAGCAGGTATTGCAAGGCGTGCGACATCTGTCGGAGGTCGTCACCCCGCAACAGTGTCTTCTCCCGAGTTGTGGTGGATAAAGGACATACGCCGTCTCTTACAGAAGAGATTAACAGTGGGAACTTAGAATCAGTTTGCCCAGGAAGCGCAAACAGTGATTTGGAACCCACCAAGTCGTCTAACTCGGTAGAGGGTCAAGAGGAATCAGGTGGAGCAGAGACACCTGAGAGGAAGACAGGAAAAGGAGACAGAAAGAAAGATGAGGAGAAGATGGATACTGAAGAAGACAAGAAGGAAAGAGGTGTAAAGGTTGCTAAAGGAGTGAATAAGAAGTAAAGACTTTGGGCAAACAGAAATCATAGCACCTATGAACATAAAATCGACAAGCAGAGTGCTTTGCCAGGGAATCAGAACTTCCAGAATGTCTTCAAACCCAAGATGAAAGCCGGACAGCTTTAGGAATGGAAGATGGAAGTCATAAACAGTAGTGTTAACGTAGTTGTCGTTTATTTGAATCGCTCATCATTGTTTTTAGCCAAAATTGAGAATTTTGGCCTTAAGGGGGGGGGGGGCCTGTGTAACGATTCGCGATTGAGTCGAATCTAGTTAGATTCATTTTTATTTTTAACTTTCCCTGTGGTCAGGGAAGAGCAGTCGCGCGAGCGCTGACGTGGCTCTGCGTGACGATTCTTTTGCGTCATATAGTGAATGACGTAAATGAACTGAGCACAGCGTAACTAGGGCGACGGTAGGCAATGGAGAGCCATGTAGTACTCATGATTGGTTGAGAGAGTCTCCAAGAAAGACTGTTGGATGGTCGTCCTAGTTACCTGGTCGCTAAGGGTGCCTGATTGGTCAGGAAGAGAAAAAGAACGAGTTAACCTAGGAGATGTAACGTCTCTCGAGGCAGACGAGACCAAGCAGTTGGTGTGTACAGAGCTCCGTGGGGAGTGTACAGTATATGGTTAACTGCCAGCAACGGATAGCCGACGTGCGTCCAGTGGAGTGTTATCGTGTGGAGTATTGCCCAGTGTGGTACAGTAATCAATCCAAGCGGAATATAATATCTTCGCCGATACGGATTTTATCTTTTATCTTCACGAACTGCGTGAAGAAATTCAGGGGATTAACCTGCTGGTCCAGTGATTTCGTCAGCGCCAACCGTCTGAGAAACGTTTGGAAGAGGTTGACGCTGGAGGGGGTAGCGTTATTTTATTTTGTTTCATCCTCATCTCATCGTTAGTTAATTTCATAAACATTAAATGTGTTAATCGTTGGCCGGACCTTTTTGTTGAAAAAGGTGAAAGAGTGCGGCGAGCGTGGTTTACATGCAGATGTTTACACGCGCTCGCAAACACATTCAACACACTCTTTCGTAAAACGTTACAAGTATGTTAAAAGTAAAGGTTATAGCGTCCAAAAATAAGAGATCTTGTTTAACTCAGTATTTCATGCATTCATGCAGGACCACGGGATGTTTAGTTATTGTACAGCAAAACCATGGAACTCTCTCCCTTTCCATATCCGCAACTTACCTGCTATTGAACAGTTGCTCTAAAACACACCTCTTCTGTAAACATGACTAATCACAACTTTTTTCATAATTCTAATCCTTTTTCACACCCTTCATTTTGCAATATCATGTTCCACTCAGCTCTTGTTCTTGTTATTTGGTTCCTCTTTGTGTTTTCTGTATTGATTTTATTCTTTGTTTAGTACGGTTGTTTATTCTTTGAGAGTTTATATGTTATTTGTTTGTTTTTCTGTCCCTCGTATGTTGTCCATGTTTCATTCTTGTTCTTAAGCGCTAAGAGCATGCTCCTTAGGAGTAAATGTATGTGCTTTACAAATTTTGCATTTTATTATTATGGTATTATTTTTTATTATTTTCATTATCAACATTAAGCATCATGAAACGTCATCATCATTACTATCAACAATGATGCGAGTGGATTTTCACTGATGAATTTTATTTGTTTCAGGAAACAGTTTCATTTGTTCAAATCAAAACGGTGAGTACGTGACCTCATATGTTCCTTGCTATAATGATTACTATGATTATTATGCTTATGATTATGCTTATGAATAAGCTTATGTTTACGATGCTGCTGCTGCTGCTGCTGCTGATGATGATGATGATGATGATGATGATGATGATGATGATGATGGTGATGATGATGATTATTATTATTATTTGTTATCAGCAAGCAGTCGTCGGATATGTTTCTGAGAAATGCTACTTTTCTGCTTGCCTGCTCGATGGTGTGATAACTGTGGTTAGTGGAACAACTGACCAGGGTAAGCTACGCAGTACTATCGAAAGCATCGATATTGAAACTGGTGATCCCTGCTGCGAACCCATTGACCTCAATGGTCTGGTCGCTTGTGATCTTCATGTTCTGAATGTACCGCAAGTACATCTCATGGAAGGCAAGTTTATCAACAACTGTACCATTAAGAACAACCCATTTTTGTGTATGCAGCTTAAGCTATAAAAAGAAGCATGAAGCAGTGTGTTTTAAGGTATTCTCAAGACTGTAATAAGACTGGGGTGACGGTCAAAACGTTTACAAATTATATTTAGTCACGATTGAAATGCACGAGAGCAATAATGATTATTTCGTTTCCACATAAACAGACACGAAAATAGACGAGATTCAAACTGCTCCTATTCTTTACGACATTCTCAGCAGTTTTATTTTGCCTTTACAATCCTTTTAACTGCCAGATAGCTATTTTCATCTTAAGTACAGTCTAATACCACGTTTGAATCGGAGTTAATAATATTTAGAATTAAAGACGAATACTAGTGTTAAGGTCTTTAGAACTATTTTTTGAAAATGAAATCAAGAAAGAGAGAAAGAATTTTGTTAAAATACATGCATGTGCTGTATATCAGCTGCATATCAATATGCATATCATCATTACATAATTATATTTGTATTGAATCAATCTGTGTCACTAATAGTAGGATACGTAACTCTGACAGTTCCAGGAGAAAATCAAGAAAGCTCAGAGTCTTCAGACAATACTTCCCCATCGCCACCTGTCCTCTTGAACTCTGCCACAGGTATGACAAGCAGAAAGCATCAGTCATTTTAGTCTCATTATAAACCAGTTTAAACAGCATTTACTTATTTAAGATATTACATTTGTCATGGGGATATAATAATTGCTGGAATATAACAATAACCCCATCCAGATTCACAGCTGCTAAAATATTTAATATATTTCAGAAATTATAATATTTGAGAAAAATTGCCAATGTGCACTGATGTTGGAAGGTGGGGTGGGATTCTTGTTTCAGCACACGATGGCACTGTGACACAGCCACAGGAAATGTGAACATTTTATAGAGCAATGCAAATGGTTTGCTGGTAAAAAATGAAATCAGTACAGGAATTAAACCTGGCTGAACAAATAGAGAAAAGGAGAATGATTGATGTCTGACCAATGGATGTTATAAAAAAGGATGACACAAGACAAAGATGCGGGAAAGCAAACGCTTCGATTCGGACGTTATAGAATTAGATAACAATAACAAATAAATTTAAAGGCAGTCTTGATGAAGACTGATGTGTAATTATGTGCACTGACTCAGTTGTTGTTATTACAGACAATCGTGTTATGTGGTCAGATAGACTAACCCTCGACCGTTATGATGATATCACTATGTCCGATTTCATTATCTCAACTATAAATTGAACTAAATGGATGTTATACCTTTTCAAATATTTTTTGCTGCTGAAAACAGCTTACTGTGATAAAGCTATTGTTTGTTTTCATGACACATACTCTGTATTTTTGTTTATTATTTGTACTCAACATTTGTAATGGTAGTTGTCTAGGTTTATCCATTTTTGTCTTTTAAAAAACAGGAAATATTGGGTATTTTTTATTATTCGCATGAAATGTATCAATTAGTTTGCTTTTAATCAGTCTCACTTTGCAATGAGCTTTTAGTATGGGTGCATTTGCAAGTTCTCATTCCACGGGTTCACGTTTACATTCCTATTTTGATAAATATGTATGATTATCATTAGTTACATATTTTCATAGACGCTTAAAATATTCATTAATGAAAGCTTAGTGTGCTTATATGTCTATAAACTCCTTGCGCATCCAGGAGAGTTCTAAAGAGTTGTAGCGAGGAAATTTGCGCCAAAGTGCAGCTAGGAACTCAAGCATGCAGGCAAGGTACAGTAGCTACTCCCGTGCAAAATGGTTCTACTAAAATAAAGAACAAAGAGCAATGTAAAGTTTAAAAACTTGTTAAAATGAACGGACTGATTATTTCTCATAATCTCTCTATTCCTGCTGTCTCTCTTTCTCTGGTACTCGTCAGTAAAGGAAAGAGAGGTGAAGAGATTTACTGTCAGTTTAAAAAATGCCGTGCAACTTTATATTTTATATTTTCTATGTTGATTGTATCAATGTTGCTCGGGGACAGATGTCAGACCGAAAAAACTATTTCTAACTTCGCCATTTTATTCCAACTACTCTCCCACAAAAAAATCAGATCTGCGCCATCTCACATGTAGCTATATAATTTGAGAGTTCCCAAATTTTTTAAAAATAAAAGAAAGTATATTAATGTGTGTTGTTCTATAGTTTAAAATTATTTTGGAAAGAAGAGCATAAAATGTGTGTGGGTTGTTCTACAAATAACGGGGTAGGGTGACCTTTTAATGCCCGAACCTCCCTAATACCGCTGTGAAAGCTCGCAATTAATAATACTTGAGCTTCCCTCTAACTCCTGTTTCCCTACCCACGTATCTACCCACTCTTCAACCCCCTTTTCATCGAGGACGACCAGCAAGGGCCAGAAGCGGATCTAGTTTTACACAAAACACAATTCAGATACGAAGGCGGCATTAAGGGGCGAGTGGGGTCGACATGTGTCACATCCTGCTTCGTGCCGCTAAGGTTTATGGGACTTTGCTCGCCCCCACAGACAACACTGAAAAATATTCTTATACACGAAAAGGTCGTTCTCTTGTAAGTTCTACTAACAGTCACATAAAGACACTCCTTTGCGTGTTGCAGCTTGACTTCATTAAAGTCGAACCCAGGCTGACGAGATACGGCGTGCTTTGTCACGTGGTCTGACTTTTTGTTACAATAGTGTTTCTGGTAAAGACGTGCAGTGATGAGAGAACGAAAGGGCTTGTAAAATATTGTGCTCAGTCTACCTTTATTTATTTATAAGATGTACAGTATGGATAGTTTAATAATTTTAGGGTGGGACTGCTTAGTCTCAGTGACGTTTGTGTATTTTAAATGGTGAATAGCCTGAGATCGCTTTTTTCTTAGTTTTGTCAATTTATCAAATTTTTAAATAGTAGTACTTTTGTCGACTTTCTTTGTTAGTAAATACAATTCTTGAAAGTTCATCAATATATATATAACTAAAGCTGTAAACATGTAAAACAATTTTTTCCACTACAGGCTCTTTTTCTTGACGAGTCCTTTATAGCATCAGATTTTTTTTTAACATCTGGATAATCATCATTATAGTTGTAGCGGGATATCAGCGGAGATACATCATTTAACAGTGTGATCCAGTCTGACTTCTTATCAAACATGTTTTTTTTCCAACATAATAACTAAGCAGCCAGCTATTGTTGTTTGCTTATTATTATCCCAGACTGCTTTGCATGGTGGTTATTGTTGCGTCTGAAGGGGAGGTATCAGTTATCTTCTCCTATACTAACCCCTGAATACTTCCCGCTTCTACAGATGACCTATAAGGACAAACTAAATTAGCTAATTAAACACTAAGCACAACTCATTGATAGCATGAAGGAAGTGCATTAAATGGCGACACAGTATCACATCCTGGTCCATGACAGGATTTATGGAGGTTTTGGTACCTAGAGATGACAAGTGATATAAGGCCTCTACAGACCATCCTGTAACTTTTGGTTAACAGCCACTTAAGCATAAGTACTTGTTAAAGCTATAACATCATTTTATAACCCTTTAATTTCTGACCTATTACACTTGCATGGATTTGACATTATAGTTCAGTGTTACAGGGACGGGTACGTTAACACCCTTATTTAGCCAGTGGTCTGAGCTGAAATAAATTACATGATCCTAGACCAGGGGTTTCAAACTCATATTAGCATGTGGGCCGCAGTGGAAAGTAACAGCCAGTCAGCGGGCCGCACCACGAAAAGAAAATGTTTTTTCATTAAATTTTACGAACACTACTGTCACTGTAGTTAAATGTAAAATAAAATTTTTATGATTATTAATTACATTTAGTGTAGTTTATTACATGCACAGGCAGTTTAGTTTATTAAAATAAGTTGACGTTGTCTCTGTCACTAATAAAAAAGCAGAAACTGTAGTTCCTATAAAAAACACCAAGCACAACATACATATACACCGCGAACGTGACCGCGGGCCGCACAAAAATGTTTCACGGGCCGCATACGGCCCGCGGGCCGCGTGTTTGAGACCCCTGTCCTAGACTGAATAAAGAGTGAGCTCTAAAACTTTCTTTTTTTTTTTTTTTTCTCTAATTTTGTTTGTGAAGAGGGTTGAGCTGTCTACAGGCCAAGATAAGGCGCTATGCAAGAAAACACTTAGTATTATTTATTATCGTTAAATCTCTCCTCGCCTGCCATTATTTCATTTTATCCTCAATATCTAAAGGTGGGCCAAGCACGAGGTTGTGCCAAGCACCTAGATAACTGAGTGGGACATCCGTAATGACATCGAGAAGAAAAGGAAAATCAGAAGAGAGATGAGAGTGGTTGTATATTTTGCGACTATTGCCATGTGATCAGACGAGCTTACTGTAGCAGACATCTCGACCTCGCCACCAGGAGACTTGTTCGCCTACTTGAACTGTGTTTATGAGGTCATTGTGTTTGTTCTTTATGGAAAAGTCAACATAGAGATATGGTTGTGCCTTCCTCATGTATCAGACATTGAAAGTCTGTGTCTAGGCTTTTCCTCTCTCGCACGTTTTCAATATTTCCTTCACAACTAGGAAGTATTGTGCCCAAAATCTGTGTGGACTATCCAACTGAAATGTAATAAACAAAAAAATTAACGCTTACACAATTCAAATACAGCAACATTTATAAGTAACGACTGAACTATTAATTTATATAAAAAAGTATAGCTAAACAACTTAGACTTTGAATATAATAAAAATATATTTCTAATTCATCTTGAACATAAAAGAGGCGATATTTTACACAATATTTTTTAATTGATTTGGCTAAAGATACCATTTTGTGTTTTTTTTATATATTACCAGTGTAAACCGCCTTTTTAGTTACTGCTTTTGGTTGAGAAGTTTCACCGATACCCAGGTAAAGACTTATCACCACCATAAACCGTGAAACAATAGTCACACTCGTAAAAATCACGTTGACCAGCCTTAGATTTTTTAAACCAATCCAATTCCCTCGCCCACAATCGCTCTGAAGAAATTTCCAGAAACGGATGTAATGTTAAGCTAAACAGAACTCAGCTGCAAGGGGGACATTAATGAGTGTGCATGGCCTGAACGATACCACATCCTGCTTTGTGTCAAGATTTATGGGGTGTTTCTCGCACCCGGAGGTTCCCACCGAAGCGTAATTTTGCACACGCTTGAAATGAAACTTCTAAAATTTCACATGATTAACAGTCACTTGAAGAAACACTTGAACCTCTCCTAGCACGAACATAGCAGTTGTAAGCATGCTAACTAGATACAGGTTGTCTAGACACGTGGTGAATCCTGTTTGCCGTTTCTGGCAAAGCATTGGGAAAAAAATTGCTTTCACTCTACTTGCAGTTACAAAAAGCACAGTTCGAGATGTCTTTTTGTTACCTAATAATTTAATTAACTAAGTTTTTTTTTCGGGGTAGGGTTTGTTAAGTTGGAGAGACGTTTGTGTATTTTATGTGAGGGGAAAGACATCTATAATCTGGATTAAATCATTTTGCTGTATTTGACAAGGAAGGATACTAATTTCGAATTTGATTTGTCAGTGACAGAACGCAGACAATGATAAAAGATACGGAGGTGGACATTTCCAAGATGAGGGCATTTCCATCCACTACAATAAATTAGTAGTCCCGTTTACAGTTATCTACAGAAATAATAAACCAGAGCAACTGGTAACCTGATCAAAGACGTGTTCAGGAAATAAAACAGTCGTATCCTGGTTTCGCAGAAAGGTAATTTCTTGTCTGTGCTGGATGTCAACTTTATAGAGAGCATTGTTTTAAGCATGCATGATAGGAATGATAACAACAAATGTTCCAAAACTGCAGATTGTCCTTGACATCTTTTTAGTAAGGTGTAATCACCTGATTGTGTGTTTAACATCCCCACAGTTGTCTTCTAGTCGGCTTAAAGGAAGCCGAAATATTTTGCTGGGCTGAAGGGCGACTCTAGGTATTATACGTAGGCATTTATCAGCTCAAAGTTTTTGTTTCTTTGTTTATTGGTCCACCTCAGACAGGATGTACATAATAAGTCTACTTGGACATACAGCTTGTTTAATGTGTTTAGAAAGATAATATCAGAACGAACTCTGGTTTCAGCAAATGGCCACATCAGGGATATATCCATCCAGACATTTATAAGGGGTGGAAAGAGTTAACTGGGATCAAGCATCAAATGCAAATAATGAACCCAATATCTGCTGACAAAATAAGAAATTTTTAACTGATATATCACGCAACTGCCCTTATTTTTAACGATAATTCATGGCTAAGGCGACATAACAAAGAACAAAATATATATATATATATCAAACAAGAATTAAATGTTATCTGTAATAATATCAAAGTTAGGAAATTCAACGAAATTTGTTTATTTGAAGATAAAAATCATCGTGATTGTCATAAAGAAAAACACCAGAGGCAAAAGCAAAAAATCCAAAAAGGCGATTGCGTGGTGCTGGAGCAGTAATACGAATACTAATCATGTAAAGTGTAAAATAATCAATGAATCATAGTGCTGACTAGCTCGAGAGTAAACAACCATCCTAGAAGTAAATCAGACGCACAGGGTCAAGCAGAGCTACTGTCCAACAGATGAACAACACATTACAACTTCTCGGTCTCTGCTCTTCGTCCCCCATAATTTAAGAGAGGACTCGGATGTCCGTCATGTGGCGGTGACTTTACATTCGTGTCGCAATGGCTCTGCTCTGGTTGTGAGCCCCGGAAGGATGGAAAACAATGCAATAAAATGCACCACGTGACAGCCACACACACACACTTGTCGCGTGACGAACTAAACAAGTCAATAAATGTGCCTAGAGACATTGTAAAATTTGCAGTTAAAAAAAACTCCGTATTTGTATGTGATAAGTCATGAAATACGCTTAAATCAAGCTACTGATAACTAATAAGTATTTCAGTAGTATCTAAACATGTTCTAATAAATACAAGACATTGAATATAAGCCTAATCAATTAAATACGCATACCTTTATTACATTTATTATATGTTGTCATTACTCTTGTACCCTGAAAAATCATAAATTGAATAGCATTTGGGGAATTTTAATATACAACTAATTATATTGAACTACTACTATAGAGTATGTACTGGTATACGATACTAGTATGACTATTAGTAAATTATACTACTACTTATAAAGCTGCATAGACTATAAAATACACAGTTTCTAATAGCTAAAACTAAACTTTTGTGCACGTTCTTTATTATCTTTTTTATTAATATGTTATTTTAATGATACAAGTTATTACCTCTGAAAGAGTTGTCTAACGACGATACTTTATAGAAACATTCTAAATAATAGAATCAAGCCCCCCAACATGATCACGTGACATCGGAAGGTGGAGTAAAGGGTATACACGACTATCTACATAAGACTATGAAATAATAACTTCTGGTGTGTGTGTGTGGTGATGGTGGGGGGTGTTTAGAAATGATTCTTTTACAATATTTCTTAGATTTGTAACCGCAGTAGGGTCTGAGTCTGTAACCCCGGGGATAAATAAATGATTATATAAGGGAGAAAACACCGGAATCTTAGCGATTGTTCCAATGGGGATTACTTCCCTTCAAAGGCTGAACAAGTCAACCAATCAGATATTTTGCTGTTTGAAAGTAGGCGAAGTTATAGTTGATCAAGCGCCATGTTGATGTTCGTTACCAGTTACTCAATTTGACGTGTATATGTACTCACACAACAGAAAACGAGAGGAGAACAGTAAGTACTATTTAAATTCTAGTGTATATTCTAATAATAAAATATATGCTTGTTTGCTACTTAACTTTTGTATATATTGTGTAAATAATTTTTTTCCTAATTTCTGACTGTTGACCTACTTCCTAATTTGTAAATTTTCTATCCCATACAGTTACTATATTTTATTTAATTTTACTACGATAAAACAGAACCTATGGTTCTTAAAATTAACACCATGCAAATGTTTTCAAATTGTTAAAATGGAGTGTCATAGTATTTTTTTTTTTTTTTTTTGTATGTTAATAGATACACATTTTTAAAAACACCAGTTTCCTTCGCTGTCAGTCGCCTCTCCGTCAGGCTTGACTAGCAGCCGCTCGCGCTCCACGAAGCGTAGCGAATGAGTGTCGGCGCGTGATTCAGATTTGACCCACCCTGCGCAGTGGCGTATGGGCCTGTTGTACTTATATTTACTGCCTAGGGGTAGCATCTGAGAACACATTGCTCTGTGCTTGTCATGAATACATAAGGGAGGCCAGTACTGCTACCTTTAGGAGTTCTTACACTATAGATTACTTCCCTTCAACAGCTGAAGAAAAAAAAAAAAGTCAACCTACCGGGTATTTTGTTATGTTTAAATGTAGGCAAATTTTCTAGGATCAAGCGCCAAGTTTTAAAACTACCCTTCCCCTTTCTATGTCCATCACCTATCCACCATTCAATCCTTTAAACGAGCACTGAAAACACACCTCTTCCGTAAACACTAGTCCTAACACCACTCCCTCTAACACCAGCCTCTGGCCTAAGCAATAATTTGTCTCTAACATTTTATTTTATTTTTAAGTATCCAAATTTTAGTAGAGAGCAGTTAGTTTCCATTTTCACGCAGGTCATGTCAGAAAAATCTGTAACAGAGCATTTCACTTGTTCCAAATCTCAACTGTCTGATTATCCACCAGTAAGTCAGACGTACATCAACTTTCATCATCTGGCAAAAAACAAGGTGAAGGTCCTTGTCCACATCAATGAGTCATCATCATCAATACAGTTTGACAGTGTTGTATGTTCCTATAGGTGAAGGTCATAAATATACAGTGATTTTTATCTGTTTTTTGAGACCAATATCCATTCTTATGTTCTTTTCTTTTAAGTAAGCGGTTTCAGCACGCCTTTTATGGTGGGGAAAGTGATATATATATATAAATATAAATACATATAAGTAACATTATGATGTACAATTAAATGTATAGGGTTCCTATAATGTCATTTAAGCAGCTTGTTTGTTTTCTTACATTCATCTGAATGGTCTATTTAAAAATTCCAATCACAGCTACGTGGAAATCGAAACCGAAAGTTAATTTGTTTTCATTTCTCAGTACTAAGTCTAAGTGCAAGAGCTGCACAGACATTTTGTTACAAAGCCCCGCTGATGTTGATATATGATACTCTGTCTTCACTGACTCCTTGCTATTTTTTACAGTTGGTGACAGCTTCCGATCTCTTGAGCTATTCAAGGTAAGTTGTGTTTTGTAACTGACTAAATCTTTGTAGCGTGAACTTGATAAACACACTTAATGGCATTGATTTTTCAATACAAGCGAATCTGTTTTGGATCTTAGCAATTCACTAGACTAAGGTACTGAATGCATTTAAAAGTAACTGCTAGCAGGGTGCTATCTCTCTTGAGCAGGCATGTAGCCGTAATATATATTTCAGCAAAGTCATGAGCAAAAGATTCATTTACACTAAAAATGTCTTATCTTCTTCGTATTCTACTGCTAACATTAAAGCTTAATTTGCTTTAATGATATGAATTGTCTTTACACACAGGCAGTGTTTTACTCAGTGTGAACCTTCTACACCTCTAACATGACCAGTGCAACTCTAGCAAACAGGGCCTTTACCAATATTTGTCTCGGTCTTGGCCAGCAAGTGGATGAAGAAGATTTTTGTGACCTCATTGTGGTGGTTGGGCAGAAAGAGTTTCCTTGCCACAGAGCGGTGCTGGCTTCTGTGTCCTCATTCTTCAAGACCTCACTAAAGTCGTGTTGGAAAGAATCCTCTAGCGGACGAGTTGACATCACCCATGAAGATGTTTCTCCGGAGTCATTCGGATTTTTGATGGATATCATTTACAAGGGACAGAATGTTGTTAGAAATGAAACCGCAAAGGATATTCTCAAAATGTCTGTTTATCTGCAGATTAGATTTTTGGAAGTATACTGTATAGAATTTATTAAAGAAAAGCTTGAACCGGAGAAATGCTTGGGAATGTGGATGTTTGCCCAGAAGTACGATTTAGAGACGCTTGAGAAGGAATCGTTCAAGATGGCTGTTGATCAAATATCCGTTGTCACTCAGAGGGACGAGGTACTGACTCTACCCTTACCCAAGCTTCTCGTTCTCTTGTCGGAGCAACAGAAGCTCAGTATGGACGACATCTGTAGGACCATCCTACGTTGGGTGGAGGCGGATCAGGATACAAGGCAGATTTACTTGTCAGAGCTACTCACGTTTGTCTGCTTCCCTCTTCTAAGCTCAGTTTATTTGTGCGAGCTTTTCACTTATCACAGCCATCCGTTCAAAGAAATACTTTTTGGTAAGTAAATAAGTATGGCAACCTTTATTCCTTAAATAGCAGTTCCACAGCATTCATTTCATAAAAATAAATTACAGATACCCAAAATATCTGTTAATCATTAATACAGATTTGCCTATTGAAAAGGTGGTTTGATGCGTAAAATAGAATTATGAATTAAGTTTTGTCTGTCATCTATTTCTAATTAAATAATTAATGTTAGCATTGACCTTTCCTATTGTATGATTTAGAAACGTTAAAGAAGTTCACAGTTATGGCGTTTAACTTTATTTAACGCAATCTTTGTTTTAATTCAGAACGTGCATTTATGTAAGAAAATTTTAGAAAATCATCATTTGGACAATTTAGGTCCTCTTTCTTTTTTATTATCTTTTTTTCTATTTAGAAAAAATTAGGGAGGGTCTGACTTACCACTTACATAGTGACGTCAGTGTAAAGCAAAAGATTCTGGCACGACAGTCGGTGTCTCTCAACTTAAAAGAAGTCAAGACCCGCGTCGTTATGTTGGGAGGCTACACAGAAGTCGAGAAACCCACTAGAGACACTTACGCTTTCGATTTAAAGAAGAATGCTATGAAGATGTACATTTTAGCATCTCTGCCAGAAGACATTGGACTCGACTTTGCAAGCTGCACGTGCAACAACGCGATTTATGTTAGCGGCGGTTCCCAAATGAGAAACTTCTTCGCCGTTTATAAAGCAGAAGACAACGAGTGGGAGGTGCTGCCCTCTCTACCAGATGATGGACGAGAAAAGCATGCAATGGCTGCTGTCAATTCCAATATCTATGTTCTTGGTGGCCTTATGAAAACCTCAACTGGTGAGAAAACAATTTCATTCAATGTACTGCAGTTTAAAACAAGAACCAAAGATTGGAGCATCTTCTGTCAACTGCCTCTAGCTGTCCAGCAATCTGCTGCGACAGTTTTGGGTCATCGGATTTACCTATTTGGTGGGATAAATACTACAGGAGACGGTACAGATATAGTACAGTGCGTGGACACACTTAGTGGCTGCGTCTATCAAACCGGAAAACTTCCTTCACCCACTTACGGGGCGCGTGCACTGAGCAATGGAGGACGTATTTACGTCGTCAGACCTGAAGGGGATGTGTTGTCCATGACAGAGAGCTTCGCTTTGGCTGAACGCATTGAAGAATTAATTTCTGAGGTAAAGAACCAAATTGATGACCACTGGTCAGACGTAAGCATATTTTTTGCGACCATCAGTCAACTTCTTTGTAAGCGCAGCTAACACATTCGTACAAATACACACCAGCACTCAAAGGTGCTTATGTAGTAGACAGCAGCATATGAACATATACTCTAAATGTATCATAGTAATCACATGCACAAATGAACTGGATGATGAGACATAATTTCTTTATTGATGTTAGTGCACCCCACCTGGATGCTAGGCTTATCTAATTTGGATTATTTTTTTTTCTTATTATTATTTCTTCACTCTTTTGACTGTAAATAAGTATAATAGAGTTTTAACCTTTTGGTAGCTTTGATATCGAGAAAAACAAATAGATACAGAGGAGAGGAGAAAAGATACAAAGAGATCGCGAGAGAGGGAAAAAAATTATGTGCACCTCTCCCGATCACTTTGTTAATTTTTCCTTTTAGCAATGGACTCACGAAAGAATCTCTATTATTTTACATTCTTTCTTTTCACCTTTTTTAAATCATTTTATCGCCCGAAACTGATACATCATTTCAGGAATATACACATTTATTCTTTTACTATCTAAAATTTTGCATCTGTCTTTGCTTTACGTGTCATTAGCCGATCCAATTAACAGTCAGCTTTAAGGAGTTGGCCAAGCTCACAAAGGGACGTCACTTCGGCGCCTACCTGAATGCAGGGGAGATAATTGTGTGTGGTGGAGAGACAGAGGACCGACAGCTGCTGGACAGATTTGAATCCATTTCATTGGCAGATGGCAATACATCGACAAAATCTTTGATTTTCGTTACGGGGGCAGCAAAGTTTGGTCTCCATTTATTAAACATTCCACAGGCGTTCTTAAAAGAAGGTGAAAACATCTAGTTATCTTATGCTTTTACCATTGTGCGTGTTTCTATATAGAATTCGGTCCAAAATATCCACAAACATGAACAAATACATCAATTACATTTTTATGCAGCAGCTTGAAACATTACTGTACAGAGCATGGGGTCAGCGTTTGTTCGCCATGAAGGTCAATAAATACCCGAGGTTTTTAATTGACATTTAACCCTAATTAATAATCTAATGCCATCTATTAGGCATGCATTTCGAAATAGCAATAGGTTATTTAGTTTGATTTTGAAATAAATATGCCATCGATCGTTCTTTCAGCTCAACCCTTCATTGGTTAAAAAAAACCTGCACTCTTAAAAAAAACGACAATTAATGAGGAATGGTTCATTATATGTTTATGAAAAACATCCTCGAAATAAAACCTCATTCAATTAATAAGCTCAAAATTACTCGTGTGCACTGTGATGAAAATATACAGACTGGCAAATCTGTTTCGATATAAATATCTCTCACTTTCTCTCTTTCCTTTATGTGTCTCAACTATTGTATCAACTGGAGTATTTATATAATAAATGAGTATACTCCATCATGGCTGGATGTTAAAAATAACTTGTGCTACACCCTTGTCCTAATGCTGAAAACTTGAAGCAATAAGCAATACCAGCGTCTTTCTATCCCCTAGCCATGGGTTTCGACTTTCACTCACATCTGACATCCATTGCATAATAGACTTTCTTATTTTTCTTTGGTTCATCATAATACTTTTTGTGTACATTCATATATATTTCTAATTATGTATTTTTATTAATAACACAGAAACAGCCGTGATACAGCCATTTCGTGTTGGGGACAAAGTGATACATCATGAGTATAATAAGTACGGTTCTAAAACTCGTTCCGAAATTGGCTCCATCACAGGTATGTCATAGGAATATAAACTTTCACTAATAATATTTAATAATCAAAAGCTTATCTTTACACTCACGTTCTATATATAAAATTAAACAGAAAGAATGCTGAGATGTATGATTTTTTTTTCTTTTAAAGTAGACGCGATGGGTCTAGAAAGTTCTGAGAACAAATCCAAAACTCAAAAGGTTAATATAGTCTGTTTATCAAAGATTTACAAAGCTGACAATTTTTTATTTATTTCAGAAATTGACTATGACTCTATGACAGCCAAGGTGGAGTTGCCAAACTGTATCTGCAAGTATAATATTACTGACCTGCAGCATGCTTCCTGATCATCTGAACAACTGGATTTATTGCTGCTGCGTCATCTACTATTCTCAGAGAACCTGGTAATCTACTTCCGCTGCTGGTATTTCTTCTCTTACTAAACTCAAAGAAAGACTCACTGGTGCGTCTTCGGGTGCTCACCAGTCTACTGCAAATATTTTGGTTCACCGGATTTTTTTTTTATGGCGGGAAAGATACCGAAGTAGGCAATATAGATCTGACTTATTGCATGGACACCGCATGTGTTTTCTGCAGTTAATTTTATTCTTCGTTTAGTACTGTTGTTTATTCTTTTATAGTTAATATGTTATTTGTTTGTTTTCCTGTCCCTTGTATGCTGTCCTTGTTTCGTCTTGTTCTTAAGCGCTAAGAGCATGCTCCTTGGGATGGTGAGTATACGCTGTACAAATTTTGCATTTATTATTATTATTTACACTGTTTGTAGTACTAATGCCTAGACGCTTCGCATTATAGTGACGTCATGAACAATCATGTCACGACTTGAGTAGACTGTAGGAGAAAATGAAGAGTTATTTTCCCTGACTTAAGACAGACAACAATTCACATGTCTAGAGGCAAAACTTCTATTGACTTGAAGTCTGCAACGATGGAATAATGGAGAAAAGATGAATCTGGGCCAACCGTACACTTGTACTGTTACTTTTACATCTTGGCATGGAGTAGCATTTATCTAAGCTCATTAATACAAATTCTTTCATTAGTACATGTTCAGGTATTGACAAAATGCGTGAAGCTTTCCTTACTATTTGTTGATCAAAGAAAGAAGCTAAATCCCTCTGATTCCAACTATCTTATAACAGATGTGGACAATGTTGTTTGGACTATTCCTGTCATGGACAGACGGACTGCAGAACCAGCATACAAACGAAAAAGATAAAAGACTTTCAATAAACCCCTGGTAGAAACGGCCTAAGATTGATTGACTAACTGAAAAACTACTTAGCTTGCACAGAAGTTACATTCTTTGTTGGCGACATTTAACAATGTATTTTGTGTTTAAATTCCATTTGAGCTGGCAATCAAAAACAGTTCCCATGTACCTGAAGAGTGAACAGTTTCAACAGACTATGTATCACACTGGGAGCAGCAATACCATCTTTGAGTTTCATGAAGTCCTACTGGTAATCGCTTTCCTACATGTGAACAATCTTAAACCCGTTTAACATGTTATATATGTAGTGTTAGAAGTGGGTACTTGTTTGAGTATGTGCATACAACCAAAAAAAAAAAAAAAACCAAGGTTCATAAGAAAACTTTTCAACGCTTGTAAGATCCGAAAGAACGATATCTCTTATCTCTCTTAGCCAAAGAAGAATGTTTATAAGGACGCGCACACATTTTTGAAGGCGATAATGATAACATAGTCCTAGTAAGGAAAGACAACACACATTAATAATTCTGATAGTGATAATAAGATAAACCTCATCTGTATACACTAGTAGTCGTATAGTTACAGCATCTGTATAAAAAAAAACAGCAAGCCAAACTTACTTTAAGAAACTCAGTGTATAGAGCTTAAAAAATTAAGTAAATAAATAAAATAAAACCAGCTAGTTACCATTAATGAATATAACAAGTACTAATTTTAACACATGAATTAGTCATTCGTCCTGTCTATACAGTGTCTTGTAATGTCGGACATCAGTGTTTCCTGTCATTTTTGTGTAAAATATTTGCCATAAATTTACATCAAAGCATTTGTAAACATTATCGTGTAACTGATTATCAAAGACCGTGTATATTAAAACTGATTTTAATTTGCTGTAATAATCAAAACAATAAAATGTCAGACTCCTTGAAGATTTTGTGAAAGTGAATTCTTTTTCTCGTTCATATTTGTCATGGTGTCATCCGTGCGGTAATGCTTGTGTTTCTTTGATGT
This sequence comes from Pomacea maculata, assembly GCA_004794325.1. Taxonomy (NCBI): domain Eukaryota; kingdom Metazoa; phylum Mollusca; class Gastropoda; order Architaenioglossa; family Ampullariidae; genus Pomacea; species Pomacea maculata. The sequence goes on from SRHC01003035.1 coordinate 125,315, forward strand.
ATGGTTAACTGTTGATTGTTTTCTTTCTTACATGAATTGCCATCGTGTCCACGCGCGAAATTCCTTCTAGGTTTTTAATAATCATCACATCTTCGTCGTCACTATTATGAATAATGTCCTACAAAGTTAGAAAATTAATAAGATCGTTTTCACGTTTACATGAGTGCCAGATAAAAATTCTTTAAGCGCATGGCTAAGTACTGAGTTGAGATGATATGAAGTACATACTTCAGCCTCTCTGGATAGTAATACCACATCCTCAAGCTAGAGTTCCAGGCAACCTAACAGGATGTGAAGTGTGGCAGACTGATAAGAGCACAAAGCGCAGACAGCTTTCAGTCCAGCTATCCTTTGTGTACTCCAAACTTTCCGAAACCACAAAGGCGGTGATAAATTAAGACGAAGATCATTGCCAGGCAGTCCTTGAATCCTTGTTATCTTTATCGTTCCCATGAATCACTCAGGGGGGTCCGTCGGTGGAAGCGAACCGAAGCGTTGGTCTGGTGACACTGGTGACCCAGTTGCTGTCAGGGGTTACTGATTCTATTGCTACTCTTTGTTTGCTTGTTCTCAAGTGGTTACCACTTGTATTAATTCCCTTTCTTTGTTATCTCGTACTTAAGTGGTTAGTGTTTCCATTAATCCTCTGCTGTGGGCAAAGCCTGACATGAATACCGAGATGTGACACTCACACGAACTCGGACACTTACAGGTAAAGCCTGCCTCGTCTTGTTTGTATATATCATGCTGCTACTGTAGTACCGAGATAGCACTGAACAAATACACTGCTGCTTTACAGAAGGTCTACTACAGTCCAACACCATTCCGAATACATACATTTTATGGAAATTATTAGTTTCTGTCTGGTCTTTCTTTACAAGAATCAACATACAAGCACAGAAAGAGGTTTAATTCATTACACAATTAAGTTTTATGGACACACCAAACTAATAGGTAAACAAGCTACCCCACTGTCTGTACCTTGCACTCTGACTACATAATCGTATGTATAATTGCATGGTGTAGAGTCTTTCAATGCGTGGTAATCTTTGACCTCGAGAACAGTTCGTCTTTTCGAGCACAGTCCAGTCAGTAAGAAATCTTGCTCTAGAGTAGGGCTTTAAATCCACAGGGCTCCTGTATGCTGATCATATAAGCATTGTTTTGCGATCTTGTCACGAAGTAGCTGCACCTCAAAAGCGTGTGTTCTTCCTGCAGACACCTCACTGTGTTTATTTACATTTCATTGGTGAGAGGAAGACGCAGTAACTATAGCTAAGAAGGTAAGCACTAGAAATACCAACAGTAAATTATTGGCCCTATATTCATACTTTTTTCTTATAACGTGCTTCATTGTAAAAAATTAGGAGCAGTGTTAAAAGAATTTTTAGGAGTGCATGTCCCCGGTCTTGTCAGAACTTTCTTCTTTTTTTTAAAATCAAAGAATTAACTAACCAGACATTAACTTCACGAATAATCTGTTGTTTATCTCCCCGGGACAACGAGATACCCTCACTTCATGAACAACTTCATGAACTTCTAATTTTCTGACTTTCCTTTAATTCATCTTTTCTTCATCTGTTTCTGAAATATCGCTCGTGTGATAAAAGTTTTGTCTTATATATTGTTCCTATGTCTTAAAGCCTCGTTCCACGTTTCTGCGTTTATTGTAAAACTTCATGGCATCCGGGAAGTTGCGGGATGCGGTGTTTGCCCACACATTCCACGGCCTGGGTCAGCTTCGTGAAGAAGGTCAGTTCTGTGACTTGCATGTGACTGTAAGAGACCAAGACTTCTATTGCCATCGCGTGGTCGTCGCCTCCGTGTCTCAGTTCTTCAAGTCTCGCCTGGCATCAACCCCCGAGGAAGGTTTTACTGCGCATGTGCAAGTGGACCACGAGGACGTTTCTCCACAGCTCTTCAGCTCTCTCCTGGACTTTGTGTACAAAGGCAAGGACTTCGTCACCCAGAACACGGCTAAAGATGTTCTGAAGATGTCTGCTTACTTTCAGATGGATTTCCTCACGAACCATTGCGAAGAGTTTATTTTAAGAAATCTTCGTCCTAAAGTGTGTTTAGGAGTCTGGCAGTTTGCACAAAAATACAAACTTCATCGCCTCGCTAGCAAAGCCTACAAGATGGCCGTGGACAGCATTGACAGAGTGTCTCACGATGAGTTGCTAACTCTGCCCAAGTCCATGCTCCTCATCCTACTCTCTCTGCAAAGGAAACTCAGCATGGACAACACCTGTAAGCTCATCACAGACTGGGTGGCGGCCAATCAGGATAAAAGAGCTGTTCACCTGACAGAGTTTCTTCCCTTCATCTCTTTCCCACATCTCAGTTCCTCCTATTTAAGCGAGCTTATGATAAGCCAGAGTAATCAAATGAGAAATGTCTTCTTTGGTGAGCAATTTAATATTATAATTAACCTTCTTTTTAAGTTAACCTTTCGTACAGAGAGTTTAACTTTTTGCAAAGGTGTTATGCTTCAAAGTTTATTCACTAAAGTAATTTATGAAAATATTTTATACAAAATTAGGATTAAGTGATGTTAGGATAATGGGGATACCAAAAGAGCCATGCAACCTGCTTGTGTGATTTTAAAATAGTATGTCTAAATATCGACGTACATAGCATACACTTCACTTGGTAATGTATGCACTTTGGCACAAAAATTGTATACACCAAACAAACTGCAGGTTATGTTTATTTAGAGAGAGTCAGCGAAGGTGTGACCTTTCACCTGAAAAGTATCAGAGGAAGAGACAGCAACATTCAGCAGCAAATCCTGGCCCAGCAATCCGTGAAGGTCAACTTGCCCGAGATCCAGTCACGTGCTGTTCTTCTCGGGGGAGTAACAAGGACCGGCCATTCCCTCCAGAGGATTCTCGCTTTTGGACTGCAGGACACTATCCTGACACATCGCGACTTGGAGGCCATTCCAGAAGCTACAGGACCGCACTTTGCAAGCTGCACGTGGAGAAACGAAGTCTACCTCAGTGGCGGCACTTTGATGCCAAAGTTCTTTGCTGTATACAAACCACGTGACAATCAGTGGCAAGTCCTGCCTGACCTGCCTGGCGAGGGTCTGGAGAAACATGCAATGGCCGCCGTCAACTCGTGCATCTACGTTTTGGGGGGAATGGAGAAGAGGACGACGGGAGAAAAGAGGACATCACCACAGGTTTCAATGTACAATGTAAGTACCGGCACGTGGAGTGACGTATGCCAACTGTCGACCGGCGTCCGTGAAGCTTCTGCTGCAGTCATTGGTCACAGAGTGTACGTCTTCGGCGGGACGGACTCAAGGGAAGAGAACACAGACTTGGTCCAGTGCGTGGACACGCTGACTGGCCGTGGGTACGTTGCTGGCAGACTTCCCTCCGCCACGTGCGGGTCACGTGCCCTCAGCAATGGCGGCATCATTTACGTCGTGCTCACCACGGGAGAAGTGCTGCAGATGTGGGAAGATTTCGACATGGCAGAACAAGCAGAACAGCTTTTAGCTACAGGGAGAGACATCGGCACAGAAGATCAGGTAAGTCTATTCAAGTTCTTTATAAGTATAACAGTTTTTTTTACAACATCTACTTTCTTTCAGCAGTTGACAATCTTTCAGTATCAACACGTTAATTTAAAGATTTGTTTGTACATAATGACGTATCCAGATAATTATTGTTAATTCTGTCTCTTGACAACACACATCATTGTTCTAAAAAAAATTCGTACAGTCTTTATTTTCTTGTGCAATCAGTAGTAATACTTTTTCATCAAACACACTCCACGCTATGACATCTGTAGAATATTTTCTTTAATATTCCTTCAACCAACCTAAATAATTAATAAAGCAGCAAGGAAGCTGTTAAAGTGTAGAAATATATTTACCGTATGTCTGTGCAGAATTATTTATAAAAGAGTTTTTATGCTTGTTTACATCCATATCATTGTGTTTCTTTGAAATCTCAGTCGACAGTTTCATTCAAACAAGTTGCTCAGGTCTCAGCTCGCTATCAGTTCGGTGCGTGCCTGCATGAAGGAGAGATCATTCTATGCGGTGGTCACACTGACACAGGCGATCCGCTGTCTTCTGTAGAAAGAATCAACATCACCACCGGCCACATCATCAGCAGACGAACCACCCTGACCGCGGGGGCCACGAACTTTGACCTCCACGTTTTAAACGTGCCGCAAATACGTCTCACTAAAAGTAATTGCGTTTGGAACTCTTGTCCTCCTCCTGTTCTTTTTCATCTTTCATCTTCTACGTTTTCAAGATGAATGCAAAAAAAAATATATATATATATACTTAGCATCATTTTTTTTTCTCCCACAGTTCGAAACCCCTTCAAGGTTGAAGCACTTTCCTTACTAAACAAACCAATGAATAAATCTCATTTTACTGCTCAGTGAGTGCATGCGTGCTCTCATGCATCTTTCTGTGTATCTGTGTGTAGTAAAAACCAGAAGGCATTCTTTCAAAAATGGGGACAGAGTGAGACTTCGGTCAGATGCACTTCAAACGGTCAGAAATAAAGCTAATGATAATATCATCGTCCCTCAGCAGATAACAGAGTCGACTGGTGACGGCGTAATACTAAGTGAGATTTTTCATTTATTAACAAATCATTTATTTATATTTACTCATATATGGATATATATTTTTCAGGGGTTAAGTGACTTATAACAGTAACTGTGTTTGATTTCCGTCTCTATGAGAAAGGTTGTTTTATGTATGTTTAGATATGTTATATTTGACACTGGTACTTATATTGGGTTATGAAAAACGTGTAAATACTGTTTTAGGATTGTTTGGGAGTTCAGAGGTCATTGTGGATTTTCCTAACCTCAAGGGATGGAGATGCCGTGCAGATGCACTGGAGCCTTGTCTAGCGGTGGGTTACAAATGCGATACAAAATAAAATTTGTAAGAAAAAATAAGAGACAAAAGAGACATTGATCTAAGAATTATTGACGGCAAGAGTTACTTTATTAATAATCAAACTGGTATACACTATGCAGATACCTACATATGTGTCTGTATGTATAATGTATTGTATGTCTGCATGTATGTCTAGGCACGTCTAGATAATGGTTGTATTACGGTTTCTTCATCGTCTACACAGTAATAAAAACATTTAACCAGAAATTTTGTTATTTAATGTCAATCGGAAGCATAGCTGCTGTAGTATGTTCCGTCCTTTGTTATAGTTGCATGAAAGTAATTATTATCTGAATATCGCTGAAGAAATAAATGTCTTCTTGTTTTCAGGCTACAAATAGAAAGCATCGCAATCAGTAAAGTCGTTAAGATTGTCAGCAGAAAGAATGGTTTGAGTGAAGGACAACCCTCAAATCATCTTGGTCTGGTGAGTGTCAGGTGTGTTTCCACCATCAGCAGGAAGCGTGACCACTGCGTGGTTAATCACGCATGCTGCAGTTGATGAGCTTGACCACGCCATCCGTAAAAGTATGGGGCGAAATCCACGGTGATCATTGTGGCTTCGATAGCTGGAACAAAACATTGTCTTAGTCACAGTCAACACAAACAAGTGATGTAAACTCTTACGTTCTCGGTTAGTCTCGAGCATTTAAGTTTAAAAGTTCCTCTTCAGCAGATTTTATGCTTGTGAAACTGAGTATAATACAACTATATATACATACGAGATTTTTCGCTTTTTTCTTTTTGTCTCAGTACATTGTAAGTCACAAATGTGCATTGTTAAAATGCTTAGGGAAACTATAAACAATTGTAATCATACCAGTAATTACACCAGTTCCTTGAGGCTGTCCACTATGTTGCAGGAAAGAACTTTGGCGTATGCGTCTTTGATTTTCTTCTCGGTCCAAAATCACTTTGTCACCGACTCGAAATGGCTGTACTACACTTGTTTCTGTGAGAAATCCAAAATTAAGACACAATGAGACATTTCTACTTTTATATAAGGGTTCTGTATAGGAAACATTTATATTTTAGGGTTCTCAAACTACTGACTATCTTTTTCTCTCTTTATCTCACATACACAAGGGCGTATTAAGACATTCCGTCAGTTTAAAACAAATATTTATAATCTGTTTTATTTGAATCTTCGCAATCTCTACAGAACTTGTCTCATTCATCTTCTCAACAACTAAGCGGAATAAGAACTGGATGTGAGTAAATATATAGCTACCTTCATTTAAATAAATTACTGGAATATTTATCTCGTGGAGATCAAACTTCGCTGCCTTCGTTATGAGAGTCAAGGATTTGTTGGAAATGTCCCCACCTTCCAGTGGAATCTTTACAAAGCTGTCTAATATTTCTCCACTCTCACTCTCTCCGCCACACACAGTGATCTCCCCTGACCGCAGGCAAGCACTGAAGTGACGTCGTCCAGGGAACTTGCCGACCTCCCTGAAGCTGACTGTTGACCCGCTTGTCTAAGATAACATAAAACAACAAAGAAATATGATCGCAAGTGATCAACGTAAAAAAGGAGCAACTTTAAATGTAGGTATATCACTGGCAAGAAACATGAGCAGGATACAAAAAGCCTACCCTCTAAACACAGAAAGTAAACAAATTCAAACTTACGTATGACGACTGATCCTTTCCCTTTTCTTTCTCTTCCGACATCCTTTTTTCTATTTGTTCCGCCAAAGGAAAGCTCTCCCACATACACAAGACATCCCCTTTCGGTCTCACGACGTAAATACGTCCTCCATTGCTAAGTGCACGCGCACCGCACGTGGGTGACGGAAGTTTGCCGGCCTTATAGGCGCAGCTGCTCAAGGTGTCCACACACTGCACCAAACTTGAATTACTTCCCTTTGAATCTATCCCGCCGAACAGGTAAATCCGGTGACCTAGAACAGCGGCGGTAGCTTCCTGAACACCTGAAGGCAGCTGACAGAAGACGCTCCATTCCCTCGAGCTGGTGTTGTACCTCATGACACTGAATGAAATCGTATTCTTACCATCAGAGTCTTTTTTAAATCCACCAAGAACATAAATATTGCAACTGATAGCAGCCATTGCATGCTTTTCTCTTCCGTCATCTGGTAGAGAGGGCAGCATTTCCCACTCGTTGTCGCCTGGTTTATAGACAGCAAAGAAGGTGGGCAGCTGGGATCCACCGCTGACGTAAACCTCGTTGTACCACTTGCAGCTGGCAAAGTCCAGTCCAATATCCTCTGGCATGGGGGCTAGACTGTAACGCTTCATGAATCGGTTATTTAAGTCGAAAACGTAAGTGTCTCTGATAGACTTGCTGACCTCAGTGTAACCACCAAACATAACGACACGGGGCTGGACTTCCGGTAAGTTGAGCAAAACTGGCTGCCGAGCTAAAATCTTCCTCCGGAGTGTCACATCTTGGGTTTGTTGGCCTTTTATGTTATAATTCAAGCCTTCGTGGACATTTTCTGCAACATGTTTCAAACTATAGAAAATCTGAAAAGTAAAATAAGTAAAGAAATAGAAAAGCCTGCGAGGAAAGGAAAATTAAAACCTAAGCAAGAAGCAGGGTTAGTAGAAGTCAATGTGCAGATGGCAGCATTTGTCCAGGATGATAGTTCAAGCGTGTACAGTCATGCCCAGTCAAAAGTAGGTCACAGTTTAACTAAAAAGACGAATTTATCTCCCGAATACACACTAATGATATCATTCACCTCTTGAATGCAATCATTATCAGACCTTAATGGAGTAGTTGGGTGCTATTCGATGCACGAAAAGAGGTAAACAGACGTAAGGATAGTTCATGAGTTCATACACTTTGTCAAGGCCTCAGCCAATTTGGAGAGCTGGCAACAGAAGCTATTTTATATGTCAAAAACAAAAGAGGTTTAGTCACCTTGTTTTTAAACATAGTATCTTGCACAGAGCATTATTTTCATTAGAATTTTTGTAACCTTACTAGTCATTTAATTTTATTAGTCTTGATCAAGTCAGACAACTATGACGGTGCTTGAAAAGCATTGGACAGACAATCCATCCGTACTTTCCAACAAAATATTGTTTACTTGTAGCATACTAACCAAAAAGGATTTTGCTGAAGGGATGGTTCAGATAAGTAACCAGATCACACAGATAACCCAGGCTTAATTGTGGGAAACACACAAATGGTAGTAATTCCAGCAATTGAGTCCTCCTTGCTTCTTGATCCGCTTCCACCCACCGCAGGATGGTCTTACAGACGTCGTCCATGCTGAGCTTCTTCTGCTCCGACAAAATAATTAAAAGCATGGACTTAGGTAAGGTCAGCAACTCTTCTTGCTGAGACACACTGGAAATCTGATCAACAGCCATTTTGAAAGATTTTTCGGCCAATGTGTCGAGATCGTACTTTTGGGCGAACTGCCAAGTTTCCAAGCAAAATTCAGGTTTAAGATTCGTTTGAAGGTACTCACTGCAATAATCTTGCAAAAAGTCAATCTGTAAATAGACAGACATTTTGAGAAGATCTTTTGCCGTTTCATAGTTAGCCACGTCTTCTCCTCTGTAGAAGATATCCATCAGATATCCAAAGGACTCCGGAGAAACATCCTCGTGGGTGATCTCAACTCGTCTACTGGAAGCTTCTCGCCAACACGGCTTCAGCGACGTCCTGAAGAACTCGGACACAGAGGCCAGGACTGCTCGATGACACGAGAATCCAGTCTCTCCAACCACTACAGTGACATCACAAAAATCTTCCTGATCGAGTTGCTGACCAAGTCCCCGACAAATTGTGGCAAAAGCCCTGTGCGCAAGGGTGGTAGTGGCCATGGTTCAGATTTCCAATGACTTCCCTAAAAGAAAAAAATATAACAGTCTTTAACGTAGGTCAAAGGAAAAACTCTCATATTTTTAACATAAATTCTTGCCATGTTCTAAATGGAGACATTTTTATGCAGATACCACACTACTTCATTTCTTTACTCCAAAGGTCATATATTCTTTACTCTGTGCAATCGACGTGTCCACTGATTTCTTTTCCAGCTATAAAACAAAGAACAGGGAATAATTTTCTTTCATGCTTTAACTTTAGAAATTGAACTCCTCTACGTATCATAAATAAAATGGTACAACAGTAACAAAATAAATGACGACTGACCTTCAAGAGTTCAACAAACCAGAATGTGAAGCTCAGTTGCAACGCTTGTGCAGCAAGGATTTGGTGGGACAGATTAGCTCGATGACAAATCATGTGCAGCAAAGTGATAATAGAAGGATAAAAATAGCTTTGTTATCTACTAAAACGGGGTGACCTTGTTTGACAAGATAACAAAAACAGGCTGCAAAAGATAAAATAACATAATGTTGATACTTTATATACAACCTTCATACAGATCACGAGAAATCGTTACACACACACGCACTGATGAAGCGAGCACGTGAGTATACTTCATGTCAGTCCAAAACAGAGCAAAAACACATCACGTGCGTTTACACAAGTAAGCAATAGACGTTCATTTAATGGCAATACCAAGTACACATTTTTTTTTTATTTCAGTAACTTTATTATTTCTTGTTGCGGCCTTATGCTCTTCGAGGAGCAACAATGAATAAAGACTTTTACTGCGAGATATTAATTTCCTAAACTTAAGAAAACGTATTTATTTAGGACTACATATTTATAATTTATGACTAAAAATCTATTAAAAATAGTGTCTTCCAATGTCACAAACAATACCAACTGTCGATGGCAATTGGGATACTCTTGGGATACTGTTCACGCATAGGTTTACCTGCACAGTGTCTAAAGGGCGCATTAGCTAACCAATTGAACAAGATTTTTTCTACTGTATTTTAAACGTGTTGATATAATCTGACACAGTCATTAACCGTGCTAATAAAATGTTAATCTGTCTTCAACTGTTTTGATAGAATATTAAACTGCTTCCGGACACTAACCGTGCTAATAGAATGTGAGAGCGTCATCGAGAGATAGAGAGACAATCAAAAATACAAGCAAAAAAAGTGATAGAATAGTAAATATTAGCTTCAGTTAGTTCTTTTTTTCACTGCTGTGATTAGCAGAAAATTGCCCCATTGACCATTTCATTGATGAACCTTGCACCAAGATCTGCATTGCACTTGGGTCAAGATTTAAAGCTTATATATAATTTAAATATTAATTACATTGACATCTTTGTCATCAATAAATTAAGACATCATTAACCCAGGAAATTTTACTTACAAATTCAATATAGCACCCGTTTGGATGCATTATTTAGTGGTTAGGGTTAGGGTTATGCAAATTCAAATATATATATATAATTATACCCACATGCATTCACATTCACCTCCGCTTCACATGTCATCTGAACGACACTTAAAACTATTCACTCAGCAATGATGTATTTAACTTTAATTAGTTTTTTTGTACAAACATGTATACCAGTTGCCCCAATGACAACAAACAATAATTAACAAGAAAGACTGTTATTTTATTCAAAAAAGTACAAGCAGTCCACTACCAAAGATTACAATGTGGTTCATCGGGTGCATCTATGTATTGTGGAGGTCAGGGTTTTGGAGATGATACTTGTGATTGTATGAATTTTTGAACGAAACAGGCGTGCGTATTTCATGTTTTGCTAGCTGCCAGAATGACTGTGATGTTAGTGGTGATAATTACATGTATGAGAAAATGTAGTTGTAGTTACGACCAAAAATGCACATCAAAACAAAAAACTGCTGAAATATCCTTAGCGAGACGAAAAGACAGAGTATATAATTCCCCAAGCCAGGTGAAAGAAGGGATGAGGAAAAGATTTTTTAAAAGTGCGGTATTTATCAATGTTCCCAAAATCCCAGAAATTGTGAAAATAAATTCAATTTCCATGAAATAATGAACAACATACGTAAATACAGAACAAAAATACAAAAAACAGTTCAACCAATGCGGTCATTCCCCGTCCTTTGACCTCTTTTTCTACCCACGAAAAAGAACAAACCACTGACTATTGAAACTTTATGTCACGAAAACTCCATCTTAAAAACGAACATTAGGCAGGTCTGCTAAAAGAAAATAAGAACAATGATTAAAAAAAAGTTGAGTAAATGAAACCGAGAAACAGTGTGACACTAAATTTCTCATCTTTGAGCTCAGAACTCAATTGTCTGATGTTGGTCCCATCGATGTACTTCCAGCCCTGTGAATTGGCTGCGACCTGAGACTTTTCATCCAAATCGTCTCACTAATCGACGAATATCCAAGAAATGGAGAGAGAATTTTATAAATGTCGACAACAAAAGGCTTGCCTGAAAAATAAAATATTGTCTGTAAAATGGATTGCCTTGTTCCTATCACTCTATTCCAGTCCCTTGTGTAGCACTGGTTTACAAACTCATTTACTAAATTTCACTTTCTATGCACTATCGTCTATAAAAGACTAGTAAAAAAAATTTCGTACTGACTCTTAATTTCTACACTTGAATCACATTTCATAGCAACATAGCTTCCTTTAACGTGTAAGACATTTCACATTAACAGACTTTTGTATTCCTAAGTATATGAAATCATCCACCACATCTCTCACAACTTATCTTTACCAAAACATACCAGTTGTATATTCAGACATTCAGTCGGACACGAATCACTCTCAGAAAATAAAAATTGTGTTTCTGGACCTATTGTCCAAGTCATCATCCAAAGTCAGCAAAACCTGAACAAACAAAAAATACTAAATAATATTTAAATTGTACTATGGAAAAAAATGTTATTAACACATCTCCGTTAAACTAGGTTACTGACATCACATAAAAAAATTCCTCTCAACATGTGAGTTGTCATATTTATAATTTGGTTAGTGCGATTAAAGTTCAAAAATGAAAATAATTTAAAACCATCAGTAGCATGCATTGCTTAGATAATGAGCTCTCTTTCCATGCTTCCCACATGTTAAAAATGGAGTGAAATGGCAGACTGCTATACCACTGGATACACACAATACAAAGATAGCAGAACTAGCAAAACTATCATTGCCGTGTGCGGACGTTTCACCGACGGACGTTTCGGAGTCGGACGTTTTTGCCGACCGGCGTTTCGCCTCATTTATGTCAGAGAGAGAGAGAGCTTACTTACTTGTCAAAGAATGAAAGTAACTACTAGATTACACAATAATTCTTTATTTCAAACAAATTTTACACACAGACTTCACAGACAGTTCAATTTGATTGTCACAGATTATGCGCAACAGCTTTGAGATACATTGATACAATGGCGAGAGAAATGTGTGAGCTAACGGTTGACATGAGGAGGGATAGTGAGAGAGAGTTCACTGATACATTGATACAATGGCGAGAGAAATGTGTGAGCTAACGGTTCACATGAGGAGGGATAGTGAGAGAGAGTTCACTGATACATTGATACAATGGCGAGAGAAATGTGTGAGCTAAGGGGCGTCACACACTTTACTTCGGCTAAAGGTCCGCGTGAAATGCCGAAATGAAGTGCCCCGCGCCGAAACGTCCGGCTGCGAAACGTCCGTCGGCGAAACGTCCGTGTACCATCATTGCCAGTATTAAAATATCTATGTTCGCACACTCCTCACCATGTATGAAAAGAAGATAGCACCAGCAGACAGGAAATGCCAGACATCATGATAATCATAGAAGTCCAGCACCATACATGGCATATTTATCGTCCGGGACTCTTCTGGTGACAGCTGAAATCATACTACACGTTTGTAAAATGTTAGTTGGAAAAAAGCACTAAGAAAGAGGAAGAATAAAGACAAAAAGAAGGAAGAATAAAAATTGGCCGCGTCCAAACTTTGAGACATTTTAAATTTAATGGCATGTAGTAACTTAAAAAATCGTCCACAACTGAGGTCTAGACTATGCTGGATTTGTCAGGGACCACTTAGGTAATTAAATGGGGCTCGTGTACCAGCAAACAATCCAAGCGTAATCAAACGCCCATCGGTGTTAATAACGTTCAGAGAGCGGCATCGGTTGTTAGAGCTGTACAAATAGAAATCGAAAATTTATAAAAGATAAATAGAAGAATATAACAGTCGAGAAGGGAGTGAATACAAAACTATTATAATATTGTGTTTTGTAGCGGCATCGCTAGGGTTGTCAAGCAAAGCAACGGTCGACACAGGGTCGTGACCTTTACCCTGGCGAGCAAACAATAGAGGTCATGGGGTGGACAACGTCACAATTATTCCCCCAAGGTCTACAGCGCGGTATAGAGGAGTGAATTTGGATTCATAGAATTTTTCGTGACAGACTTCTGTGGCCGAGTGTTGTTCAAGGGGCTGTTGTCTTCCTCTTGTATGCGCAAGGTTTAGGTAAACGTTGTTGGGTTCGTATGATTGTCCAGTGGTGTATGTGTTTTTGCATAAAAGTACAAAGTATTAGGGAATAAAGACATTGCAAGGCTCATCTCGGCACATAGCCATCTTGGTCAATGGTCGACACATCTTTAGCGTCCCTCAATACCCCAATAATATATCAAACTATTACAAATAATGGAAGAAGGAACCAAGTGTTGATGATATACCTCCCAGGAAGACAATATGGAAACAAAATAGGAGATAGCCACACCCCACATGATAATAGCAGCCAGAGTGAAAAAGGTGCATCTGTTGAGCAGTCTACAAAAACAGGAGCGTATGTCATCACAACAAGTACAGGTGCGTATGTTGATTCTTCCATCACAACAGCCCTAAGACAGAACAAAGAAAGTCACAAAAATATGCATATAAGGAATGGATCCAGACACATATAGCACCACACACACTTCACTCGCAAATAGCATGTCTTGTTATAAAAACAAGTGACAAATCCTAATGTTATGTGTGAACTAAAACAAATTTGACTATGTCACAAATGGTAACATAAACTCTTTATTTATTTAATTATGGACTTGCATACACTAAACTTTGGGAAAAACATGTGCAAAGAGCAACGATTCACAGCAAATTTGGCATATAACTAGAGTGTCATATGAAGGATGTTTAACATTAATTACAAACCTTCAGAACGATATGCAGTAGAAGGTAGCACAAGAGGTTCACAAGTAAGATGATTAGTAAATAGGTCGCAAAGTCAGGTTTTCGCTTTCCGGCACCATACGCTGCACTAAGAAAGAAACGAAACTCATCAGCATGAAAAATGTTTAACCTACAACCAATATATATCATGTGGTAAATTGCCCAACATTAAAGTCTACACTAAAATTTGCTATACTATGACAGCCAGTTAGAAAGGTATCGCGCACAAGTTTTTAAGGGAACTTATGGAAGGTGGTCAGAAGAGCCAAGGTAGAAAGCGACTGCCTCAACGAATGTGGAAACTTTGTATGAGACGAAAAGATAACGTAGATAATTATCACCTCCCTCGGCCAGACTCAAGAGATCGTCGCGGTGGTTGCGTCTGACTATCAATATGTAACCGCTGGATGACTTTTTTTTCAATTAACCAGGACTTGAGGCAAAACCTCGGGAGAAAAGAACGCTTTGGTTAGCGACAGCTAACCGTTAGTACTGCCAGCTGTCTTGTATAAATTCAAAGACTACACAACCAGAACTTGGACATGATTTTTTATTGACACCACTGCAATGACGCGTCGCAAAAGTTAGTATACAGTAGTTGAGTGTACCTGTACGTGTACGTGTACACTTAAAAGGGTATGGTTACAAACCAGTAAGTATTATGTTAAATTGGGAAATGCATGCTTCAATAATGGAAACATTATCGAATAAGTTTGTCAGAGAAGTGTAAAAATATAAGAATTAAATTGAGAAGTGAAAGAACCATCTATCTTAGCCCACAAACGAAGTTACTGCTCCCCACGCAATTAGCTTCCTCAAAGGCAGAGAAAAAACCCAAGACGATATTGTTTACATCATGTCCACATAAGCTGTCCCTTCTCACTGATTGCAAACTATAAAACAAGGTTACACTGGGCAATCAGCAAAACTGTTAGCACTTTTTTTGTTACTATCAAAGTAATATTTTTTCTTTAGCCAGAGAGCATGTCAACACGGTTATGTTCATTAAAGCTGTTTTTAATATATAGTTATAATTTAACTATTTCGTTGTAGCTGATTGGAGATTGAAATGATTAAAAATGTCAGTTTCTATCATTTCATTCCCACTGAAAAGTTCTCTTGTCTTTCCTTAAGCTAAACTGGTTCTCCTAGTTTGCTTATCCTCCTAAAACGAGTTTAGATTAGAAAGGTCAAAAGAAAGGACATGAAGTAGTCTGTATTATACAATAACAATCATGTTTGTGAAAAAGATAAAGGGTGAGAGGTTACAAATATGGTATACACGTGTCTCAACTTACAGCGCCAAGTTGCAAATAACCATAAGCACAAACCAAACCTGTATGCAAAAGAAAAAATTGTGATCAGAAACAATATTTAAGTAGGAATAAGGGTTTACAAATATAAAAATTGATTAAACATTACAAAGTAATTATACATTTTAAATTTGTTTCCTAAACACTTTAGCTACGTTTTTATGTACTTTAAATAAGATTTAAACTAGGTGCAAAGGGAAACATAGTCTTTACAGGTCTTAATTTTATATTAAGATTGTGAAAACAATACTTTTTGAAAATTATACAAATAATAAATGACATGAATTTGGTACACGGACGTTTCGCCGCCGGACGTTTCGGCGCGGGGCACTTCATTTCGGCATTTCACGCGGGACCTTTAGCCGAAGTCAAGTGTGTGATGCCCCTTAGCTCACACATTTCTCTCGCCATTGTATCAGTGTTTTTTCTCAAAGCTGTTGCGCATAATCTGTGGCAATCAAAGTGAACTGTCTGTGAAGTCTGTGTGTAAAATTTGTTTGAAATAAAGAATTATTGTGTAATCTAGTAGTTACTTTCATTCTGTGAGAAGTAAGTAAGCTCTCTCTCTCTCTCTCTCTCTGACATAATGCGGCGAAACGTCCGGTCGGCAAAACGTCCGACTCCGAAACGTCCGGCGGCGAAATGTCGGTCGGCAAAACATCCGCACACGCATGAATTTACCTTAAATATGCGCTTCTCCGTAAAACAGGTATAAAGACAGAACCTTTGACGTTGATCGCCTATGTCGACACATTCTTCTGCAAAGAGTAAATTGTTAGTTGGCATTGTGTGTGCTTAATATCCATTCACATTTAAATTCATGTTTAATCTTAGTCTGGCTCACTCTTGATCTTGGGTGAGCAAAGCTATTTTTTTAGGACAAGCCTCAAACTTTTAAGCTATACGGGTGGCAAGTAACATACCAAAATACCCAGGACAAGCTACCACACGACAAACCTCGTGATAATCGACAACAAATGAGTACATAATGGCACTCTTTTACCGAATTTATTGTTTAGGGAAGCTGTTTCAATTCGCTCACAACAAAAATGTAAAATCAGCCTTTCCTCCATCAGACATGACAGTCATGTTATTTGTTATCTTGTCTGTATTAGAATGTTATGCACTGCTGATTTCTAAAGCTTTTAGAAGTTAGAAGAACGACTATACTTGAAATGATCACTGTGACAGCCAAACTAGTATGTAGCAGCTGTAACGTATTACTAGTTATTAAGCTTATAGTAAAAAAAAAATAAACAACTTAGGTGATCAGTTAATCCGACTTAGTTCTAATGCTGGTCGCTAGAAAATTATGTGCTTTCTTCTGTTCCAAATGTTGAAACTTTGTGTGAAAAATCGCTGATCAGTTTGAAATACTTTACAGATGACTTTGATTCGAAGGGCGATTAAGCTCATGATTTTCCAGTTTTGTTGTTGTTTGTGTTTGTTTTTATAAAGTGATTAGACACGTGATTTCCCCCATTTATTAGGACACACTTTTGCAGATTGACACAAAACGGCAACCTTTGTTGTTTCTTCCCTATATTGTTTGGGCAACTCAACTGGTCTGTTGTCCGTGTGTGGACGTTTTGCCGCCGGACGTTTTGCCGCCGGACGTTTAGCCAACAGACTTTTCGACGCATTATGTCAGAGAGAGAGAGAACTTACTTACTTCTCAAAGAATGAAAGTAACTACTAGATTACACAATAATTCTTTATTTCAAACAAATTTTACACACAGACTTCACAGACAGTTCACTTTGATTGTCACAGATTATGCACAACAGCTTTCAGAAAAAAAAACATTGATACAATGGCGAGAGAAATGTGTGAGCTAACGGTTCACATGAGGAGGGATAGTGAGAGAGAGTTCACTGATACATTGATACAATGGCGAGAGAAATGTGTGAGCTAATGGTTCACATGAGGAGGGATAGTGAGAGAGAGTTCACTGATACATTGATACAATGGCGAGAGAAATGTGTGAGCAAAGGGGCGTCACACACTTGACTTCGGCTAAAGGTCCCGCGTGAAATGCCGAAATGAAGTGCCGAAATGTTCGTCGACAAAATGTCCGTCGGCTGAGGTCCCCGCGCCGAAACCTCCGTCGACGAAACATACGTTGGCTAAACGTCCGGTCGGCAAAACGTCCGGCGGCGAAAAGTCCGTGTATCAAAGCCAGACGATTTTTGTTTCCTTTAGACTGTCGACACCTATCTCGACCTCTTCCCGTAGTAACTGTAAATCCGAAGTTCGCTAGCTATGTCTCTTTGCTTTGGAGGAAGTCGAGGTGTGTCTAAAGTCTTTGTACACCGAGACCACATTTATTACATTATTTAGTGCATCTGATATGGAAGCTGCAAACAGGTGTTTGCATTATAGACAAACATGCCTAAGGCGGTCAGTTTGCTCACCTTTCTTCCTTTCTGATTCGCGTGTTCAAGCATCAAGCATACATGTATATATAAAATAGAAGTCTTAAAAATGCTTTAAAATGTCAACTTTTGTTGTTATGAATATGTAATGTCTTAGTGGATGTGTGTCTTAGAGCATCATAAGTTCAAGATTTACCCAATTTTGCAATTTCAGTATACGGCCAGTACTATTGGACAGGGTTCTACTAAGATAGGATTGTATACTTAGTTGGCCATCATGGACTAAATTTGTACTTGCTAAAACTAAATAATGTCTATATTAAACTTTGCGCCAATGTCACTTATATATCGACTTTGTACTTCCAGTAAAATCCCAATATCAGGCAAAAAATACGCCAATGGCAACTGATCATGTTAGATTAATGTCGGTCGATCGTGTGTGTAGTATTGGAGAAGGAATGAACAATGAACAAATCTTGAAATGCAGAAGCACTGTCGCTCAGAAAAGCTTGCAGTGGATACGCCTGTCAGCCATTATTTTCACTCAGCTCTAATAACTACCCACAGGACTAAACTTTAATGTTGCTGACATCAAACCACCTGCCTAATGTGAAAGAAACACAATCATAAAGTTTAATACAAAGGCACATTCATGCGAGGACCACCTTACCTTCGAGGATTCCTTTTGTACAAACGATGAATACGACCGCAATAACACACAGCACGTGCAGACTTGCATATACGATCCAAACAGCACAGTGTTCGTCAAAAATCTGAAAACACACATTCGCGCACGCACAAAACACATACACACACGCATGTATACACACATACACCTGTGTAAAATCACATCTAATCAAATATAAAAAAACTCATGACAATGACAAATGTTTTGATAGAATAATCTGTTGGCATGACCATGTCTACGTAATAACCATCAACAAGTAAACACTGACATTCAGAGTATTATCTTCCACACGTGCTGTCTGAATACAGTAATATTGTAACTGTACCATGTACTTAGAAACTGGTATACGGGATGGGGTCAAGGCAGTGACCGCTCATGAAAGGGTTTGGGTTTAAGTCATTGGCAAGTTACCATTTTAGAAATTAGGAAACAGACCAAAGAGGTCAGTTTCAACGATGTGGTTACACAAACAGAGGGTGAGGAAGCAATATCCCCTTGTGTCACTGGTTACACTTCATACGTCAGAGGTATATAAAGGAATATAGACGAAAGAAGAAAGGTCAGCGCAGGAAGAGGAAAGGTATGGATGGGATGGTAAAAGAGAATCCTTGAATGGATAACCAACCGAATAGTATTTATGCAACCGAGTGGTGTGGGTATTGTAAGATGTGGGGAATAAATTTTCTCCCACACAATCAGATGCAGGAAGGCGCAGGTAAGTGTGGCGTCCTTCTTCTCCCCCAGCTTGACCAGTCACCTCACAACCACGTCTCGCCCCACGTCCATTTTGTTTTTATGTCATCACAATCACAGTCTGGCTCTACGGACCTTCATTACTGGATGTGACTCAGGGTCTAGGCCGGTATCAGTCTCGGCTTTTCTTTGCAAAGATTCATGTAATCTGGTTGTTAGATTGGTATGACACGCACACGCACACGCACACGCACAATATGCTTACAGAAGTAAATGGATTTGAACAAAATGTTGCAAGGGTGCAAAGTGTTAGTATTGTTGCTTGCCCTACCAATAAAGCAAGATGTCGATATTTATATAAATTATTCTGTCCCTTCGCCTAGGAGGATCGTCTCTCCTTGATTTTGTTTCGGCAATGATATTCCTTTACTGACGGAACGGATCAAATCTTCGCATTCTTCTACGTTCCACGTCTTTTTTCACTTTTTTGTGATCTTGTTCAGCGCATTGAGTTTGCCTTTAGGCTGAGATATTAATAAATTATATATATATATAATTAGTAACTGCTATGATAGGACAACTAGCAAACGAAAGGGAGATAATAATCCAGTAAATGAAGGTCCGTGGTGGCTCTGAGTCGTGATGCTGCTCTTCCCGTCTCTCCTCCTTCTAACATTCCCATAACCAATCAGCCCCAACGAAATAATACAAATAAAAACAACAAAAAATGGTTGACACTCACTATTCCCAGAACAGCAATACAGGTGTATACACCCATACAGAAGTAATGTCTGTGTGCTTTAAGCTGAGCATGCGGGTGACGACTATCGTAAATCTTCAGAATGCACAAGCAGGTAATAGCATACATGAAAGAGGTGTCTGTGGAACCAAAAATATTGGCTGTATACAAATAAATATATATATATATAATATAAAGATGTATAACTTGATTTAGTATCCATTACTACGAATAGGTTAACAATTGATATATTTAAAGAACTGATCGCTTACAAAACTTTTTTCAGTTTTCTTTACTTCTTTTGTAGTCTGAGTTATCCGTGATTTCTTTCCAGAGGCTGTATGACTTCAAATAGCACCCATTTATATATTCAAGCATGTGAATTCTGATGGCAGCCTAAACTTTCATTTCTTAATAAAATGATTATAATTTCTATCTGAATCATGTAAACTGTAATATTTCACAAATAATTTTTTCTATTGTATACCACAGACAAATATTGGCCACGAACACTTACCAAACTGGTAATTAGAGTAGGTGGGGCAGAGATGGTAGCAAGCACTCATAAAACCCTCCACTATGAGTGCGAATCCCATGGCATACAGCAACCCAAAATGTTCTCGCATTCCATTGTGATTCTGACATGTTGGATTCTCTAATACATGCCTAATATACTGGCAGTGTCTGAACAAATCAAACAAACACAAGTAGTGAAAAAAATAAACCATACTAAAGCATAATTACACTAAATATTGCAGCAAAATAAATAGATATATACTTCTTTACTTCTTGGCATTTACGGGGTGTGCGCACATGCGCATTTGTGTGTGTATAAAATACAGAAAATAATGGAATGAGTGAAAAAGAATTAAAGATAACACTACTTACCTCATAAAAACTAAAATGAGGAAGAGAGTACCAAGGAAAACATAACCTATGTTGCTGATGATGCTGTTGAGAGAATGGATGCCATATTTTCCCCAACGCACTGGATAAGCACACTCAAAGTTGTAATAGCACAGATCTTCATCGCCGATTTCATTCATTTTCTGAGATCATGCAGAGAAACAAAACATACATGAATAACATGTGAATGCATGATTGCTCACACACAAACACACTCACTCACTCACGCATTCACACACACAATTAAGCACACACTTTCACTTTTTTCTTCCCACTAACCTTTGGATATGTCAGGACCAGCTGTACCGCAGGTAGACCATAAAAAAGGGTAATAGTCCAAAGGATCCTTACATGAAAAAAAAACAGGTCTAATAAAATTTCGAACATAATTTTTAGTATAGGGATTTCTTACAGACAACTAAATACTTCTATGTGACTCGCACTAATCATCTTTCTACTTGATTTTGACATGTGGTGGTGGTGGTTTTAGTAGGGAAAGTGCTTCCATCTCACGTTACTTTCGCATTGTGTGGGGATGGGGATCCTTGGGGAATAGGGGTATGGAGAAGATTTGGGAAGGGAGGAGTTGAAGGGGTGCAGGTAGGAAGGGTCACTGTTTTTGTGGAGCCGCACTCTTGCTTTTGCCCCCTTTTTTATTGGTATCCAGGTTTGCCAAGTCTGCATTAGGAGTAAACTGTGTTTTTGCCATAATTACCTGTTGTTAATCTATAAGAACTTCTAAGTTTTGTTGTGGTTGTTTATTAGGATGGTGTCCTCTTCCCCTGCTCTTATCCCTTGCGATAGGTGCCTAAGGTAATTGTCAAGTCCAGCCAACACAAAGATGTGAAGGAAAAGATCAACAATTTGACCAAAACTACATCGAAAATAGGACGTAAAGGAAACAGCGGGAAAATAAGATAAAGGAGACAGAATGAAAAGTCAGCAGAAAAAAATCACAATTGATAAAGAAGTAGAGAGTGTTCAAAAAATTACATACCTTGACAGTATGATAACAGTAGATGGAGATACAGAAAAAGATGTGAGGAACAGACTCATCAAATGAATCAATCCTTTGCCATGCAAAAAGCAATATGGAAGTCAACAGCTCTATCGGATTAGGATTAGAATTAGGACTTTTCAGAAGCAATGTCCTTTCGGTCTTAGTCTATGGAAGTAAATGCTATAAGGTATCACCAAAAGTAAGGCAGAAATTAGGGACTGCTTAAACCAAATCTTTCAGGAAAATTTTCAAGATATTTTGCCAAACATTTTCTTCTGAAGAAATCCTTACAAGAGCCAGCTGAACAAATATAGTAGACATAATAAGTAAATGAAAATTGCTAGGACACGTGTACCACCCAAAACAGATCTTCATTGGACAGCTGATTGCAAGAGGAAGCGTGGTCTGCCAAACATAAGAAAGTGAAGTAGAAAGAAAACAAAAGGACTAGTAACTGTCCTGTAACAGTGTGACTAAATTTGCTTTTTACAGAAAAAAAATGAATGTCTGTAGTGGATGCCTTATGTACCATCTTAAAGCACAAAGAGAACTAAGTAAGCTCTAGAGAGTGACAGAACATTACGACAAGCTCACTTCCATCTCTAGCGGGTACGAGATGGAAATCATCAGGAACAAAAGCAAAATGTTGCTCATAATTACCGGATCTTACAATAAATGGAGTACAGCTGGAAGAGGTGTAGTGCTTTAAATATGTGGGTAAGACCTTCTTATGGATGGTAGTAGCTGAGTGGACATCGTCTGAGTATCACGACGGTAACAGGGGCGATGGTCAGACCACGAACTTGTATTACTGGACTGCTGGAAGACGATTTTTTTTCAGTTAACTACTAAAACGAGGCATGAGACTACAAAGCTTCTGGTTTATTCACATTCTTTGTTTAAGCTCGCTCAGACTAACAGCGGATCACTTCGCAAGAGGCTAAGCTTTGGTCTTGGCAGACAGACAGCAGTCAACCTATATACGTCCATGGTCAGAATCAACACGATTTTGAACAGTAGAAGTGTCAGCTTCGGTACCATATTCAGACTTTACAAGTCTCTTGTTGTTCACATCATGCTATACAGCTGCGAGACGTGGATCTTAAAATCAGAGCGAAGGATCCAACTATATGAAAAAAAGGTGTTTCAGTAGATTCATTCGAATCTCACGAACGCATTTGTCCGAACTGCAACTAGTTCCTTGGGGGTTTTACAGTAGCCTCTTCTGTAAATACTGGCGTGTCTCGGTCATGTCTTCTGCCTCAGAGAGTATGTCAAATGCAGTGGAGGCCATGACAAACAACAACAACAACAACAACAACCAAAAAAAAAAAAGCTGGATGAATACCGTGAAGGACAGACCGGCTGACCTCTGAGAGACCTTCTCATGCAAGACCAGCCTCATGTCACGCGTTCGCCACTGCATCTCCCTAACACCTTGTATCTTCCATATATAAGTTAAGGAAGAAGAAGAATGTTCAAGTGGTGTTTCTCAAGACTGCATCTCAAGAACAATCTATTCATCAAATTTGGGAATGCAATATTGAGTGAGGTATGCCCCATTAAAAAGTTTTAAACTATATTTTATTTGACAAAGCACGCCTCTGCCTCTGCAAAAATTAAAAGTAGCTTAAACATTTTCAGTTGGATGATAGCACGCCTTCATAATTCTATACAAACATTGACATCTACCTAAATAAATTTTGTGCAGTCTTAATCATTTTGTGCATCACCTATCAGGCTGTGAGTTTGTGATATTTTACAGTGTTAATGTTAAGTATTGTTTGTCACATCATACAACTAGTAATGGTATTTCCTGTACTCAGTCATAAAGAAAAAAGACTTTTGGATCATACCTATTCTTGCACCCTTACTATCAGACACACCCATAGACACGAGCTAATATACTTATATACATTTACACATGCAAAAATATGTAGATAAACACACATTTCCACAAATGTATGCACGTACTTATACATATAGCGCACGCACAGAGAGAGAGAGGTCCACTCACCATAGATAGACTAGGGCGGTTTCGTTGTAACTCTTCGTACTGACAAACGTGTCTAATGGAGCCTCCACTGTCTGTAACGAATACAAAAAAATCAAGGACACACACACACACACACACACACACACACACACACGGACGCACGCATGCAAATACACAAACAAAACACAATGATTAAGTTTATGTATAGTTCGGCAGGTATTGTGGGAAAGAACATGCAAAAGGCATCCATAAAGTCCTCTTCTACGAAAAATTGGATCTTGTCTAAAACTTTCCTTTATGTATTAAGACCTTAAAGCAGTCTGCAACATCTCAACTGGTTGCCCATATTTAGCTATACAGATAGGTCACTTCAGAAGGCCTTGTGGCAGTGTTAACTTCTAAACTTAGCGTTTGTGAAGAATCCTGATCAACATTATAACTGAAACCCACTGGTGTAGTTTCCTGGGAAAGTGTTGGTTTTAAGAAACAAAATAAAACTTTCTAACAAATATTATGATCAATACTCTTTTTTTGTTCTTAAAACGGAAAGCAGAATTCTAGATCTGGTAAAATTAGAAAAGCTGTATTTTTAACACAAAAGTTCAATTTAGAAATGTTGCAAATAGAATAAAAGCAAAAATATACTACTTAAGATGTTTGTTATAGTTCATATCTTCTCTCGGCTGTAGCATGACAACAGAGCCATATCCTTGCTTCAGAGATGTCATGGTAATACAAGCAATAAAGTGTGTATTTGTTTTTTAAATATCTTTTCATCTCTAATATCTTCACCTGGTTCCTTGTGGCATCTGAGTCGGGCTCTGCCACATGTAAGTGGGCAACATCTGATGAGTCACCTTCACCATCATTGTCCTCAATATTTCTCGCTTTAGAAGTGCTAGCTTGGGGATCCATCCCAGGTAAGCTTGAGGGCTGGCCACTACCCAACTGGGAATTATTCGTAGCTTGATAATCTGGCTGTTGTGAGCTCCTGAGTTGGTTTGTAGACGTGTCTGCAGACACAAAATGAGCTATAGGTACACCGACTAATGTCCGACTTCTGTCAATAGTATTACGCAACAATTTGCACACCTGTGAGTACTTTCAAACCCGATCGAAATAACTACCTCCCAAATCATTAAGCAAAACGTTCCTGACATACGGACCAATTAGTGTTAAAAGGATGTAAAAGATGTAGAAGTTTACAAACCACGGAGAGCGTAAAAATGTCAAGGAATCTAATCAGTGCTTAAAGTAATTAAGCTTGTAAAATATCTGTCGAATTCAAGCCCCTTTAAAGGTCGACTA
The DNA here is from genome assembly GCA_004794325.1 of Pomacea maculata. Classification (NCBI taxonomy): domain Eukaryota; kingdom Metazoa; phylum Mollusca; class Gastropoda; order Architaenioglossa; family Ampullariidae; genus Pomacea; species Pomacea maculata. The sequence goes on from SRHC01003035.1 coordinate 150,304, forward strand.
AGACAATAGATTAACTGCTATTTATTTACTAAGCTTCTCTATCAAGATTACAAAGTCTTCATACTGAGCTACACTAGTCATTCTGTAAGCGTAACAACATTTATTTTATTAATGTTTCAGAATGCTTTTTCCGAATATGTGTCCTACTAAATTCCATCATTTTAAAATAGAAACACTGAAAGAATTACAGCCAGTCTTGTTGTCCTCCTTTCACATCGTTGCCCAGGTAAATGTTTTCTGTAATCTTTTTTCCCGATTCTTGGGTAATACTATCTTTCTGGGATATTGTGTCATCTTCACTGTTCCATGTTCCAAGCTCAATCAAATAGTGCCAGTTACATGGTCAGTTTATTTTTTTGTTTTTCAAATAAGTAAATGACACGATGGCCGAAACGGTAACAAAGTCACGAACCCAAGATAGCACTGGGCATTAAAGTCAAAGTTTATGAATTGTACACACATAACGTCTACGGAATTACGACAATTCTTTTTTATTTGATTATGCGCTCATTATTGTTGTATGTTATTTTTTTTTTTTTTTTTTTTTTTTTTTTGTTTAACAACTTTCTCCTTTGTACTCTGTGTTACGGCAACTTTTCCTTGCGTCATTGTGAGAACAGTTTGCTCCATCTCATGTCTTTTTCAAAGGTTTGTTTTATTTCGTGTTACATTTTGTGCGATAATGTTTATAATTGAGGGAAATACTGCAATATTCATCTAAATATTTCATCCTGTCTTATCCAACAAAACGGCCTTAATATAGTTGTATATTACATATATTTTGCAAATTCAGAATAAATACACCAATTTAGAGTCATTATAAGAACAGATAATTTTTTCTAGCAGAGTACCAAATTTGTTTGTTAATTTTTCTCCGTAATACCTCCTATGACAAAGCTGCAGGTCTAAAATAATATAGTATGCTTGACATTAAACATTTTTAGGATCTAAAGTAGTATTTAGTAACAATAATAATAATACCAGATTTTGTCTGTTCTTGACCAAACAATATAATCCGGGGGCATTTCCATTGACTTATTTTCACTCTAGGAACGGGATCATCTGAAAAAATATGGTTCAAGCATGTGAGTAAGTCCAAACATGTTTTCTGGATCAAATAACGGGCCACGTATTTCTTCCAATAACTCACTATTCTGATGGTGTTCTCTTTTTTCCAGAGAGGTCAACGTTTGACTGATGACCTAGTACAAACATTTCTAGTAATAATATAATTGTGAATTAAATATTAGGACAAAGAATCGTACGTTTCGTTCACGATTAAATTTGTCAACAACTTGCCTAAAACAGCATGTCGATGAATTTTACATTCATTACAATCTGTCATATCTTAGTATCATAAATATTGGTGCAATGACAATATAGACTGTTTATCCTATATGAGCCTGTTTCCCGTAATATTTTACAATAATAATAATAGACATGAAAATTAAAAAACGATACTGTTAATATTCTGTACATTAATATATTTTGTACATTAAATTTAATTGTAGTTTTAACTATTTGTGTGGCGTAATGTACCAGAAACTTTAATTAATTTTACCATAAAACGATAACCTTGTGCAACCCGTTTAAATGTTCATTGCTGCTAGTTGTTAATTCGTCACAAAGTGAGATTTACATGCTTTTAATATATTAAGAAACACATTTGAAAACGGATCTTTGTATTTACATAAATACCTTCCTTTTCAGATTAATATGCTGCAAGTTGGACTGATAAAAGTATTTTCATCGGAAGTCTGATACAAAATGTTTATCTTTCTAAAATAGATAAAATTAATTTTAAAAATCATATGAGCATGAAGGCTTAATTAACCCTGGGCTTGTTAAATCAACTAATGTAAGAACTAATTAGATGAGTGGCATAGGTGCCACAGTTCCTCACCTCACAACAAAGGATGAGCATAGCGACGTGAGCAAGAGAGCCCTGACGCTAGCCATGCTAGAAGAAAGGTACCCCCAGGAATCATGGATAAGGGCCTACACAGACGGGTCAGCCACAGACGCTATCCAGAGGGGGGGGGGGGGGGCCGG